>JADLZK010011515.1:0-339834 GCA_015847255.1 Hyparrhenia diplandra | reverse complement strand
CATTGCATTTATTTAGGAATATGGAGCTCATGTCATATCGACCATACCAACAGTACCTTATATTTTTTTTAATATGGTGATGGAAGGTGTGCACTCATAATTGTATTTACTACCTTGGTTTTCTGGTAGGATACTAAAAAACTTTTAGGTTGTTTTATCAGCAAGGTGCAAGTTGAGAACCCTGCTGTTTTGGCTTCGAATCCTGGAAAGCGTGTAACAGCCTGTTGGGAGCCCACAGTTATTGCAACAATCACTATTCCTAGTGAGTAAGACCTGCTTCCTTTCTCACCTGTTTTTCTACATTTTTTTATATTTGGGTATTACAAGTAGAAAAAAATTCCACCGCAGTTCCGCAGCCCAAACGAAGAGGCACAGCATGCAAACGAAGAGGCACGGCATTGAGTGATCCACTAGAATTGATCAACCAACTGCGGTTCCTGTTCCACCCAATCAATTCTATATAAATCTAATAAACAATCGACCGTGGTGTGTGCAGAAGTGGAGCCGGGAGGCGACCACCATCTTGATCTTCGCCTTCCAGCATGTCGTACGTCGTGCTCAACACCATCCTCGGTGGCTTCGCTCCGGCAACAACCTGAGGGGCGGCGAGACGCAGCGGCCGGGCCGCTGTTGCCGAGGAGACCGCTGCGCACTCGAGGAGAGATCCCCGTCTGTGTGGTGGTGCTGGTGGTGATGCAGGACCCTCGCAGGCAGTGGCGAGATGGTGCTGGTGCCGCCGAGGACGGCGATGAGCCGTAGGAATGCGCCGTGTTCCTGGCGGAGTACTACAGACAGACGGGAGGAGGTTCGTGTGCTGCCGGCGTGGCGGGCACAGCCGCCCACCACGACTACGGCGAGACCGCTGGATGCTCACGCTGCGCCAACCTGCCCATCTGCCGCCACCGCCGCCACAAGACAATGAGGGCTTGACGCCAAGATCTAGACTGGCCGCCGAGATATCGATGCCCCGCTTTAAAATGACAGCCGCTCGTAATGGTGTTAAGCTAGATTCCATGCGGTTCTTAATCTGAACTCGCACCATCACAACATATCGTAGATCCTTGCATGCGGATACGTTATTATCCCAAGCTAGCACCAAAACTAAACTAAAAGTCTCACCAACATAAAATCGAAGTTTCCTTTCATAATATGTTTTTTAGGTTCCTTTTTTGCATGGCATATTCAAAAAATCATGTTTACATTTATGTTTTCAGAGAGTCCTCCTAGTTTGACTTAATGCACAGCCCTGCAACGGCGGCTATCTTAAACTTGATAGCGATCATGAAACAAGGCCCTATGTGGTTTGAATTTATAGTGGCTTGTATGGAATTGTAAACTTTTACAATGACACACATGAAAAAGTGTCTTATCTAAATAAAGAGAAAAAATTTCAGTCCCACCTCTTTTTTCACCTTTTTTTCTGCCCACCGCCCGCAAAAAATTTTCTACCAACAGTCCGCTCCTTATTCACAATCGGAGGAAAACTTCCTTTCCTTCCGTAAAAAACGTTATGCCCGTCCGTGCCCCCTCCCAATGCTATTACTTATTGGTATTGTCTTATTAGCCCTTCCGCCAAATTGTTTTTCTATTAGCCCGTCCGCTCCCTCCCAATTCCTTTTATTATTTTTTTTTTCTATTTCCTATTTCTTTTTTTCCCCGTAACTTTCTTTGTTTGATCTTTTTCTCCCACGTTTCTAGAATAATTAAATAATAAATATTGTATATGGGTATTTGAACTCTTTATTCTTCTTAAGTCCTTTCTCCAATTCCCGTTTTGTTTTTACTCTTTCCCTTTTCGTTGTTAGATCCGTGACTTTTTGTGTCTTCTTTTTTTCCCTCTCCTTTCTTTTTATAAATAGAATAAATAAATAAATAACAAAATATTATTCTATGGTTATTTGAACTCTTTATTGGTATGTTTGCTATTTTTTACAACTAGCAAAACATGTCTGCGCGTTGCATCGGATGAAAAAAAATTTTTTTACCTAACTTTATGTCTGCCGGTCCCGTCCGTGTGGTAGCCGCAAAAGGGGAAAATATATAGTGCAAACTAAAACTACCATCAAAACTTGTGTAAACCACAACAAAAAAAGTCATCTTAATTCATCAGAAAAATCACACATGTAGATGATACGATGAAACACAACCTTGTAAAATATCTTGTCTAAACTCGACTTCATTTGTGAGATATAAAAATAACAAATTTTGTGGTTTACACGGGTTTTCATGATAGTTATGGTTTACACTACATATTTTCCCCCCCAAAGGAGTCCATGGGCGAGATGATGTGCGCCTCCTCCTCCTCCCTAACCAAGGCCAAGTACGTCGACGCCGCATATGTCCGTATCCGGTTCCAATAGAAGATCCCAAAATGACCGCACACCTGAATTTTGAGATAATGAATCCTACACGTTTTCACCGGGTGACTCATGTGAATTGGATAGCGTACGTCAAACTATGTAGTCTGATTCCAAACTACATAGTCTGATTCCAAAGTGCATTTGAATGTTGATGCACGATATAAATCCGGTTGCAACACAACGATATAAATCCGGTTGCAACCCACAATGAGTATGAAGTATGAGTAGTAAGTGTCGAACTATGACATAGAATAGAATATCATGACTCAATGAAAGGCATGATTTGATCATTATTCTCTATGCTATAAATTATTACGACCATTTCAGGACGTTTGTTCCGGACAATTAATTTTTTGCTACAACGAATCAATGTATCAACATGCTTTTGACATGAGTACATGGCGATAAATTACTAAACTACACATATTTCCCGGTGCAACGCACGAGCATATTTTGCTAGTCTTATATAAAACGATAAGCAATTGTACAAAAGGATCTATAGGTCTAAACTAACAGTACATACAATCTATTTATATTCGTCTGTTGAGGAACGGAACTCCATCCCAAAAATTTAAAGAACATTATTAGCCTTAGTAAAATTCTAGCCCCGGTTGCACCTTGGGACAAGTTTCCTAAAAAAAATATTATTTTTTATTCGTATATCAATGTTTATTTTGAAGTTTGTCAACAAAATATTATTTTTTAAATGAAAGTTTTTACCTACCAATTATGCATCAAACCAAAATTTTGAAGTTTTTTTTTTCACATCAGCAATTACATATGCCCTTTACCAGCGTCGGGTGGTACAATATGCGAAAGCTAGGAAAATGCTCCACAATGGTCTCATTCGTGTGCACCTTGTGCTTCATCCAGCAATAGTTAGAAAAGAAGAAACCACAAACTATCCAGGTAACTTTTTACAGACTCCTGGTTTGCAGAGCCAATCAGCGAGAGGTGGCGCTATAGTTGAGCTCGATATGTTCTCAAATCAGAGCTGACCACCCTATACACCACAGCCAGCATGTCAACTCAACTGCAAGTAAAACGACCCACTGTTCCTATCTATTCCTATATATATGCGTACCAATTTCAGTTGGCAGATCCTAACATGATGAAGATATGAACAACAGAACAAGCCACTAGTCCTCTCCAGCTACAGATCAAGCTATTCTTGCACCTGGCTCTAGTCATAGTGCTCCACAAACTGCATCGGCTCCGCGAGATACGAGCACTCATCACCCCAACCGCAAGGCCGTCCACTGAAGTCCTCGACGTCGAAACCAGCCACGCCATTGTCTCCTTCTTGCCGGTCCATTTCAGCGCCTGGTATCGCGTCCAGCTCGTCCCACACATCATACCAAATACTGTCCATCTCCTGACGACCATTCAGCTCAGGCCCAGGCTCCTGTTTCGCGGTTGTGCCACCATCGCTGCTCCCCGCAGTAACGCCAGTCGTCACTGTGGCAAATGCAGCTTCGGTGCTACTCCTCAGGGGCAAATCGCTGTGCCCATGTTCCTCGTTTTCCATCAGCCGCTGTCTTTTTGGGAGCGCTGCGTAGCTCTTTCTCCTTGGCGTATTTGAGCAGGACCTGCTGCACGAAGGCTGGGTTGCTGAGCACCTTTGCGAAGAAGATCATGGCCCTCTGCTGGTTCCTCTCGTTGATCAGGATCCTCTCCTCCAAGGCGACGAGTTGGGATTTGCAAATGCTGTACTGCTGCCTTAGCGTGATGACTTCAGCCCCGAGCGCTGCCCGGTCTCGTTTCAAACTCTCGACCTTGCTGGGATCCAATGGCGGTCTGAGACAAGCACCTGCAGAGTTTCTTGGCTGTGCTTCCATCTGATGCTTGGAAGGACGCCTCCTCTTGATATTTTTCAGCAAATGCTTCTGCCCTGCTAGGAAGGATTCGTTTGCAAACTCCCAACGATCTGGATTCACCTTCCTGAATCCCTGCACACGGAACAGAGCCATTAGCATTTATGCAGGAGGTAACACAACACAATCAACTTTTCAATAACAGCATTTGGTCAGCATGACAAGGAACCCAAAGTTATATGAGAAGAGATTAGAACACAAAGTTTTGCAAAATCTTTTTACTGAGTCGAGCCCAAATCACTGGTTATATATATTGCATAGTGGCAAATATGTAATTGTGGGGAAAAAAAAATAGAAAACAAGAAAAAAAAAATTAAAATGGCACTGCAGTTTAACACACAAATCAACCTAAGGTACCATAAGTCCATAACACACTACATTATGAAATTACTTGACATAAGAAAAAATAGTGCCTTAAAGAACAAAGGAAGTGTCCTGTAGCTCATGGAAATTAAGTTCTGATATATACTGCTAGAAATAACGGAGCTCAACATCATCAAAAGGACAAACAAAAACTACAAATTTCAGTTAGATCATGTTCCCATCACCTTTTGCTTTTTAACTGCTAAAAGTTGGACAGGTCATGAGGTTCAGTACATCAGAGCAGTGGAATAGAATTTGATTATGACATACCAACTGCTTGGACACTTGTAGTCTCCAGCAGAAAGCACATTATCGTCATGGTTTTAGTGAATAATATAATATCTTAGAACAAGTATGTTTTCTTTTGGTCCTAGGACCGGTATGTTTGGCACCAACTCTCTTTTCTATACTTAACTGCCTTTTCTTTTAAAAAATAACAAGTATCTTAGAAAACTGAAGAAACTTTAGTGTTTCACACAACATAGTGGATAATTCATCTCAAAAGATTAAAATCTTGAAGATTCTGGACAGATAAACCGATTACAATTTGGCTGGGCGCACATTCATCTCAAAAAGATTAAAATCTAAGCACATGTATTCTGGATAGATAGTGGTTTTAGAGTGGAATGATTGAACATTTTGGCTGGGCGCACAAAGGCAGCATCATTACCGTTGAACTTCCTCTATTTATGTTGCCAACGATTTTCAGCTTTGTTTCATGACAACCCTGAAATAAAGTAACTGGCTAACTGCTATACCCAACAGTCCAAATTACAGGCACATGGATCATCAGCATAATAAGCAGTTGGTAACTTGGGACTGTGAGTAGTTATCTCTGCAAAGTCACCCATGGTTCTAAATTCAAATTCCTCACAGTCCAGGAATGCTAGAAGACCCTCCCACGTTAGTCTTGCCACCAATTCCAACTTAATAGAATGCTCAAATGACCGGATACCATAACATTTGCGGCAAAATTGAGGCGGTCTCATACTAACATGAACTCATTTGAATCAGATTCCCATCTCCTGCCCTTTGCAACACAGACAACTATGACCAATATTGATCAGACAAGAGACAACTACGGGTAACAGGGAAGCAACTGACGTCCAGGAATAGCTAGCAACAGAATACGCAAGGGACACAAAGCATACAACTAAATCCGGTAGCCGCAACAACGCTGTTCATCACAGCACGAAGCGGGTGCGAGTGGTGGGACAGTGGGAGATCAGATACCGTACGTACGTAGATGTTGAGCTGCCTGATGAAGGACGCGAAGTTGGCGTGCTTGAAGAAGCGCGGGAGGATGCCGGCGGCGAGCGCCTGCGGGTCCCACACCACGAAGCTGTTCCCGGTGCCGCCGGGCGCCCACGACACCACGGCGTCCGTGGCGGCGTCCGCCACCATCTCGTACGTCTTCGCCACGAACGGCGCCGGGAGCGGCGGGCCCTCCTCAATCGACCGCGGCACCGCTGCCGATAACGTCCCTCCTGTTCTGCGGCCGCCGCCGCCCACGGCTCCGGCTTCGGCTCCAGCTTCACTGCCGCCACACCCACGCTCCGCCCCATTGCTACGCCTCGTAACCCGACGCCGCTGGCGTGCGGCGCTGTCCTGGCCCTGGGCTTGGAATTGGGGCCGCTTGGCCCGGGGAGCCGGAGAGCGGGCACGAGGAGGAGGCCATCTGGCTGCGCGGTGCGGTGCGGTGTTCGGGGACTAGCGGGCAGGGCAGGGTTTAAGCACTTTATAAACAGCGCCCAAGGTCTTCTCCTTTAAACAAGTTCGAAAACAATAGGACCACTTGAAAAACAATTCGGTGAAACATTTTGAATGACATCACTAAATTTGGTACAGTATGGAAGCTTTGTTTAGTCACTCCGTTTCAAATTATAACCCGTTTTGACTTGTTTTATAATTTAAAATGGAGGGAGTAAGTTTCTATTAGAGAAGTTAATTAAGGTTTGAAATATCTTATATACTACCTTTTTCATTTTCACACGAAAGACTTACGGTATGATATTTGGTTATAGTCACTTTTATATTGTTTGTAGCATAAAATAAATATCTTGAAGACTTACGGTATGATATTTGGTTAGTCACTTTTATATTGTTTGTAGCATAAAATAAATAACGTGCCCTCATGGGTTTGCTCGTTCATGTTTCAGCTTGTTTCATCCTATTTAAACTTATTCTCAAATGGTCTACCGAACAGATATGGCGACCTCTGGGCTCTGGCCACGGAACATTCTGCTTTGATCATGCTAAAGATATGGACCGTCAAATGTCTTCTTACACAATGAATAAAAATTTGCCGGTGTGTTTTTAAATTTTTAACCAATGCTGTTTCCTACTATTTTGTTTGAAGGAAGTAAAGTACTAGTGCACAAGAATATTCAGCTAAGATGCCCACGCCACGCAGCAGACTGAAAACCAGCACCGAGTTGGGACCTAACCGCAACACGTGCGAGGCTCACGGCGGCCTCAGCTCCCAGCGCTGGGTGCCAAGTGCCACATGCATCCAAAGGATAGCCGTGTGATGAATGCCTTGCTTCCTTTCTCCAGCACATAGTTTAAGGCATACCATACCTCATGCTCTCAGCTTCAGAGCCGTGGTGGCAGGAGAGAGCATGGGCATCCACGTACACGTACCACCAGTGCTCAACCACGTAGCAGTTGGTAGGAGCGTCACCAAGCGAGCGGCCGCCACCGCACCACACCCAGCAGGTCAAGCAAAGGCAACGCGTCCAATCCTATCATGATAGTATACAGTATTATACTATATCACAATGTCGCCAAAGAAAATGGCAGCAGGTATATCCTACTACGCTAGGACCACTGAACTCATCACCCAACAAGGACTGAAACAAAGTCCAAGTGGCTAACACAAGCACCGGCTCAACACAGCACACTCAGTCGTATCACGCACACATCTGATACGTGGTAACTACAGTTGCAAACAAATGCCAGCAACCACAGCACGCAGCTGCTCAAACTGAAGTCAATTTCGCCGCGTGAAATTTCCAGTTCCTTTGACTTGTTTATTTTAAAGAAGAGTTTGTTTCACAATCAGAATCCATACATAGTCTATTGCTTGTGCGGGGCTGACCTTCATTCAGCCAGAAGGATGGTAAGCGTACAATAAAAGTTACTAGGTGTTCATACAACGAACACAAAACGAATCTGCGGTACAGAAAACACATCCAGAGGACTGCTACGGGGTCTTGCTAAACTGAAATTCTGTGCCTGCCTTTGGCGATTCTCCGGGCAATCACCTTGCGCCCACCCTTGGTCGATTTACTGCAGAACCATTTGTATCAAGGACATCAGGGCACTGACCCAGGATCATGCCAGGTAAACTAATTTGCTAATCTAAATGAGGCACGAAAGGATAACATGAACGGAAACACATATACGAAACTTGATAATTCCTACTTGAAACCAATCTTCCATCTTGCACGAGGGATGAGGGGAGCAAAAATAGTAGCATGCTGTTGAACTGCATAACAGGATAAGGGAAGCTAGAGAGACAGACCGTGTAAGAAATCCATGGGTTCTTTTCCGCTTGATGGTACTGGGCTGGTAAGTTCTTTTCGGAAGCAACTGAACGGGGTCATTAGCAACAGGATCCTCGACTACAAATAGCAGAACACAAGCAACGGATTAGCAAAGACATCAAACTCACAAAAATAATAATTTGATTCTAGCTCCTAAGGTCATAATGAAAATCCTAAAAGTCATAATCAAGACTGCAGCATTCACCTAATAACTCGTATTTTCAGCAGCAGAATAGCAAGGAACAGCTAGTGTTTGGGACCGTGCAAGTAAACAACAAAGGAACTGCAAGATGAACAGCTGTACTTGAGTATTTGTCACTTGTCAGACACTTTCTACCCAATTTCAGGACAATCAGCAGCAGATGGAACAAGCCACAGTCACCATTTGTCACCATGCAAGTAAACAATCTTAGGATAGCAAAAAGAAACATGTGTACTTGAGTATTTCTAGTGCACTTTCTACCAAATGTAGGACTTCACAGAAATCATATGTTTATACGTGGGAGACCTTCCCAGGCTCCACGTAATCTCAGCTTTAGGCTTTCAAATGACCACAGACAATTATAAAGCATATCAAGCTTTAAATAGTGCATACGATTAACTCTAAATAGTGCATAATGTATTGCATGCAACGTGTTCTTCTATGCATAAGAGTATCAATCACACTACACACCTGAATTTTCTCAAGGTTGATCAACCACTAGTTAACTTCCAACACAAACTAAGTTACTAAACAATACAGATATTGAAGCCCTTGCTTGTGAATAAAAAAAGACAGCACAGGCACTAAAGATTTATTTGTCAAGCACACACTCGTTAGAGTGCCAGATACACCCACAAATCTCACTTTGTGCTTTTTCAGAGTATTGCACCAACACGACCCTTGTTAGAGGATATCAAAGTCAGGCAACATCTGCAGAACCCCTCAAGTTACAAGTAGTAGCTAATAAAACAAGCTCTCACACATAACAGTATAACACAGATAATAGTAACACATCACCATTGAGTAAGACAACCATGAGATTTCAGAAAACAATGCGGAACGAACAAACCAAGCATACCGTACGAAACCATGGCAATTCTTGCCAAGTCTGCACAAAGCAAGGCTAATAGTGTAACGGTATAGCTGCAAATCACAGAAATTGCGCAGCACAACAGAAATCATGCTGAGTTTCGAGTAGTCAAACGTTACAATCTCTATATACAACGAACGGTATGGCAGCAATGCTCCCAGGACCCCCATTTCCCAATTTCTGAATGTAGCAGTGACTAGCAGCAATCCGAGCCCAACTTGTAAAACTGAATCGCGGCCCAATTCATTCACGAGTGCATGTGTGTGTGTCAGAGAGAGAAGCGGTACCGTCGTCGATGAAGAAGCGGAGCGAGGGGAGGCCGCAGGGGAAGGAGATCTCGCCGGGGAGCGAGGTCAGCCTGGCGACGGTCTCCGCCTCGTAAGCGTCCACCCCCGCCGCCGGTGCCGCTGGCGGCGGGACGTGCGGCTGCAGCCTGGCGAGCGGCAGCCCGGCGCGGAATAGGGATGGGGATGGAGACGGGGACGCGAGGATGCGGCCCAAGAGGGATGACCCAGCCCGCGCCAGTGTCTTCGCCGCCGACGCCATCGCCGCGCACCTTAAACCCTAGCCTCCCTCCTGCTCCTCCTCACTCTGCTCTGTAGAGCTATGCTGAGCTTGGGGGCGGCGAGCTATGCTGAGCTTTGTGGGCCTTGAATGGGCCGAACGACGATGCTGACAAGGCCCCCCACAGAAATTTGATGTGGGCTTATGGCGTTTTGCTGAAAAGAGCCTCCATGGTGCTGCCAGCTGGCGTGCTGCTGACTCGGTCGTGGACTGGGTCAATGGTCAACGTGAGTGGAGCCAGCTGGCATCTGGCGAGCACGGCATATTCCCGAAACCATTTTTGCTTGGATGGTATGGAATGGATCAAACGTTCATCCAAGAAGCAAGCTGCTGAAGCTTGAGTGATACGGTACTCTCCTATGTGGTGATTATCCGTTTAATTGGAGGTTGATTACCCTTTCTTGCACGGCCAATAATCGTGAATAGCTACCGCGTCACGTGTGCAACATCTGTTACTCACAAGATTACCATGTACATGTGCACCAACCATCATCTTCAACTTGCAATGGTTTAGTTAATCACATGAATGATTGCAAATAAGTAGACTTATTAAAGGCTAAGGCTTCTCATCATGTGGTAGATGGATAAAGTCCGTAAGCCCAATAAGCAATGTTTTTCTCATTAAATTTCAAGATAGTTTAATACAACCTTTTAAAAGTGCTTCTGATCTCTATATTAGGATACACGAGGTCTACAAAAGTTTAAAACGAAAACAAAATTCAATGGGTCTTTTCAACTACTCCCTTCATTCAAATTGTTAGTCGCTTTGACTTTTTTTTTAGTACATTCATTTTACTATGCATCTAGTATAATAATATGTCTAGATACATAGCAAAATAAATGAACCAAAAAAAAAAAACAACTTACAATTTGAAATGGAGGGAGTAGCAATTATTATGTGATACCATGTTTGGTTTCAACATAGGGTTTGCTTGGTTGGCTACCAAATTCACCATGCCAAAGATTTCGTAGGAAAAAAACTGTCAAAACTTAAACAAAAAAAATATTTACCAAAACTTAAACAAAAATATTTACCATACATTTGATAAAAAATGTTGGTAAATTTCGGTACTAAACTAAATAGCAACCAAAGTCTTGGCTTATTAATTTGACTAGTTTTGGCAACTCCATGTTCGCTTGAACTTGTCGGCCCAATTTATTAGTCATGGTATAGTGTTTTTTTCTCTTAAGATAAAATACAATAATGCGACTTATGAGCCGCAGAAACCATGGACAGAACAACTTCACTAATCAGGCTCTCGTACTGGTCCAAACTTCGGCAGCCGAAACAGCCACCTCAATTTGGCCACATGGACGGGGAAAAATGAACTACAAAGGATGGACGTCGCTGCCAATCCCATTCTTGATGCAACAGAAGCCCTTGATGACCTGCAAATGCTGGTTCAATTCAATGCGAGCTAGACAGCCAGTGAAGACTGAAAACGCCTCTGGTTGAGTATTAATATACTTTCAATACTACCTATTCAACATGTCCACGTAGCCCTTATCTCAACATATCCACGTGAAGTCTCGACTTATTTTTTTTGCCTTAATTTAGACTAGTATTTAATTAACTTGGGGACATATCTAATGCAAACTAACTCTCCGTGCAACCATGCAAACTTCTAATCTGAGCCATAGGATATAGATCCAAGGGGCATGTAATAACTACCGAGGAGGCGGGAGGGGATTTGCAAAGGTGTCACCGAGGAGGTGGGAGGGGATTTACAAAAGTGTGATTAGAGTGGGGTTATAAAATTACCTAGTCCTTGGATCAACATCCTATTAGAAGTTTGCATGGTTATTAACTTGTCCGGTTGAATTATAACCTAATGGAATTTTCTTTTTGTTTAGTCATACAACTTATGTTTAATGTTCAAGTTTTTACGGAATTATAGCTAGCATTATTCCCCTGTGTTGTGAAATAATTATTCCCTGTGTTGCAAAATAATGTAGAACTTTATTCACTATTGTTCTCATAGTTGGGAGTATCTACGAAATAATATTATAACCCTCAAAATATGAAAATTCATTAAAAAGTAAATAAAGTCATCTAAAATTAACTATTGTAGGTTATGACGCCATACTTTCAACACAATAAAAACTAACTTGTACTAATATAAGCAAATTAATTTTTGATTAAATTGATCCAATTTAGATAGTCTATGAAGTAGAACAAGCAAAAGTTTTTTTTTTAGCAAAAGTGGGTTGAGAGTAAAAAGTGAATTGTTGACATAGAAGAGTATAAAGGATGTCCTCCATACTTTAAGAATAATATAGGGTTCGTATTCAGTATTTATAATTTCTCACCACAGGTGGGTCGTGGACCTTCGTGGTATATAGGGATGTTCGTATTTGTCCTTCATAAATGCATCGTCTAAACCCCCAAGCATACTATTCACAAATATATGAAAGGGGAGTGTTTCGATTTTTTATATTGGATGATATGTTAAATAGATGACTAGCTCACACTTTTATATTGGATGAAATCTTATATGGGACATAAACATTAGAAGTATGTGGGTAAAATTAGGACTTGCAACCACTCTAGATGGCATATCCTCTCTCTCTCTCTCTCTCCTCTCCATTATCTTATACTCCCTCCGTCCATCTATCGGAGGGATATTACCAAAAATAAAAATTCTAAGAATTGAGGGATATTAGGTGGTCCTCTCATTTTTTGCTAATAAATATGATGCCTCGTACCACGTGCAGTTGTGCATATGCCCAATCTAATGTTGTGCATACACTTTGGGAAATGAAACATAGACCGTGCAACGAGGTGATTAATTAAAAATCTGCAATTGATTTAATACTCCTTGGTCATTGTGCCAGAGGCTAATATCCCTCCGATAGATGGACGGAGGGAGTATATACAATACCCATCAGGTACATATGCTCTTTGATCTCAATCCCGATAAACATCAGTTAGCAATTAAAATATACGATTTTCCGTCTATATTTGTAGGTTTGTTTGAGGGACTTGTAGCTTTTCCCAAAGCTCCACCTGGAGAAGCTATCTGGAAAATGTCATAAAGCTAGTCTAAGGGAGCTTCTTTGCTTTTAGTGCAAAGTGCAATTTTTGGAGCTTTTGTCAGCTTGAAGAAACTTCCCTGCTCATGTGTTGTCCGAGTTTTTTTTTTCTAAGGTGGTAAAATCGTTGCTGTAAAATTACTAGAAGTAAAACAAAATCCATAAATGACCTAGTTTTTAGGGGAAATCAGATCCAAAATTCATCCAAATAGAAGGCCGGGAGACTGAACAATTAAGGCATAACAAACTTTCAGAAACATGCATGGCAATGCTTGGATCGTGTTGTGTGTTGAGTTTGCAAGCATTACGCTGTGCTGTGTGCTGGTGCAATAAGCAAAAGAAAGTGTACAAGAAAGGCTAAGGAGGCTCCCTTACTCCTCGTATATGCAACGCTCTTCAGATCCAGTTTTAAACTACTAGTTCCTCTCAACTCTATTAAAACATACGTGCATTCCTGCAATTTGTACATTTCTTTTCTGCAACAACCTTCTCAGAGAAGCGTGTCATCATTGCGCTAGTTAAGTCAAACCCAAGAAGATACTCCTATCTTCAGTTGCCGTATCGCAAGAACAGACACCGACAGTTTTGTTTTTCTGTTGTTCGGCCAATCACAAAATTTAATTGAACAGAATCAAAACGGAATAAAAATTTAAAATTGGAAGCTAATGGTTGCGGGTTACCGGAGGCCAACAACTATAGTCGATCGACAACATGCTTAAATTGTGGCAGCGACTAATAGAGATTGACTCCATATAAGCAGGGCCACGTTGCATGACATGTCCTCCTGAACACGCTTATTCTCCTTCCTCCTCCTCTACAATTCTCTCTATTGAAACAACTCTACTCTTCATTTCAAGGGAAGATAGGTAAGATGCATGCACATACTTCTGTTATCCATCCTTCCTTTTGGTAGGTAGCTATGTAGCTGTGTACTTGAATGGTGTTAATTTTGCTAGTAGATGGTCATTGAGAAGTAGGTTGTTCTTGTTAATTAGAAACTAGCTAGTTTTAATCGAGATAAGGTTGTTCTAATTCATTCACTGTGTTAGATCTTCTCTCCTGCTGCTACCTTGCGTGATTATGCTCTTACCAGCCCTTTAATTTTCTGCCAACAATTTTTTTCCTTAATTACATGTGATTATATTATCGCAGTGTGAGATCGAGTAGGAAGGGGACAAGATGTTCTTTCAGAGGAAGAACTCAAAGAAAGTCAAAGACTCTGAAGGATCCAAGAAGAAGGGGAAAGATGGCCGTGGGAAAAATGACCTTTTTGATCGTGCCAAGGGAGGGCTTGATGCCCTTGCAGGAAGCCTCCAGTCAGCCAAGAACGGTTAGCTATATCTTTGCCCTCATGTTTAGCCTATGATTTGTATGCAGATTGTAGAAATGCCATGTGCTAGCTCCAGAACTACAGTAGCTATTCTTCCTTGAGCTGTTCAGCCTCTCAAGTACTTGTCATGATAAGAAGTAACTGGTAACATGCTTACTGATTAGATTAACACAAAGTTCAAATGGTTTGGATTCCAAGCTGTCGTTGTTAGATAATAACACGGCAAATAGATGATTGATCGTTGCAGATACACTTCCAGTTGCCCACCTAAATGGCTTTGAAATTGCCTTGATATGGACCTGAAATGTTTACATTTTCATGTCACACGTTTTGGTCAAAGTCAAGAAACTATATAGAAGTGCTAGTTCTGATAAGTGGCAGATATACTACAATCTGGAAAGCCCAAATTGAGAGAATTAATTCCATCTATTAGCCGGAAGGTTTCAGAGATGAATTTAAATGTAATACGAGATCATGCCTTGCATATTGCTTGCACATTTGTTGACTCAAGTCCTAATATCTAATATTAGACAGGCAACCACGATGTACTTTTAATATTTTCCTGCTCCCTGACCTTTGGGATTAATCTATAGATGCTGAAACGGCGACTGAAAAGCTTCAAGGGGATGTGAAATCAGGCATTGAAACGATCTTGCACAAGGGTTCAGGCCTCCTTGAGAAAGCGAAAGAAGAACTCGGAAGTCACTCCGACGCCAGCAGTTCAAAGGAACTAGGTAAGTCGCACTCATTTAGAGTGGCTTCAAAGGGGATTCCATTGGTGAATTCTGTTCATCCACAGCCTGATCGTTAGACATTTGCATCACCCTTATCTTGAACAGGATCCAAAGATAAAGAACCTGAGCCAGAAGAGAAGGCAGAAGAGGGTGCCTCTGCTGACAAGACTGAAGAACCTAATGTGTTGGAGCAAGCCGTAGAAGAGATTGAGGCTGTCGCCGCAGCTTTGGAGCAGACAGCACCAGCAGCTGAAACTGAAATTCCAGTTGAGACTGCTGCTGCTGCTGAAACTTCAGCTGAAGGAGACAAGCCTGAAGAAACAAACAGTGGGGAGGAGAAAGATGACCCGAATAAGCGGCTCGATTGCGCTGGTTTCTTTGCCATGCTGTTTGAGAGGTTCTGCTCCCCGGGCAACAAGAAGAAAGATTAAGTGATTGTAGGTCCAGCTTGTGAATTTCTCGTTTTGTGATCTTGGAATTGGACATTACAAGGAATGCATGGGGTTGTGGGTGGTGTACATTCTGTGGTTGTAATCTCTTAAGAAAAATGTTTTTACTGTCTTCTGTGATGATGGGGCAAAGGCTACATTTTACTTAATTATTATCACCCTTGTGGAATTGATTTAATTTATGTGAACAATTAGTTCGTTTTGGGTTAAGATAAGACAGTGAGTGTGTGAAGCCTTGTATAAACATGCGGAACCCCTGTTGTGTTACCGATATACAATGTATACTCTCTCTCGGGGAGGAACCCCTAGAAACCGATAGCTACTGAAGGGACAACCTGAAAAGTCCATGTGTCAAGTAATAAAACTTCATATTGAAATTATTGTAAAAACTGAACATCCCAGTTATAGATGTCTAATAGTTGCAACTAAAAAAAAACAAGGAAAAACAAATAAGCAATTTTTCAGAATAAGTTGCAGTACTGATTCTCATTTTTTTCAAATGCTGTCTTTCTTTAATTTGTCCGGGCTTATATCTTGACATAGTTAAGGCTCAAACCAGCGAAGAGTTTGTCCCCCTTGGCACTGAATGATCAACAAGAGAGACCCTGGAAAGTTGCTCTTATACGGAAGCCATCACTCATTTAGAGTGGCTTCAAAGGGAAAAAAAAGGAGGCTGCAAATTGCAACATTCCATCAATCTTCTTGCATTGAGCTGATCACACAGTCCTCGTGATGTTTTGTTTCAGGATAAGTAACTTTTGTCTGCATTTTTGGTTAGTGCAGTTCAACGTTTGCTTTTCATATTTTTTTTTGCACGGTCCAAACTAGATCATAAAGTTGTAAAGTCAATCCCTACATGCTACCAAAAAATGTTTTCTTCTGTATGGGCATCCATAAGACCATAAGTAACACTTCTGACTTCTGCAATAAACTGAGATTATGCCACTCTTAATGTTATTTGAACATGGATGCATCTAGACTATTAAGCAATTGGAACCTGTTCTCCTAATTAGGTGAGCTATCCTTCTCGGATATGATTCTTTCTTTAGAGGAAATACCCACGGGCTATGTGATTAAGAAAGCAGTAATGTAACACATGGCGCATGGAGAAGGGTCGATTTGATTTCAGTCATGATATTGGAGTAGGTTGATTTGCATCATGACAGTGAAACAAACCATGTGCACTTCTGCAACAGAAATATCACACATGATGTTGTTTGGGTAGGTCATGGTACAGGAGTTGTTTGATGGCTATATCCTAGTCTTATGGTTTTCTTTGGATATGGTTTTCACTAAAAAAAAAAAAACAGACGAGACTTGTACTTTTCTTTGAAGAAAAATCACACATGATGTTGAAAATAAGCCAACTCTTCTCTAATGATGCCAAGCCATATTCTAGATGATGCACTAAAGAATGTAATTATCAGGGGTAAATAAAAGTTGGAAAGTGGTACAGAAAAAAAACCTTGCGCTTAGTGAACATTTCATACTTCATTTTTGAAGCGTACTACCCTCCTTGGATTATGTCTCCTGGCCTATAGGCTCTCTTAGCTTTACTTCCAAGTAAAAGCCGCTTTCTGTACACAATGATTCTGTGAGGATGTTGGGCATTTCTGATTGATTGAAGGTGTACCTGATACCATTTTCCAGAATTTTTTTTCCATCCATGAACCATTCCTAATCTTGAAAAAGATGAAGCAAAGAAACTATTCTATCAGAGATCATTGTTAGATGAATAAAGCAATTATCTAATTTTTTTTGGACAGACATACAGCTCAAGCACCATGTTCCTTTGTCCTCTTAGTGCACCTGCATGTGGCAGATCGTTATTAGTTGACCCTAATACATGCGTACCAGACAAACCAAATCCGACAATCCAACTCCATCTGTCCAGCCAGAATTCACAAACTAAAGCTATTGACAACAAAGAATCCAACTGTTATTTCCTAGTATATATCGCTTCCAGGATCAATGCAAATAAATTAAAACTAAAGCACTGTTTGAGAATAAATAAAGTAGCGTTTGATTGACCTAGCTGGAGCAAGTGACACTCTGTATGACACAGGCTGTGCAAGCCACGACGCAGGATCATCCTCGACCAACCACTATGAATGCCGGCAGTTTGCCTGGGTCCATTTCGCTGTCACTCTCCTGCCCTGTCCTACACCATGGTGCTCCAATGACGCTTTATGTGTACATAAAACATTAGCTTCACATTTGTCATTAGTCCATAGCAGGGGGCTCAGTTAGAGCCATAACCCTACAATTGTAATAAAGCTTCACTTTGAAAAGCACTTCTCTCAGTTTTCGTCATTAAGCTTTCCCCACTTATTTGCTTACTCCACTGTACTTCAACAAATCTGCAATCTGGTTCAGCCTGTAAGGGTCTCTTCTTCACTCTCCAAGTCTTCGATTCAGCCAATACCTAGGATCGCAGGTTTTGCTCTTTCTTCGTTTCTTTGGTATGGGGATCTGCAATCTGCTTACTCACCATTTCGTCTGCACGTTTTTGTATGGGGATTAGGCATCTTGTCTGTTGTCTAGATTGGAAGAATCCTTTCCTGTCGAATTGATCAGTCAGCGGATAATTTTCCCACTGTTTTTCGTTTGAGCTATTGATAATTCTGCACTAATCGGGGTGTGCTGAATGCATACAGTAATAAGGGATTTATTAGAAGGTGGGGAAAGTGTAACCAACTAGTGGATCTAGGTCACTGTAGATTATAATCACTATTAGTACAATCCTATCAGTATTTCTTGTGGTGATGCTTGAATTTAACTGCACACACCCCATTTGCTGACTTGTAAGAAGCTATTGGACCAAAACTTATGTATGCCTCTGAATGAGCAATTTAAATTAGGTCCCTTTTTCCTTCTATTTCTTTCCACCTTTATTTTTTTGAAAGTAATGGCAGGAGCTCTGCCTCTCTCTTCCTGCAATCTCGCCGAGCCCTCACCTTCCCGCGCCAAAAGCCGCTGCCATCTCGGCGAGTCGACGACTGCTCCGTTTCTTTCCACCTTTAACCAAATTGTTTTCCCTGAGAAGCATTCATGTCAATATTGTAGAGCAAGGAAGCCAAGAACAGGGAAACAAGGACATGGATGCTTTCAGTGCAGTGATGGACAAGGTGAAGAACCACCCAGATGTGATGGAAAAGGTCAGTGCTGTGATGGACAAGGTGAAGAGCCACCCAGAAGTGGTGGAAAAGGTCAAGGACGAGGTGAAGAGCCTTGCTGATGCCCTCCATCTGCGGAGACATGGTAAAACGTGCATTGTTTCTGGGGATTTCATTGGTGATTCTTGCCCATCAGCAGCCTGATCGTTAAAACATTTTGCATCATCCTTACCATGAACAGGCTCCAAAGATAAAGAACCTGAGTCTGAAGAGAAGGTAGAAGAAGGTGAAGCAGCGCAGAGCGTCGATGAGGGTGCCTCTGCTGACAAGACTGAAGAACCTAATCTGTTGGAGCAAGCCGTGGAAGAGATTCAGGCTGTCGCCGCAGCTTTGCAGCAGCAGACAGCCCCAGCAGCTGAAACTGAAACTGAAATTCCAGTTGAGACTGCTGCTGTTGCTGAAACTTCAGCTGAAGGAGACAAGCCTGAAGAAACAAACAAGGAGGTGGAGAAAGATGACCCCAAGAAGCGGCTCGATTTCGCTGGCTTCTTCGCCATGCTGTTTGAGAGGTTCTGCTCCCCGGGCAACAAGAAGAAAGATTAACTGATTGCAGATCAGCTTGGGAGTTCTTGTTTTCAGATCTTGGACTTGGAAATTACTACATGGTGAGTGCATGGGATTGTGGGTGCCTGGGTGTACAGTCTGCGGTTGTGTTGTCTTAATAATCTCTGTTGTTTTTTACTAGATGACAGGGCAATGGCTACATTTTACTTGAAGTAATTATTGTCACCCTTGTGGATTGATTTAATTTATGTGAACAATTGGTTTACTTTTGGTTAAGATAATACAGAGTGTGTGAAGCCTTTATAAACATGTGAGCCAATTTTGCTAATGCTAAAAAAAAATAGCCCAACTCAGACACAATTTTGCATTTTGGCTGAAAAAGAAAGTTAGCCGAACTCAAGTTGCATGAGAAGACTTGATTTTTACCATGAAAAAGGGTCAATGAGTAGTGTCAAAGATAAAAAAAAGGTGATTCCGTTATACCAAAGGCTACTCAAGACCGAAAGAAGCGTTGGAGATTCTATTGATAGAAAACCATCAAGGCTAACCTTTGTCTTTGCTAATATTTGACATATAAAACATCTTCGGGCACATTTGATATACTGACACCACCAGAATCTGCAATACGGGCACTACTAACCTTGTATAGTTAATGTAGGGCAATCTCCCGTACCATCATTGTATTCATGGTTGCAAATTACAAGTAGCATAATGGATTGTACAAGCAGTTCGACCAAATGTTACAGACACTAAACTATTTGACCAATATACAATACTCTCTATCTCGTATGCAACATATAACAAGAATAACAGTGCCACAGCCTAGAGTTTCTCCAGTTCATCAGTCGTAACACAAGGACGGCCAATATTGCTTCATTTGTTACCACCTGACGCATGGACTCTCTCTCGGGGAGGAACCCCTAGCAATGTCTTCATCATGTCATATGTTGTGAAACCGATAGCTACTGAAGGGACAACCTGAAAAGTTCAGGTGTCAAGAAATAAATCTCGATATTGACATTATTGTAAAAAAGGAACAGCCTAGTTGTAGCTGTCTAATCATTGCAACTAGGCAAAAGAAAACAAGGAGCAACACAACATGAGTAATAATTGTAACTAAGCAAAGGAAAACAAGGAGCAACCCAAAAGTTACTTTTCCATGCCGCACATTCTGCAATACAGATTCTCATTTTTCAAATTTTGTCTCTTTAATTTTGTCCTGTGGCTTCGAGGCTGTGGCAGATCAAGCTGAGTTGGTTGAAGACATTTTAGCAAGCTATGAGAAATGCACAGGTCAATTATTAAATGTAGCCAAGTGCTCCATTATGTTCAGTCCAAAAGGCAACTCAGAGGATCAGGAGGCTGTGAGGTTCTATCCTTGGGGTACAGGCAACTGATTTTGATGCAAAATATTTGGGTTTGCATGCAGTGAGAGGACGGATGAAAAGGGATAAATTCCAATCCATTAAAAGAAAGGAATGGAAAACGTTTGATGGATTATTCTGAGAAATTGATGTCATCAGGAGCGAAGGATGTTTTGATAAAGGCGGCACAAGCACTACCAACATATTTAATGAGTGTTTTTCAACTCCCACTAACACTTGGCGATGAACTGACAAGCTTAATTCATCAATTTTGGTGGGGTACAGAAAGGCAAGAGGAAAATGGCTTGGCTAGTTTGGGACCAAATGGTGCTTAAGAAAAGCTGGGGAGGTCTTGGTTTTAAGGACCTACGATTGTTTAACCAAGCCCTACTCGCCCGGCAAGCATGGCGTATCCTAATTTTTCCGGACAGCCTTTGTGCTAAACTTTTAAAAGCGAAATATTTTCCCGTGGCCACTTGCTTGATACTGCTTTTTTGCTCCAATCCATCTTCAACTTGGCAGGCAATAATGCATGGACTAACTCTTCTGAATAAAGGCATCATTTGGAAGGTAGGAGATGGAAGACAAATCCGCATTTGAAGAGACACCAGGATCCCTAGGGAATTCTCACAGAGTTGTCTCTAGAAGAGGAAGATGCCGAATTCACTGGGTTGCTGGTCTGCTAAACTCAGATGGCTCGAACTGGGATAATTGTAACTAAGCAAAGGAAAACAAGGAGCAACCCAACAGAGGAAGTTACTTTTCCATGCCGGACATTTTGCAATACTGATTCTCATTTTTCAAATTTTGTATCTCTTTAATTTTGTCGTGGCTTATTACCTTGACATAGTTAAGGCTCAAACCAGCAAAGAGTTGTCTCCACCCTTGGCACCGAATGATCAACAAGAGACCCTGGAAAGTTCCTCTTATACGGAAGCCATCACTTGAATTTTGAGGCTGCTTGCTCTGAACCTGAAGACAGAGTCTTGTGAGTGGCGAGCATAGGCATTACAGATGGCATTACAGATGAGATTTAGCAGATTATCAATGCATGGAATACAATTGTACCTGCATTTGTCTTGGACAACATCCAGTGGATAAGTGAGGGTTTGTCCAAATAGACCAGCTAAAGCTCCGCAAGAGAGAGCTTCAATATAACAGAATTCTTGTAATCTTCTGGAACTTGAGATTTCAGATCTTCATATATGTAAAATTTTAAGCCAGCGTATGGAAGAATACCAATAAAAGCGTTGGGCCTGTAATTCATTAAAAGAATCTTGAACCCTCCTTTCATGTTGTAATAATATAATCTAGATAAGTAACACAGAACTCAAGTAGTGTAATTTAAACTACAAATTTCAGGATATTCAAATGGTAACTCATGTTAAACTAATATTATATGTTTAAGCGTATGGAACCAGTACTTGGGATTTAAAGTAACTGACAGTAGTGGCATCATGTTTTCAGGAAAACCAAGAAAAGAAATGAATATGCATATTTGGTATCAACCTAAATTGATACTATCTTACATTAGGAAATAAGGTGTGCAAGTGTGGAACATTAGCTGGCATGACAATGCTGGAAAGAAACGGAATAGCCTCACACAGATGAGCCACAAACGATACTACAAATCTAAGCGAATGAAATGAGACTGAGAGGATAAGACATACCTACTCCACGATATAAAGATCGTGCGCCTCCTTCCTTGTAAACAGTCTTGAAGACATCTTTTATGCCATTATATGTTTGTTGTTGACCAGAATTTCCAAAGGCATTGCCAGGCTGGCCAACATTTGAAACCTTGGAGCAGCCGTGAAGAAATTAGTATTAACAGCCTTGAGCCAACATTGGTAATAAAAACAATACATAAAAAGCCGACATGGCATAAACAATTAGTATTTGCATTTCGCTCAGAGTTGTTCCAGCAACACATCAATTGATTGATGGAGACTCTTCACTACAATCAAAGGAACAAAACGAAAAAACAACTAATATTTGCTCAGAGAGTTGTTCCAGCCATACATCTATTGATGGACTATTCACTACAATCAAAGGAACAAAATGAAAAGAAATGCTTCAGTGCACATGGTAGTACAATACCTGGTATGCCAGCTTGGTCCTAGCCAAGTCTAATGGGTATGTACACAAAACTGCAGTACCACCAGCAGCAGATCCGCCAAAAAGATCAACGACAGGCCCTGTACCTATTGATGGAGTAAAGTTGTTCAATATCCAGCACCTATACTGCTCATATGTCATGTAATGTAATGCTGCATATGGAACAATCCGAAGCACGCTTGCACCGTTCCCTCTACATGGATAATAACAGTGGATCAGATCACTATACTTAATTCAGCGGTAAAAAAGCCTTGATGCATTTCTGCCATGGTACTCACTTGTAGAAGCCTCGAATTCCCTCGTAGTGCCACAGCTTCCTCAAGGACTGGAGGATCCCAAGGGACTGGAAACCTTCAGTTCTCGTCTACAAAGCAGACAGAAAATGTGCAGCAAGTGAGCTAAACATCAACACAATCACCACAAATACTGAAATTTGATGAATGTGCAGTTCAAGACCTGCAATAAGATCTTGACCCTCTCCAGTGGTGCTACCGCGGTCTTTGCAAATGCACCAGCAGCGCCGCCAGCAATAAGCTCCTTGGCATAGACCGGGAGCAAGTCCAAAAACAAGAAGCATTCACTTGTGCGGCCGCTGAGGCCGAGGAGAAGGTGGATTCTTGTGAGGAGCCCATCTCCGGAACGGCGGAGGATAATCAGGATTTGTGATATATGCACTCCCAACCGCTACTGAATACTGAGCATCAATCAAACTAAACTAAGGGTAAGGGATATATTTGTACAGGGCGGAATATCCCCAAGAATATGTCCCCAAAACCGGCAATACAATCTTTACTTTGCCTCCCCACCACTTGCATTAAGAGTACGGAAACAGAAATTAGAAGATAAGGTAGAATCCTCACAGCGATTGAGTGTTAATAAATCACCCAGGAACCCAATATTTCCCCTCCCAAGTGAAAGAAAATCAAAGGCAAAAGGGGGAAAATCTGGCGTGAGCTGGATCCCCACCCAGGACAGGATTCACATCCCCAAGAAGCAACAACTACTGTACACTCTTGTTACTGGAAAGCACGACACTCGCATCAGCAGGAGATGATTTACACGCAGGCTAGTAACTCCGAAACCGAGACCAAGGAGTTCTGTTTTGGATTTTTCTTCCTAATAAAGCGCGAGGAGGAAACGGGCGGATCCGCAGGGCGCCCCTCCGCACGCGATCGCAGGAGGGCGAAAGGTGGTGACTCGCTAGCCCATGGGCTTGCGGCTAGCTCCGGGGACGGAAGGTGAGAGCAGGAGCCTGCCCGCCGGGCGGCGAGGCGGCGAGATAGGGGCGAGGAAGGCGGGTCGAGCGCGGGCAGGTCCCTCGCATCCACCGAGTCGCTCCAAGGGACGGGGAGAAAAATACTCATCAATCGCGCGGGGCTTGCGGGGTGGCGGAAAGCGAAGGGCGGGAAGACCCCGATCGAGGAGGGAAAGCTGGCGGCGGCGGCTGGGCGGCCGCGGATTGGAGGGTCCGGCTGCCGAAGAATCGCGACGCGCGTGGCGTTTGCTCTAGCGGGAGGAGAGGTGGAGGAAGAAGAGTCAGGACTCAGGAGGCGGTGGTGGTGGCGTCACACGATTGGCGGTTGGTCTGTGCTGGGCCAGTTTAGTTTTTTTTTTTTAGCTCAAGCTGGGCCAGTTTAGTGATGTTGGCCGCGGCCCACAGACCACGTATCCCACCCATCGCCGTTTTCGACTCGTATACATCATAAAAAACTTGTCAACAGCCCACCTGCCACAGAGCTAGGCCCAATACGAATATATCCCTATACGAATCCCACCGTGGCCGTCTTCCTGCAATCTCGTCGAGTCCTCAGCCTCCCCGCCAAAAGCCGCCACCATTTCGGCGA
Organism: Hyparrhenia diplandra; assembly: GCA_015847255.1. Lineage (NCBI taxonomy): Eukaryota > Viridiplantae > Streptophyta > Magnoliopsida > Poales > Poaceae > Hyparrhenia > Hyparrhenia diplandra. The sequence goes on along the minus strand of JADLZK010011515.1, from coordinate 315,500 downwards.
GGTGAGAGCGCTCTGCGTCTGCAGCATATGTTGCTTCCGCCGCCATACACATGGCTGAGTCCACGATTGCTCCGCCGTCGCTGGATCCCATCTCCCTCAACACCACCCGCCCGTGCTTTGCTGCTGAGCTCCATCTCACCCGGTTTGCTGCCATCCCCACCCGCGATTAGCTGACTGTTGCCCACCGCCGCCGCCTCATCCGCGATTGTCTTGCCCACCGCTGCTTCTCTGTCCTTACCGGGCCAGGCATCCGCTAGCCAAAGTTGGATCCAAGACAAATCACGCAAGTCAGGCCACCCCGCACTGCCAACCAAGATGGAAACAAGATTGGTTCCATGACGCGCGTCTCGCAGAGAGAAGTATGACGACAACTGCACGCCAAGGTATGACTTTTATCGGATTTGGATCGGCTGACTTCACGGAAACGACGTCTGGCTGAAGTCAAGGAAATCGGTCCGTCCGCTCCCATCTGACGGCTGCAAGAGATGAATATCGTTGCAGCTATTTGGTCGGCCCATGACGGCCTGTTTTTTGCTCTCGATTTTTTTTTCACCTCTCGTTTATTTGGCGCGGGTCCTGGTAATTTTGGCGCGTCCTGGTCGTGCTTTTGGCGCGAGCCGCGAGGGGAAGGCCGGCACAGGCGATCGTCTCGTCGTCCAGGTGCTCCATCGTCTCGATCTGCATTCTCACGTGTGTGCTCAGCTGCTGGCCATCCTCTCGATCTGCATCCTCAATTGCGTGCTCACGTACCCAGGTGCTCAGGCTCGGCTTAATCTGATTTGGTTCCTTTTGTCCTCTCTAGTGACTCATTCAATTGTTTAGGTTTGATTCAATGGAAAATCTGCTTGATTGAGATGGAAAATCTGCATCAAAAACTAAATCTGAATATTAAAGATGGAAGAGAAAAGGTGTGTGTTACACCATGACTATTCTTTTTGTCCATTTGATCCCATAGTTGTTCAAATTTTTACTTGGCGATGGACATAACATCTTTTCATTAATATTTCTATTTGTAGAGAGTGTTTCATTCATGGCTTATTACCTCAAGTTGGCATGGAATTCAGTAATCTAAATGAGGCATGGATGTTTTGGGTTAGTTATGGAGGTCAAAAGGGCTTTGAGGTTAGAAAACGATACACAAACACAAGAAAATCGGATGGAAAGGTTAGATCCTGCTGAGATATGTTTGTGCAAATGAGGGTCATAGAGTGGAAGATAAAAGAGTGCGTATAATCAAGTGTCCAAGAGCCGAAACTTCGAACCCGATTGTCAAGTTCGCATGGGTCTTATCTTTGGACGAGAAGGGGAATTATAAAGTGACCGATTTGATTTTGGAACACAATCACATCCTTCGATTTACCACAAACCTCACACACTGATGGTGTCTCAAAGAAAAATTTCAGATTTACAAGGGTTTGAGATTGAGACAGTAGATGATGATCTCGGAATTCGACCCAAATTGGCACATGAGTTGGCTACTATCCAAGTGGGTGGCTCACTAAATCTCGATTACACACTCACGAGATCACAAGAACTATTTACGAGGCAAGCGACAACGGGAGATGGCATATGGTCAAGCCCAGGAAGCATGCTTATGTATTTTTCGGGAGAAAATTGCTTTGAGAACCCGTCATTCCAATATGCATTGCAAATGGACCGAGAAGAACAAATAGCAAATATTTTTAAGGCTGATGCTAAAATGCTCACGATTATGCATATTTTGGTGATGTTGTTAGTTTTGACACTACTTTTGGAACAAACGAGGGGAGAGTAGGCCTTTCGGTGTATTTGTTGGGTTCAATCATTTTAGGGAAACAAAGGGTTTTGGTGCTACTCTAATGTATGATGAGACATTTGAGTCATTCAAGTGGTTATTTTGACCTTCTTGAAAGCACATAATGGAAAGCAACCAAAAACAATCTATACCGATCAAGATTATGCAATGGGAAAAGCGATTAAGGAGGTGTTTTTAGGAAGCATGGCATGGTTTGTGTACATTCCACATTATGCAGAATCTTTGTCAAACATCTCGGCGAACCTCGACAATGAAGAGTCAAGTGGTTCTCCTAAAAATATAGTTGAGGGCAGCAAGAAAAAAATAAGATCTTGACCAAAATGTAGATGAAGGCAGCAAGGAGCCTAGTATTCTCACAGATTTTTAGTGCATGTATGTATGAGTATGAAGATGAGGCAACATTTGATCATGAATTTAATATGATGAGGACAAAAAGCGAGCAAGCAATCTTGGTTGGATAGTATATATAAGTTGAAAGAAAAATGGGCTGAATGTTTCATGACGGATGTCTACACATTAGGTATGAGAAGCACACAATTGAGTGAGAGTCTAAATAGCGACCTAAAGAGACATTTCAAATCTGATTTTGATATAATTCGGTTTCTTAAGCATTTTGAAAGGTTGGTAGAAGATAAAAGAAATAATGAGCTGCATTCTGAATTTCAATCAAGAAAAAAATTACCTAGAATCAAAATGAGGACACCTATGCTAATCCAAATTAGCAAGCTGTACACACCAGTAATATTGAAGCTTTTCAAGGTGAATATGAAAGGTCCATGGCGGCACGCACCGTGGCATTAGAAGGTAACCATGAATATCTTGTGTCAATTGGGAGTTTTGATGGAACTTGCACATTGGAGAAGGAGTATAAAGTTATTGGTGATCACGTACAACAAACTAGTACATGCAGTTGTGGACAATTTAGTAGATTTGGAATATTGTGTGCACATGCTCTAAAAGTTCTTGATTTGATGAATATCAAATTACTTTGCCACACAATATATGCTTGAAGCGATGGACACGTGAAGCACGTAGCGGCACAATACAAGACATCAAAGGCGAGACATAATAGAGAATCCAAGATTAGACGAACTGATGCATTACAAAGATATGTCTCGCAAATTTGAGAATATAGCACATAGAGCGGCCCGACCATCCAGGGGTGCATCTTGTTAGTAAACAATGCACTTGACATTCTTAGCAAGCAAGTTGAAGAAGAAATTAATAGTTCCACTAATAATGTGGAGGCAATCCGGTTCCCCCTGAATATTACTCCCTCAAGTGATTTGGTGAGGGCGGCACGTCTGAAGAAAAAAAGGATGTGCAAACAAAAAAACCTCAAAAGCATAAAAGAACTTGGCTTGATAAGAAGCGCAAATTTGTGAAGAAAGGCAACACGAAAGAAGGATATGGGTTCAGCGGTATGTATCAGCACCAAAAACATAATTTGTGTTTAGTTGTCAAAATATTCAGTTGTGTGTAATTTTTATTCTCATTTATTGATAGGCACAAGAAACTACAAAATTCACACAAGAAACTATAACAGTGCAGGATATGCCTCCTCCTCCTAGTACTTCATGGCCCAACAAAGGGATGACTGAATCATACTCGACAATCAATTCCTTCTCTGAACTATTGATGGTAATTTTTCAAAGTGATGATTTTTCATTTCAAGTGCAGAGTTTAATAACCTTGTCCTTTTTATTCTGCAGAGAAAAGCACTTGTGATCTTAATGTTGATTTCTAATAAGAGGGAGGTGCTTTTTGGAGCTTTTGGTTTGGTGATGAATTGCAAAAGTACAACCAGGATCCATTTTGTGCAGCTTCATATGCCCTTGATAGTAGAAGCAGTAGTACATGGATCTCTATATTGTAGCATAATATATATAGTACAAGGACATCAGCAATGCCTTTTCTATATTGTAGCATAATATATTTCTGTTACTCTTATCATTCAGAACCATATATTCAGAACCATATGAATGTTGCTGGAATCTGGGAACATTCATTCAGAACCATACATGTATTCATTTGGATTCTGGGAACATACAAGCACGCACATACACACATTGCTTCCTACATGTAGTCACTTGTATTCTGGGAACATACAGGAAGGCACATACACACGGATTTCCCACACACACACATTGCTTTCTAAAAAGAGACTGGTACAGTCTGATCACTACAACATTGCAGCGACAATCAATCATAATCTGCATGTCCTTCTCGCCCACTTCAGCGTTCAGTCCATCCATCGACTCAACAGGTTCAGTGCACTCATCAGTGTTAAGTGCAAGCATCCAGACACCCTGCAATCAAAAATAGAGGGTACAAATCAGAGAAGAATCAACAGCTGGCGTGGTGGCAGTGAGCGCCGGCGGGGGCAGGGACACCGGTGTGGCGCTCGCGCGCTCCGGCACAGGGGCAAAGGCTTCAGCGCGGGTGGGGCTCCGGCACGGCGGGCACGTCCACCGGCGGGGGGGGGGGGGGCACCGGCACGGCGGGCGCGTCCTCCAGAGGGGACGGGGGCTTCGGCGCGAGACGGTGGCGGGGGCTCCAGTGCGGCGGCCGGGGTTCTGCTGACGAGCAGGGGGCTCCGGTGGGGAGCGCGTGCGCCGCCGGTGGCGAGGGGCGCGTGCTCCATTGGTGATTTGGTGGCGGAACGAGCGAAGAAGAGCAACTGGGAACGAAGTGTGCTCTGTTGGGCTTCAATGGGCCGGACTAGCTGCGTGGCTTGGAAGCGTGAAGAGTTGAACCATTGGATGTAAATGAACGGTTCGATTTCCTTGACTTCAGCCAGACGTCGTTTCCGTGAAGTCAGCCGATCCAAATCCCTTTTTATCAGGTATGACTTCTTATCAGAGGACTCGTACTTACAATCAGAGCCCGAGAAGGACTCGTTCTATGTCGGTCTGGCTTTTCTAAAAGCACCTCATCCAATTTGTCTTCCGGTACTCATCTATCTTATGAGTTGCCATGCCAATCTATCTTATTAGATTCTGATATGTCATAAGCAATAACTTTTCTGTTAATGGCAATCCATCTTATTTAGATTTAGTAAGAACTTTGGGGCATTTTATCTTCTTATTGCAATCTGTTTTAAAGCTTTTAAAAAACTCCTTTCTTTTAAAATAGAAAAAAAATCTCATGAAATTTCTATAGGTTTCAAGATAGAGATTATAATATGTTTTGCTTTTAATTTAATCGATAACATTTTTATAGGATTGAATTCCAATACTTTACATTTCTATTGGTATCAAATTTAGTTTTTATACTATATACAATACTAAAATTGCATAAACTGTCAAGAATCCGTCGTAGAACCGCATGAACCACCGAGCACAAAAAGGCACCAAGATAATATGGGGAGGAACGAAGACTCTCTATTAGAGCAATTCCAACGATACCTATATGATCTCCCAATCTTAGTTTTGTTGGAAAAAGGATGAAAAATCTTTCCAACAAGATGCATATATGACCTCCCAATCTTTGGGCGCGCGGAAAAAAATTCCCCGTCGCACTAATATTTCCGCGACGCGAGCCGCGCTCTATCCTGCGCGGAAAACTTCTTCGCGGGCGCTGGGGAGAGTTCGCGCGGCAGGGAAGTTTCAGCCGCCGGTCCGCGGGCGCTCGTCGTCCCTAGTGCGTGCGTGCGTGCTCTATTCTCTTTGTCCGTTCCGATTCGCTGCTTGCTGCTGCGTTGCCCGTCCGTGTCCTTCGAGGACGGCGGCGTTCTGTTCTACGGCGTCAGCGAGCGCCTGCTCACCGAGGAGCGGCACTACATGAACCTGAGCAGGGGCTGTGTCCCCGTGGTGCGCAGCGGGGACGTACGGTGCCTGCGATGTCTCGTACCAGAGGATTTGCATTCCCCTGGAGGACGGTGGGGTCATCGCGCTCGATTGGCCTGATAATTTGGACTTGGACAAAGAGCATGGGCTGGATTCCACGGTGATTATGGTGAGCGCATCCAACACGAAGACCCTGATGCTCCACTCCATGCTCCCCTCGTGCGTGGGAGCTTTGCTTTGGCAACAGGTGCACCGCCGGTGACCATCGCGCGAGAAGAACTACCGGCGGCGCGGCTTCGCTAGATCAGCGAACCGACCAACTAATTCTTCCAAAATGGACCCAAATTTGGTTTTTGGAAGTCAAAGTATTGGGTACTGTTTGGAGATTGATGTTTTTTTCCATTCCAATATCATTTTGGGAGTTGCTAAACTCATGGATATTGGGTCAAAATTATTGGGCACTGTTGGAGATGCTCTTATTCAGTCACTTTTTATGGATGCCTTTACAAGGGGGGCTAGCCCCCTATTTATAGGGAGGAGCTTGGGTAGCTCTCTCCAAATATCTCCTCTAGATATTTCCTCCCTAATATGTCCACTACACTCTAGAGACTTCTCTTGTTTGAGTCCACCATACTCTAGACTCTTCTTTTTATTCCCTAGAGTGCTAGATATTTTCCTCCTTCCTTTGAGATTCACCCACACCCACATGGTTTCACAACACTCCCCTTAGGTGAATCGCGCATGTGCACATGCCTCGTTAAAAACTCTCTCCAAAAACCCAATGGGAAAAAAGGTAGGAGAAAAGATATATTCACACGCGCCAGCCATGTTTGCACCTGTTACCTCGTTTAAAACCTTGCATGAGGAAACCCAGTGAAAAAAACTCATCAAGGGAAAAAGAATACAACAATTGATGCTTTAGTCAGTCTTTGGGACCGACTCGTGATCTTCAGAATCACAATCATAGGCTATGCTCTTGGGGGTATGTCTCCCCCTGAACCCTGCAACTCTCTGAACCGCCTCATGCCAATTCCATGGACACACTTATAGAAACTAGAGGCGGGTAGGGAATTGGTGAACAAGTCTACGAGATTGTCACATGATCTTGCTTGAGATCATGCGGGTAGTTGAAAATAGAGAGTTGGAAGATAACATAATGGACTCATGGTCCTATGCTTGGGGCAATTCAAATTACAATAGTAAAAGAGCATATCAGTTACTCATAGATCACACACCAGCCTCACCACTGTTTAGATGGTTATGGAAGTCGGGGCAATACCGGGAACCAACGATTCTTCTTCTTCCGTCTCTTGCATGACAGGGCTCAACACAAGAGATATTTTGAGAAGGAAAAACATGCATCTACCTAGCTATAGCGATGTGCTTTGTGATGCTGACATTCAGGGAAGCTCCTTTTACCTCTTCTTTCAATGTCAATTCAGCAAAGAATGTTGGGACTTTGTGAACATCACTTGGGACAACCAACTTCCTCCTCTCGATATGGTCTTAAAGGCAAGGAATGACTTCCAAAGCGTTATCTTCAGAGAGATCATGATTACTACATATTGGGCCATCTAGAAAATGAGAAACAACATCATTTTTGATAATAGCAAAAAGAGATATTGATGAACTTAAAAGACTTCTCTTGTCGGAAATTGGAGTGGTTTGCACCAAAATTTGAGCCATCAAGAAGTACCCTTATTGTTGCCTGGATAGAGAACCTTGTGTAACTTTTACTTTCTTTTGGGCTTGGCTGCCTCCCCTACTAACTTCCTTCAAAAAGGAACAAGGAGCGCAACCTGCAACGTGAGCAAGGGAAAACGCTCGATGACTTCATGCGTGCCGCGAGCAAGAATTTGGCGAATAGTGTGAGTGGCAAGGATGGAGGAAGCAAGTCGCACATCATAAGCAAGGAGGTGGCAACCACTCTTTGTCAGGTTCTCCAACCCACCAAGAATTTCAAATAGTTCAGTTTAAACCGAAAGAAATGAAGGTGTCGAAGTTACCGGTCAAACTCTCGGTTTAAACTAATTGCCCACTTGTCATACAAAACAAGTACCATTGGATACGACATATTATATTTTTATAGTGTACCAGTTTGGAGTCATGATGTCAGCCATAATTTTCAAGAAATGTTGTTAAATTTAGGATAGTTTAGTTTTGATCAAAGGTTGAATTGTTTTTGTTTTTTTGAGCGAAGGTACTAATAGGAAGATGATGTGGGAACATGGTTTTCGATCAAAAGTACCTGTTACTGTTTCAAAAAAAAAAAAAAGGAGAAGAATGAAGTAGTAGTACATGCTGGTTGTACTTGGGAGAATCTGCCAGTAAAAGCGTTGCTTGTCTTATTCCTCCGTTTTTCCGCACTCAACCAGAATCGGCAAAGGAAAAGCCGCACGCAACGCACGCACGTCGACGCCGTCCCGTCGGGGAGTCTCCGATCCGCGTCCGCTGGTTGGGCCGGAGCACACGCACGCGCCCTTGACCGGACCCGTCGTTGTCGTCCATATATCCCCTGCCCCGTTTCCACAGCTTGGCGCCGTAGCCACAAGCAAACGCTCCCAAGTGCTGAGGAAAGCACATCCAAAGCCAAGGTTGGTTTTGTGAGGACCACAATTCTAGGTAGGATTATTCTTTTTTGACTAAATGACATAATTGAATCATAGAATAAAAAAAATGAATATTTTTATAACAAAACTCAAATTGAAATACACCTCAACAAGTCGAAAGAGTATAGGACCTCGATAACTCAAGAAGTCGAACGGTTTATAATTTAGAACGGAGGGAGAGTACGTACTGTACCGTGTAAAAAAAAGAGTACAAACATGTCAAATCAAATAAACAAGATTATCAATGCAAAGTATCATCATGATTTGAACAATTAGCTAGAAACCCGCTCACCATTTTAATGTTATATGATCATCTGATTACAAGTTGTGCTAGGGTTTGAATCCTTACGTTTTTTTAAAAAGAGTTAAGACTTCCTTTGACGGCACAGCTAGACTTTTGGTAAAACCATTTATTTAGGTATAGTAGATTATTATTTACACCAGTGTGACATGAAGATTTCCGATGGAACTGAAAGAGGAAAGTCAGTTGTCATCAGTCAGGCCACAGAGATAGCAGGCAGGGTAGGCACGCATCTGAACGTTGTGTTGTGTGGCAGGGGCGCAAGAGGGCTCACTGATCACCTCTCGTTTCTGAACCAGCTAGCAGCCTCGGTAGAAGTCAGTCAAATCTTGGATCCATCTCCTCGATTCAACTGTGTGTGTGGATCGACGATTTCTCTCGCTTTCCACAAAAATTCCACATATCTCCAGGTTGACCGGCCATCTTATTGACTGCCTATTCTTCAGCCAGCTCAAACTGACCGTGTACGGCGAGACTGAATAGGACGGTGTAAGAGAAGAGCTAATCAGCTAAGTACTAGGTAGCACATAGCTAGGCACGGAAAACTGTAAAGCACACGATGACCGTGTTCCGTTATCAAGCATTAGGCCTCCTCTCCTGTTAAACCTGCCCAAATAGCTAGCTAGTTTTGAGCTTCTAGATAGAAATGTCGCAGTCAAATATTTGAACCCATTTGTTTCCTTGTTTAAAGTTAAGAAGAATCATATCACGGCAACAGGTAGAAGAAAGCACACAAAACTAGCTAGCTATTTGGCAAAAAGTTGCGGCATGAAACTTCTCAGAAATGAGGCCGGCTGCTCGGTGTGGTCTGACTTCTGAGCACGACGAAGCAGAGAGAGAGACGTTCCTTGTCAATTGTCATGCGGTCATGGACGACGACTGTGCTCCCAGTTGATGTTCATGTTGGTGGTGTCGAGCTCTTTGCATGCGCCAGTGTCGTCAGTGTAGATGCAACTGCAAGTGTGGTTGCATTGCATGCGCTGCGCGCGGCAGCTTCCATGAAGAAACCCGGCTGTTCATGCGTCGTCCACGTTCCATGCAGACATCGAGCTGTGCCGACAATTACGGGGTACGCACGCGCACGCATCCAGCTTTGTCCCGCAGCCTCTCTCTCTCGCTCGTCTTGGCCAGAATTTCTCTTTTGACGAGTGGGGAAAAAGAAAACACTTTGCACAGAATTTCAGACCGACCTCTACGTACGTTGACTGGAAAATGGTCGGCTGACTCTGACTGTCTTGTGCATGCACTGCAGTCAGCAGCAGCCTGCGCTGCGCATCGTGGATCGATCAACTCAGATTTGCGGCGTACCGTGAGAGGAATGAACTAACATAACAGTGCTAGTACTAATTACTAAAACAAACAGGGGCAGCATCTCGGATATACAACTATGCCGATGCTAGGTTTGAGAATGGAAGGAAAACAAGTACGGGTAGTTTTTGCAGCTGATAAAACCCGCTGATATTGTTTTGCATTGAGGCAAAAACGTACCATGACGTGTTGTTAGACCCCAAACAATTAATACCATGCCGATTCCAAGACGCCCAGCATTTCGATTTCTTCTGGCCAGCGTATCCAAACCGCACTGTTAGGTTTACAGCATTACGAAACCGCTAGGAAATGAGCGAGGAACCAATATATAAAGCTTTACGAACGAGCGAGCGAGGTCAAGCTAGCTATAGCCCACCTTCGTGACCGTCATCTTCCAGTCGTCATTGCACGATTCTGATTTAGTTTATGCATGGCATGACCTAGGCTAACTATGACCAGAGAATTCTTTATTAGGGAACGTAGGTACAAGCGAAACGCAGACAAAACACACTGTAAAATGCCTAAATGGAGTCATGATAACCATGGAGTGTCTGACGTCTGATTGTTTTAGGAAGCTACCGGGCAAACATCAAAGCCTGCCGGCTGCTATGTAGTATTCATTAATTAGTTAGATGAGATTTTTTTTACAAAGTTTGGGGAAAAATTTGACGGCTCACAGTGACTGATACGACGGCTAGAAAGGTAGAAGTCGACGGGAGACTGGTCATGTGTATCAAAAACACCCTCTATAAGCCTCCAAAATCGAGGGACTAGGACTCCAAATAAAAGAGTGATAATTCCATCTTCGTAGTTTTTAAAATCAAAACGGTAACTCAATAAATGCAAAAATGATGTTTTGAGTATATTGTTAGGGTGTATGATTCAAGTACTATAGTTCAATGAATATCTTCTACTTAGTTAATAAAAAGATAACTTGTACTAGGTTCAGCCGCCGTCGTCCGCCGCGACGAGCCGTGGATGGACGACACGACCACCGTAGGGTGAGGGAGGCGGAACTTGCAGCAGCATGTCAGGGTGGGATGGGAGATGTCGAAGGCGAGGGCGGTAGAGGAGGCGAGATCCGAGCCTGGCGGCCTATGCGCTCCTGTTCACCGAGGCATAGGCCGTCCCTACTGCCAGGAGGGTGCGAGCGGTGAGTTGCACATCTGTGGATTCGGCGGGCCAGAGATCACTTAAATCGACCTTCACCAAGTGCTTTGGGAGGCGAGATCCAGGTCTGACAACCTCTATGCTCCTATTCATTGAGGCGCTGACCATCCCCGCTGCCTGGAGGTGCAGGTGGCGAGGTGTAACACCCAGTGTTAATTACTAGTTAAGCAATAGATTTGGACAAAGACAAGTGTATTAGTTCATGATAGTGAACTTGAAGCATCGATTTGAGCAAAAGCAAGTTTTTATGTTTATATCCGAGCACAGTTAAGGACATAAGTGATTAGTGGGGAAACTATGATTTCTCATGCCCCGCACCTCAATTCATATGTGCCCTAGCTAATGGTTAAGTTTCATGAAGATCGAAATCAAAAGTCACATGAAATGATAAGGCATGCCATTACTTATATAGTGTTTTCGGTGGCTCAATAATGTAACTGGAGCAGGTGAAGTCAACCAACCCTTGCCACAGTACTCAAATGACTCTAAATGAACTCTCCAACAAAAGTCATTAAGGGTTCATGTTGAGCAATTGCCTCGAAAATGCCCCGATCGGCTCAAAACCCTAATTCGGAAGTTTATTAAGTTGATGCTTTGACCACAGTGGAATTATATTTTCTGAGCTAGATATGAAGTTTGACCTTTAAGCCAAATTGGAGATTTGGAGGAGTACAACAAATGTTATTTTTGGGTCAAGTCATTATTCGGCTTCTAAGTGCCTCAAATATCACCCTCAAGTTGAAAGAAAATGCTAAATTCAGAACTTAGAATTTTTCTAAGTCTGGAATCAGCGTTCAACGAGGTCGACGTCTCGCGTTCTCGAAATTTTACTAAGCAACTTGAGTCGGACCAAAAATACGGATTTGAGTTTATGCTTTGAGGACCAACATATCAAAAGTTGAGATCGATCGGATTTGATTTGACAAGGTTTTGACAACGATTTGTAATCATTTTTAAGTCATTGACAATGCCATCTTTGGAGATCATTATCTCTTAATCCGAGCACTAATGACCATGGGCCTTTAATGAAAAATGAAGATTGATCGGTGGAGAACATTTTTTGCCTCTTGGCCCATGTCGAGATTCGGCCCGAAATAGCCCAAATCGGCGCCCAAACCGACCTACTTCGGCGCACGCCACGTGTTCGATGAAATGTTTCAAAGGGCGGCGACGTCCGTGCGCTGGCAGCTTCTTCAGCGCGCGCCGACGCCATTGCTACGTTCCTCGTCTTCGTGTTGCGTGCGTCGGGGTCTGGCTGTCGGGTTGGTGAGGTCGAGGGCGAGTTCCTCAATCCCTCTGCTCCTTCTTTCCCTCTCGCTCGCCGTCTTGCGGCGAAGCGGCGCGTCCATACATGGATCGGCCGGCCGAGCTTCATGGCTGTCGTCGTTCTCTCCATCCAGTCACCATCGCCGCTCCACTGCATCCCCCGCCGCCCTTTGCCCGCTTTTTTGTCCTCTAGCCGCCTCCTCGTCGCGCCAAGGAAGGCTGCCCGCGCCGTTACCGCCCGTGGCCGTCGCTCCCGTTGGCTAGTTGCCTTGGCGTGGCGCGACCCCGTGGGCTATCTCTCGGCGGGCCAGAGTCGGGTGCGTGCGGCTCGGGTGCCGCTTTGCCTCGCCGCCGCCGCTTGTTCTTGGGAAACCGCCTCGCCGGCCGGCGGTAGTCGCCGCCGGCCGCCCGTCAGCTCCCCCGCTCTGCTTAGTCGAAGAAAGAAGAAGAGAAGGGAGAAAAGAAATAGAAGAGGGACTTGATTGTAAAATCGGCAAAGCTCGGGGAGCTAGGTGAGAAAGATTTTAACTCATGTGAATAGTGTTTTGTACCTACTTGTAATTTCATAAAAATTCAAGGTCTTTTACGCAAATTAGCCAAGCCAAGCTTAGGGGCAAGCCGCAAATGGGCCGGCCTGCTTCTCCGGGCGGCGCCGCGCTCCACTCAGCGCCGGGCCGCGATTGGGCTGGGCCGACTTTCGGCCCAAAGGTCTTTTTTTTTTAACAAATGAATTTCCAATTTCAATTTATATGAATAGTATCTATTTTTGTTATTTTCATATAAATTCAAATAGAGCTTCTAAAATTCTGAAAATTTTTGTGTAGCCTTCCTATGAGTATGTCTACCCATGAAAAATTTGAAACTTGAATTTTGAATACTTTTGACATGATTTAAAAATACAAATTTTAATTGAAAAATGCATCTTCCTTGATTTTTAATAATTATTTTATTTACCCAAAAATCATGAAACTTTATTTGGTGCTGTTTTATGAGATGGGCTACTTGTATAAAAAGTTTGGAGCCATTTTGAAATGTTTAAATTATTTTCTTTTTTTATGCTTTATTTATTTAATTAGAAAATGAGATGATTAGTGACTTCCGACTTAGGTTTTGGGTAGATTTTGGGTTGTTTTACGAATCTTGGATCATACCACTATCAGATGGTCCTTGAGAACTCCTTAGGCAATGGTGATGATATCTTGTAGAGTAGTTTAGCAAGTTGGTTTTGTTGGGTTGCAACTTTATCGTGAAGGAAAGTTGTACTCAAGTTGTTTATCATTTCATGCATCCATCAATCATCATGTTTACCATTCCATCATGCTAAAGCATGCATCATCATCTACGTGTAGAGTATACGAGAGTGAGCCGGATCGTGTTAATGAAGCTTTGGAGAAGACATTGGTATGGTTCGCGAGGATCAAGTTTCGGAGAAAATCCGTCCGTCGACAAGGATGCCATCAAGTTTGACGTCGATAATCTTTTCTACGGAATCGACTTTTCCCCTCGCAACACACGGCAAGCCCCTGTTCATTTAAACCTTCCTTGTGTTTTTACAAAGCTTTATATCACCTTTACTTTATGTTACGCATTAGGTGATAGGAGTTGAGTGACAACCTAATTGATGCATTACCATTCCTTGATTATTTCGATATCTACCTTGATAGCCCGTTTTGGTAAAATGCTTAGAAATGCTTAGCCATGCTAAATTAGTTAGACTTTTGAGTCAAAATGTGACAAGTCTCTTATGATAGCCCGAATGGGCATTTGATGAACAAGGATGTTATATGATGAAACCATACTGGGATATGGTGTTGAATTTGAGACCTGGTCGGGTAATTTGCATTGAGAATGGAGTCTCGGTGTAGTATTTCCGGCTTGTCGATTAAGGACCCAGCGTGTAGGCCTGTGTAACCGAGACTATGGAACATAAAACTGCGCTGAGGTCGTTTGGCCAATGGCACGCGTCATGCGGGCGTCGTCCCAGAGACGATTTAAACTAGTTCCCGACACATACTCCGGTAAGCCCAATCTTGGGGGTGTCAAATCGAAACGCACAACCGCGCAAGACCGGGAGTGGAGAGATGGCGGAGTACATGTTACCCTCGTGGGTTAAAGTCCCGGATTGAGGTGTACGGTATTCTCGGGTGGCGTAGGGCCGCGGTTCCGTTTTGAGTATCCAAGAAAGGGTTGATATATGCAAGCTTAAGTGCTACATATGTCGTGTGGAAAGAACTCCCCAGCTGGGTTAATCGATTTCGAAATCGCCGTGCTTCTCGGATATGGAGACTTGGTTTCCAGTCTTATATCGTAGTTTAATTATGGAACTATGAAGAGATGGAATAAGTGATGGAATATCTACAAGTGTGTGCTCTAGTATCAGATCACCTAGAGTAGGTGAGAAACTAAATTGGAATTAAAAATGTTGAAAGTAAGGATTCACTACTAGTAAGCTTTTCTGCAAAAAGAGTCCTTGCTTATTGCTACAAGCCTTACCTTGAATCCTATTAGACCAGCATTCCTGAGTCTTCTCCTATTTTCTTTAGTCGGGTAAGTCTTGTTGAGTACTCCCGTACTCAGGGTTTGTTAACCCCTGTTGCAGGTACTGACTCGTGCTATTAACCAAGGTTATGTCGGTGGGCACGACATGATCTGGTTGTCTTCTAGTCTACTCAGCTTCCGCAAATAAGTTAAGTTTGCTCAAATGTAACTTATTCACAATTTGTAAAATTAAGGTTATTATTCTTCCACACTCTGATCTATATTTTTGTAACAAATGTTGTAATGTTGTAGCTACTCCTTTGTTGATCCTGGTATGAGTGGTGTAATCGGGGTTTCCGATGACACTTGACAGGCTTCTTAAGTTATTGGGTGCATCTGCATTGCTGTCAGAGGTCTTTGAGACAATGACAGGTGCAGGTGGGCCCAGTAATTAGGAGGTTCTGTTACACGAGGTGCACACGGTAATGCTCCGAACCAACGACGGCGGCCGTGGCGGTGCGGTCCATGGTGCACTACGAGTGCGGCGGCCCGATAGATCGATCCTTAGCTTGTTTGCCTTTGAGATCACCCCTAGAAAACCTCTTCGTCTTTGGACTCCATAAACAACATTTTCAAGGTCCAGCTACCTCCCGTCACCATGTGAGCACGCTCTGTAGTTGTGCTATCAAAGGTACCGAAAAAGGATTGAAGTTTAAAATTGATAATGGCTATGAATTTCTTCATATGAATCCAATTGAGGTACATGTCTTCCCTTTTATGATCAAATCTGTTATTTGCACAAGTTAGAAGCTAGCGAATTAGAACTATAATACTTTAAGGTGTAGTTGTATTTAACATGTTAAAATTGATGCTAAAACTTAGAAAATACAAGAAGAAACTTATCGACAAATATGGGTGCTTGGCGACAAATGGACGATAAGGTCGTGGTGTGGATGACCTATTAATCGAATGTTCGCTAGGAAGCAGTTGGTGGAGATCGATAGCGCCGCGAAGTCGAATTGGACGAAAAAGTCGTACATACGCAATAAAATTTTAGGAGCACCATGATTCTTTTTGTTTTTTGTTCAAAATTTTAGAAGAAAAACTAAAGTCTATTTTTTAGGGTCATACTATATATCTTGACGGGGAAACAACAACAAACTTACTCTTTCTTAGCATTGTAATATTTAACTTTGAGTTCTTTTTGCATTCAATGAACATTTTCCTCCGTGCAACCTTTACTATAGACGATTACAAGACCATTTGTGACTCTCTTAATTACTATCCTAGGTTTTATTGATACAAAAGTCACGGTAACTTCTTTTACAAATTGAGTTCACCTTATTATATAACAGTTACCATCACATATAATTAATTTTTTTCTATGAGCATCCTATAAACACTTTACTCGAGTGAAAATTTCAGAAAGTTCTTCTTTTTTTTTTACTGCTATTTGCTATGTTGTCATTGCCTAATCACTTTGCATATTGTTCCTTATCCTAGTATCCATTATATATATAAGTGTGTGTATGTGTTTTAAAATCAATTAAAGGTTCTATGTATTGTTGTTGATCTAAAATTAACAATGAGAGGTGGGAACATAGAAAAGTGAGATACTAACAAATGATTCAATGGTTAAGAGTCCCTTCTACCTTCCCATTTCATAGGGGAGATGGGAGGACATGTTTTTATTCTTTTCCATAGTGATCCTTGTATTTACAAAAGAGTCTCTAGGGGCCCTAAACATTCTTAAATAAGCCCTCGAGACTTTGTAATTAAGCCCTAATTAAACAATCTAGAGTGTCCCCTATGCCTTACCCAAAAATAGCCCTCTCAAATATTCAATTTTGGTGAAACTACAAGACCCATTGACTAAATACAATTATGTGTGGCTCAATTACGACTCGGACTAAGGATCACCCTTTGACAACCCATATGTGTAATCCTAACCAAAAACCCCATATGTAAAGCCCTTTAGAAAAATGGGATGGAGAAAAGAAACCACACACAACTCTCATCTACAATGAGATAGTCTATGGATGTTTTATCGTAGGCTGTTCTTCGGCGGTGACTTTCACATAACCCTCTTAGCTATTGCTTGTTAGAAGTTCTTTCACATACTATAGCCTGCTTTCTCTATATATCCTTGTCGGTCAACCCAAAGATCGGCAATGATCATATAGTATATATATACTCCATTTCAAGAGGTTAAACTGTAGCTATGCAACCTTTTTCTCTATATATATATGTATGTCGACCATTTCCATCATTATGAATGACTCCATTCACCCTAGGCACTTTTTAACCGAAAAACCAAAATCGAACCGAACCGAACCGAAATATCGATTTTTCGGTTCGGTGTTGGTTTTGTTTTTTGCGGTGTTCGGTTCAGCCGGCTTTTGCTGGGGTGAAACCCGGCGAAACCCGATCTACCGAACTCAATTACGTATTGCAAGCAAACCAGATTCGTCACTCCTCAGATTGCAGCCCACTAGCACAACTCGGCAACTCCCACCAAGTCTCTCGGCAACTCACCCCGTGACCACCCAGTGAGACGAAATCCTAACCCTAGCTCAGGCTCAGCAGCGGTGTAGCGGCGAGGCTCAGCGCGGGGTGGCAGTAGCAGGGCTTGGTGAAAGGTCCCTTGTGGTTTTTGGTAATTGAGTGTCAACCTTAGGTGAACTAATATGTGTGATTGAGATAATACATAGGAGATTAGTTCACACGTGATGATGCAATGAAGAAGCTTATTGCATATGAAACATGACATGGAGTCATGTGACCGAGGTGGTGAAGATCAAGACTAGGCTTGGCTTGATGGACCGGTTGCAAGTGTGAAGGGCAAGTCGAGGGACTTGGCGCCGATGGACTGACACAACGGTGAAGAGCAAGTGAGGTCAAGATCGATGGACCAAGAAGGTCATGTGATGATATGAAATGGATCATATCATTCTTGATCGTGTTGGTGCATGTGTTGCATCGGCACATGAAGATGGAGCGGAATGGAAATGCGCAAGGCAAAGGTATAACCTATAGGGCATTTCATTTCGCCGGTCATTGGAGCTTAGAGAAGTTTATGACCGGGTTTAGGATAGATGGCCGTACTATCAAGAGGGGCAAACTTGTTTGCATATCGGTCATCTAGTGCCACTTGAGCGATCTAACTTTGCGATGTGTTAGGATCGAGTGGCGTGCTAAGAGCTAACCCGTCCTTTGAAATGATTGTGAAAATGCTAACACACATGCACATGGTGATGTACACTTGGTGGTGTTGGCACATTTGCAAAGGCGGCGGTTGTTTGCAGGGTTGAGTTGGGTTTGGGATTCGGCGCTTTTGAGAAAATGAGATGCATATTTTCCATTGCGCCGGATGCATCATGGTGGTGAAAATATGATATTCCTCGTGCTCAAGTTTGGTATACTTGATGGGTAGCATGTCGAAGCAAAGGCGACGGAGAAACGACGGAGTTTCGTAGGAATCAGCGACCGGACGCGCTGACCGGACGCGTGACCGGAAGCTGCTCCTTTGACCGGACGCTCCGGTGTGTGCGTCCGGCAGAGAGCATGTTTTTGGGACTTGCTCGAGACTTCGACCGGACGCATGGACCGGATGCTTCCGGTGCTGACCGGACGCATGCATCGGAAGCATGCTCGCTGTTGTCACCGTGGGGCCGAGGGCTGTCATTTGTGACCGGACGCTCGGTCGGTGGCGACCGACGCTGGGACCGACCCGCCGGTGAGTCCGGTCGGTGCGTCTGGTCAACTCGCAGAAACCGTGGTTTGAAGCACCAACGGCTCTATTTGGCTTGGGGGCTATAAATAGAGGGTGTGTTCGGCCATGGCCGGTGCTTAGCACCTTGGGGACTTTGTGTCCATGCTTGAGAGTGCTTGAGATCCCTCCCACTCACATATGCTTGATATCGTTCATCCGATTGAGTGAGAGATCGAGTTCTAGTGCGTTGCGTTGAGAGATTGCATTCGTGGGCACTAGGTGATCGTGTTGCAAGCCGGTGTGCTTGTTTCTCTTGGAGGTTGCCACCTCCTAGACGGCTTGGTGGCAAGAGACTTCGTGAAGCACGCAAGGAAGCTTGTGCGGTGCTCCGGAGAAGAGATTGTGAGAGGTTCGTGCTCACCTCGCGGGGGATCGTGAAGAGCAACTCTAGTGGAGCGTGTCATTGAGCTACCACACTGGTGTGTGGGTTCACGCGGTACCCTCCTCGAGGGGGATTGGCTAGAGGACTCACACTTTGTGTGAGGGACTCGATCGAGCTCCCACTGTGGGATTTGGCACGGCCATTAATCTTGAGGATCGTCCACCGGGTGATTCGCCAAACCGTGGAACCACCAAGGTGTCGGTCGACACAATGAGGAGTAGGGGGAAGTTGGCAAGCGTCCCGAGACCTCGGTAAAAAGTCACCGGTGTCATCTTGTGTCCACACTTCACGGTGGTTTGCAATCTCTTCGTCACAAGCTTTGTTGTTACATTCATATATTCATTGTGCTTGTGTTTGAGTAGAGTAGTTGTAACTATCTAGCTTGTGCAGCTTGTTTAGTTACTTTGCTTAGCTTGTGTAGCTAGGTAACTTGAGCCTTTGGGTTAGGCGTGTGTTGCCTTGTCCATTGTGCATCTAGTGAGCTTAGGGGCTTTGTGCTTGCACTTACTAGAATTGTGTAGGAGCTCACCCGTGCTTGAAAGTACTAGTGCTTAGGTTTGTGTGACCTTGCATTAAAATTGATTAGGAGCTCAAGCTAGGCTTGTCACCTCACTCTTCTTGTGTAGGATCTTTTGTGAGGTGATTTAGAGTCTTAGTTAGAGGGGTGAAGTCTTGGCTAGACCGATAAGTTTTATTCCGCATTTGTTTCGGTTAGCCGGTGCGATTAGTTTTTAAAAGGAACTATTCACACCCCCTCTAGTCCCCATCTCGACCCTTCACTTGGCGGCGGGGCTCGGAGGTGGGGTGGCGTGGCGGCGACGGTGGGCGGCGGCGGGGCTTAGCGGCGAGGGCAACGTCGGTGCTCAGCGGAGCGGGAGGCGAGGAGCGGCAGTTTTGGAGGCGGAAGGACTCGAGGCGTGGACCTCGTAAGGACTCGGATTGAGGCTAGTATGTTGTTTTTTGCTTGGTTTTTTGGTGAAAACCGAAGAACGAAATTAAAACCAAAACCGATTTGGTCGTTTTTGTGGGATTTTGTCAAACCGTTCGGTTTTAGTTTTTGGGAAACCAAACTATTTTTACCGAATCAAACCAAAATTTTGGTTTTTACCGAATGCCCAGGGGTGAACAAATATACTAACTAGTATGCTCTTATTCTATTTTTATCATCTAGAAGAATTCCTCGCTCGTTCTTTGGAATATTGTTAGTATAATTTAGGTATATTATATTGGAGATAATTAGAGGAAAGATGCGGATGAAAGGATTTAACTTGTCAATGGCTGATCAAATTCATTCTATTGGGCATATATAAGTTTGTGAGCTTCAAGAATACACGTGGCTTCAATGAAACCTTTTTTTTTTTTTTTCACAAAGGAAAAATTCTATTGATACTAAAGCAAGTTACATCCTCTCATTACAAAAGTAAACCAAACTACTCCATCTCCATTGATGGGAGACAAGAAACCTTGAAAAAGCCATAAAATCCACCATCTAGGATCACCATCCCAAACAGATATGCCACGGACGCAAGCTCCGATCTGAACGAACATGGCCATCTCACCGTCCACCGTTGTCATCCTCATACCCATCACTTTTGCAAAAGAGGAATAAACTGCTAAAACTCCACATGCAAACATAATGAAATTGGCGCCGCCGATTACGTCGTCGAACTCATCGTCGTTGCCTTCACCAGATTCGTCATGAGAGAACACAAGTCCAACCGACATCCAGATAGATATCGTTGGAAAACTAAATCTCACTAGCCCATCGTCATGGCTGCATAGAACCACAACGAGACAAAGGAAGGGCCGGAGTACCTTATTCTCCATCAATGGTGATGTCTTCGCGTCTTGCAATCACCGCCGAGGAATCGGCATGCTCCATTGCTCCATCGACGATCTTGACGACGCCTTTACGCCGTATTAATCTCTTCGATTGGATCTCCTGAGAAACCTTGAACCTTGAAGACTCAATCTACTAGGAAAAAAACTTATTAAAAAACGATGGATCCCCACTCCCTTCAACCCCGGCGTGATGCCGAAAAGAGAAGGGAGGGGGACCAACGATGGTGGAAGCGGGGGCGGCGGCCCTAGGGTTTGGGGCGGCGGCGGCTTTTAATTGTCGCAAAAGCACATGTCATGAGAACTGCCTAGTGGAGGTTCCCTACATAGGTGTACTAGATATGACTTTTAATTATCGCAAAAGCATGTAGCTTTATATAGCACGACATATATGAGTACCTGACCCAATTTACGATTAGCCATGACCTCGGTGTTTCTCAAATCTCACCGCCCGAGATTCCAATGTCGTGAAAGAGTTATTTAAATAAAAAATAGTAAAATAATGGAAAAAAAACTAGTATTCACACCACACGCAAGTCTCAAATTGAATTAAAAAAACCTAGTATTCACACCATATCTCGGACACACTTTTCCTATCCATCCTTCTTCCGTACTATCCCTCAAAGCGGCTCCCAAACGCACAATCCTTTCGGGCATGTTTGATTCGCGTAAAGGATGCGGCCTGGCTCGTATTTGAGAGGTAGGCTCACTTGGGACACTATGAGGATATGCAACTAGTCGTGTTTGGTTGCTGCATCTACTCTGCCCTGGCTGAGATGAGATGTTGTTTACTCCCTCCGTCCCCACCGAGTTTGTCACCACGGATTACGTGCCATCTTTTTCAATGCTTCGTCTTATTTAAATTTTTTGCACAAATATAATTTATTTTGTTATGACTTATTTTACCAGTAAAGATACTTGAATATTGATTAATTTATTTTATGATTTGCATAAATATTTTGGATAAGACGGATGGTCAAACATGAAATTCAAAAGTCAAAACGACAAACTCCATGGGACGAGAGGGAGTAGTTGATTGCACGAAGGTATGCCGCATGGGATAAAAATATTATAAAATTATGATTATGATTTTTATTTTTACAAATACACTCTAAAGATTATTGTATTGTCTAATTGTATCTTAAACATCTTTAAAACACATTAATACCATTTAAATATCGACTAATCATGTACTAATACATCATTACCTAGGCTAAACTTGCGGCCATTGAGCCTGGCCGGACCGAAAAAGAACGACCGATTCCTGTGTTCTTTCGGATCTGGTTTAGCCTCTTCCTTGCATGGCGAGCGACCCGACCGCTGAGCAACCAACCAAACATGAGATTCCTGCACGGCGGATGCATGCATGTGGGCATCCGGCCAACCAAACAGGCCCTTCCTTGCTCCCTTCTCTCCCCGCACAAGCGCCGAGCATGCAGCGGCAAGCGCATGGGCGGGCCGACAACCGCCCATGGAGGGGTTGGGCATGGGCGCGCGGTGGCGCGGATGGCGCATGCGGGTCGGCGATGGCGTGCGATGGCGCCGAGGAGGGCGCGTGCGGAGGCGGCCAAGCGAGGGCTCCTCGCTGGCTTCGAGAACCATGGATTGGGCCGCCGCCGCGCTCCAAGGCCATCGGGGCGCGGCGCGTTGCCCACATGGTTTGAGGGGGGCGTCGTCATCATCTTCGGTGAAGAAGAGGGTCCTCCCCCGTCCGCCATGCTTCAGCCTTTTCGGCTTGTCCATCTCACCAAGGGTGCCTTTTGGACTGGTGTGTGTGTGTGCGCGCGCGTGTCTTCTCGGCTCGCTGCCTGATTCATAGTAGATCTGTTGAGTAGCAGACTAGGATAGGTGAGGCTACTGAGGTGGCATAGCTGCATGTCAAGAGAACTCCCTCGTGAGGTTCTATACATTTTTTTTTTGACCGAAAGTGGCCTATTTTTTTAATTTTTTTATAATGTAAACCCTGTTTAAATTCATTTGCCACACGGAGTCGAACCAGGGCTGCTTGTTGGGTGCTACTCGAGACGTTCTAACCAGTAGATTTGTGAAGTATACTTAACGGAAAAAAAAAGATCCCCACATACCAGTACCACTAGGTCCACTACCGGACCGTGGGTGCGCGTGGATCACAATCGAACAGATGAATCGTCCGATGCAGTCATCATCACCATTAATACGGTCGACATTCACATCCCGATCGGGCTGCTATCTTCCGTTTCCTCACGAGGACCTCCTGAACCTCTGCAATAGTATCTCATCAATGCGGCTGCTGGACTGAAAGGCAGGTGCGGCGGGTCTCTGTCTTAAAAACATAGTACTGCTTGCAGTATAAAAAAATAGACATAATTATGATTTACTCCTACAATATATTGCAATCAGTTTCTGGAATTGTGTTAACTCACTTTTTAAGGGTTGATAGGTACAAATACTCCGTCCTCAAAAAAAAAAAAAAAAAAAAAAAAAAAGAATCATACAACACTTACTTATCGAGAAGTCAAACAATTCATAATTTGATCAAATTTATACAAAATAATAATAATAATCTTGGTACAAAACAAGTACCACTAGATTAGTAATGGGATATATTTTCATAACAAATTATTTTAGAGAAATAAATGATAATATTAGTTACTATAACCTTGGTCAAACGTTACCTAAGTTAATTGACCGGTTCGATCCTATAATTACATGTTTTTGTGTACAGAGGGAATATATGCCACTAGGTGACCATACTAAAAAAAACATACTATGAGTGTTTTACAGTTTATTAAATTATACTAATTTTGGTGTCATAAATCTTGATGCTATATTCTTTAAATCTGATTAAAATGAAGATTTTTTAAAGCAATAGATCATATTATATTCTACTTACTCTGTTCAACTTATAAGTTGTTTGCTATTTTGACTTAGTGTCACTACTGCAGAAACGAACTTCCGTGGCGGGCATTTAAGGTTTTCCGTGGCGGGCATTGTGTCCATCACGGAGCTAGGGTCACGGTTAATCGTTCGATTAACGTGGCGGACTCCATGCCCGCCATGGTTAATAAATAACCGTGGCGGGCTTTTAACAAAGACCGCCATGGTTAATAGATTAACCATGGCGGGCATCGTTACGTGCCCGCCATGGTTAATTTATTAACCATGGCGGTTTTTGTTAAAAAGCCCGCCACGGTTAATCAATTCAGGATTAATAAAAAAATAATTCAAAAATAATATAAAATTTTAAATTATGATTTAAACCACATATTAAATAATAAAATAAGAGAATAAAAGTCCGAATATTGACATAAATCTTGAACATGCATGACAAGTTAACATTCAACTAATATAGACATTCAATTAAGCACTTAGAGTTTAAAAAGTGATCACACCCACACATCACGGTTTACAAAACTTCGATCGAACGATCGATTGATCAATCAAAAGTTTAGGTTAGAAATCAAGGTCATCCCACATATAGTCCTTCATGTCTAGCTTATTTCTCCAGTCCGTAGTTCCCATAAGTCCTCGTTTGTGGCGAGGTCGCCGTTAGGGTCGAAGAATTTGCCGGTAGGTAGCACAACGTCCTCAATGGCGCCCCTACGGATGGCGCCAACCAGTTTTCTTGAACTTAAGGTCGTCCAAGTCTTTCTTCCAAAATTCTTGCGTGGTTTTCTTCGTCAGCTTCGGCGCCACGTAGTGCGGAACACGTCATCTGCGGGATATGAGCGTACAAGCATAGAAACCACACGAGTTCTTTGCCGAAAGGTCGCTTACCGCCTTGCATGCACGATATATGTACCGTAAAAATGGTTAGAATATTATGAGACCATTCAATATGGACGAGCAAACGAGTAATGCTGCATATACCTCGTAGTCTCGCCGATCTTCATTTCGTCCTTATGTTTTTCTTTGCGTATGCTCATCCTCCGATCGTATGACTCGGGGGTCTTTCAAGTAATCCTTGTAAGCCCCATGCGAAATTCCACAGTGTCATGACTTACGTAAGTTTATGGTATGAAATAGTATACAAGTGTGGTGACTTACAAATGCGAGAGCCTCTTCAAAATGTTTGTAGAGGCCTTTTGGCGTATCATACAACGAGTCCAGCCTAAGGGCCGCTCCATCCTGAGGGAAGATTAGCCAAGTAATCCAGTGGCCATTGTGTGCTGTTGTTTGTATACCGGCCATGCTACACCATTTTTTTTATTAGAAATAGATTCCAAGTGTTCAAAAAATAAAAAAGTATTGCTTTTGACTTACTTGATATGTTGGGCCGCAATGAGACAACCGGCGTCCGTTTTGATCTTCTTCATGCACTTACAGATGTAGTCTGCCATCTCTCTAACTCTTGCATCGCACAATGTTTTAAAGTGTTTATATTGTTCGGCCTTGCCCAGCTTCTTGAGGTCTGGGTTCCTCTGGGTCTCCATCCATGAATGAGAAAATTCGACCACGTCTATATACGCTGGACATAGAAACACAACTGGCTGATCCATCGTTTGGGCTATCAATGCTTGCATCCTCGCAAGCACATGTGGTCACGTCATTATATATAGAATCGGAGAGCTAGAATTAGTCGTGTACGAGGCGGCGTAATGATCGGTAAACAAACTCACGCAAAGATAGAGGGTGACAACGGATTGGTCGAGGTCCCGGCGCCGTAGCAACCGCCACATTTAAATCCGAAGCCTATTGGCGGTGAAATATCGAAGTCCAAGTTAAAGAGCTCTTTAGGAACCCCCGAAATGGAACTCCCTCACCCCCGATCAACTTCATGCTGATATAATCGGTGGAACTGCGAGTGTCCCACTCCTCTTCCTCGATTAGGCGGCCCTTGGGCACCATGAACTTGCCAAGCTCAAACCCGATGCAGGGCGTCCGGCTGACCCATTGTCCCCGCCGATGGGGTATATAATTCCTATACTGAGAAGGAGATGTGCGTTAGCATCTTCTAGCTACGTCTTGCATACGTAATATGCCTGGCTAAGTTTGGTTGAGATTATCACGCATATACGTACCCTAGTACTTTGCCGGTCTTCACGGCCCTGGGGTTCAAAAGCCAAACGGAGGTCCTTTTCCTTCTCCGCTAGCTCCTTCCTGGCCTCCTCATCTAAGTATTTGTTGGTCATAACAAGAACTTCCTTATCTTCTTTTGATAGCTTCTTCTTCTTCGGCGCTTGGGGGGAACCTTCGACCTTATCGTCCTTCCTTGCTCTCGAGGCGGTGTTGAGAATCCTATGCATGTGGAATTGAACTATATTAGCCACCAATTAATGCCTAGTACAAGTTAATTAGCCATACTTTTTTTTGCTATACCTGTCACATTTTCTGAAACCTCCTCGACCATTGGGCGCTTGAACGGCGTGGGAGGACGGCGAGCAACCTTCTTAGGAGAAGGTGTCCTCTTGCCTGAGCCGTGAGGTGGTGTCTTGCCACCGTCTTCTTCTTCCGGTTCTTCCGGAGGTGGGTTCGAACGAGGACTTCCACCACCTCGGCCACCATCTTCTCCTTCCGGTACTTCCGGTGGGTTCGGACGAGGACTTCCGGCACCTCGGCCACCATCGTCGTTGTCGTTATCATCATCGTCATCGCCACCACCACCCGGGGGAGGAGGAGGGCCTGCGGCCGCTACCGTCGGAGGTGGTGTCGTCGGTTTCCACAGGACAATGTCTTCCTTGTTCCATAGGTACTCCCTCTCCTCCCGAAGGTCCTTGAGTACTGTTTCTCCTTGTTCACCTGGGATATCGATCTCCTCATCACCCAGGCCTGGTTCTATGGATGTCAGATAAACGAAGGCATACTCTGGTGGGACCGGCTCGTTATTGTACAACATATTTCTCAGTGGTGCAGACACCACGGCAGAGCCCACCTCCTTCTTCTTCCCCTTCCTGCCAACGGGTATATAGAGTTTGCCCACCGCGGGTTCGACGAGATCGTTGATTGGGTTCTTCCCGGCGACATCACTCGTACTCACACCTTGGCTTCCTTGGATGTTGCAAAGACCTCTTGTCGTTAATACCTCTTCTATTTTCTTCTCGACTATGTCCTTTATGGCTTGCTCATAGCCTTGCATCTTAAGGTTTTCCTTGTACCTCTGCCTCGTGTGGTAGTCGGCCGCGTCGGATGCCCAAGAATCCACGGTCTTCCAGCTATACCTCGAGCCCTGCCCCCGAACTCGGCCACGGTGCTCGGGTCTTCCGATTGCCTCGGTCAGCTCGTCGTGCTCCCTCCTAGGTTGGAACTCCCCGCGCGCCTTGGCCTCTTTGACAAGCATCACCTTCTTCTCCACCTCGTCGACCTTTGGGTCATTGTATTTGGACGTGCTGTCAGTCTTCTGCTTCTTGGGCTGACGGGCATAGAAGAAGTCACGTGTCCTCTCAGGAAGGTCTACCAACGGATTGTGTATCCCTTTCTCAGCGTCCTCCCTTTCTTTCCGCCGCCATTTTCCCTTATGACCAAAATATCCTACCATGCCGAGGTTGTGCCTGAGGTCGTTCTTCTTTGCGAGTTCTTTACCCATTTTCGACTTGGCCTCATACTCTTCGTTAGTCGTAAGGTTGACGAACTCATCCCAGACGGGTTGCTTTAAGAAGTTGTAGGCTTGAAGTGGTGACTTGCCCTTCTGCACATAGTGTGTGTAGAGATTGTTCCTTGGTCGCGAAGCACTTTGCTTGCAACGGTCCACACATACTTACGGCATTTCTTTTGTCAAAGCCTGCCTCGGCCCGGGATAATGGAACAAGACTTTCACGCCTTTCCACACCTTCTTCTTCAGCACCTCCGGGACATTCCTCCGTCTAGGTAAGTGATGGGCACGATTTCCTTGGCTATAACGGAGATCTGGTTGCTATAGATGGCCCGATAGTTTCCGGCTCCACGGGATCTCCATTCGGGCCTATCCTCAATATATTACGCACCACCTCGACTTTCTCGGTGCCTCCCGTCGGCCGGCCTCTTTTCAAGCCCGACTTCTTGGACTTCTTGGAGGTGGTGGTCGCTTGAAGTCTTTGGGGGGTGGGACCAGATGCCCCCCTCGGTGAGCTCTCTCTTCACCAAACTCTAGACGCAGAGGCGACAATGGTAACTATCCACGACAACAACTAAAATTAGTCGTGTACTTACATGAGGCACACGGCGTTGTGTTTGTCGTATACTTACGTTTTTGTTCTAGGCTATCCACTCTGAGAACCACTGTGTGTTGGGCTCTTCCTCGCCGCCACCGGATCAATTTCGCCCTCCGTAGGGCGTTTCTTCGTGGCCTCTCGGGTGTCAACTCTTCGCTCACGTATTCCTTTGTCGGAGGAAGAATCGGACGTGGAGGCCACATCCTCCTCGCTCGGCCACCTATTGCACGATCTTTATCGGTTGGTTCGGATGCCATTGGATTCTACGGAACACACAGAGCATTTTATTATAGTGAAAAGGTACGATGTAGTAGTATGTAGTGTCACGAGTCATCTCGAACAAAGATTTATTGAATTCCTCTCATGATTACATAGTTTTCCATTTTACATATATATAGAGTAGTGGCAAAAAAAAAAAAAAAATACTCTACAAATACAAAAAATGTCTACAAATACAAAAAAATGTGAAAATACAAAAATGTGTACGAATACAAAAATGTGTAAGAATAAAAATTTGGCTCGAGAAGTCCCCAACTATCCTTATCACATCGCGTCTAAACCGGTTGCTTGTATATGTTATACAAGCCGTCCTCGTTTAGTCGCTCACAAGTGTGGGGACATTTCATCATCGCCGCCCTCGGCTTTGAAAAGATTCACATCATCGCATAATGCCACTTGCCTCGGGACTATTTATACAAATAGTTCGATCATCATATAAGTATAGAGAGTAGAGGTACGAGAGCCACCACAAATCAAAATAGCTAGGACCACGACTAGCTAGGACATGGGATTTCGACAAAAGGCTCCCAAATTCATGTCAAATGCTAAATTTGAATTAAACAACAAGATAGTACCAAGACAGGTCCATGCTTCAACAAAATTAATTTTAATCTAAACACCAAGACAGTACCAATTTGGTCCATTTTTCAACAAAATTTTAAACTAAACATCACAAGCACCACAAATCAAAATAGCTAGGACCAAAGAGACTCCCAAATTTCAAGTTAATGTCAAATGGTCTTAATTGTGTGTTAGCTAGGACACTATATTCATGTCAAATTCGACAAAAGGCTACCAAATCATAACAAACAACAACATGTATATGAGCAGCAGGTATACGACATAGGATTTCGACAAAAGGCTCCCAAATTCATGTCAAATGCTAAATTTGAATTAAACAACAAGATAGTACCAAGACAGGTCCATTTTTCAACAAAATTTTAATCTAAACACCAAGACAGTACCAAGTTGGTCCATAAGGCTCCCAAATTTGAAGTAAACAACCAGATAGTAGCAAAGACAGGTCCATTTTTCAACTAAATTTTGAACTAAACAGCAAGACAGTAACAAGTTCATCCCAATTTGGTCGGAGTCAACATCACAGGCAGTGGCATATGCTCAGTTCTATCCAAATTTCGCATCACAGTTGCATCATTGGCAGCAAAAAAATTGAATCACAGGCAGCTATCAAAATTTGGCATCACAGTAGCATCATTGGCATCAAAAAAATTGAATCACAGGCAGCAACAAAAAAAATGGCATCACAGTAGCATCACAGATGCATCACAGGCTGCAAAAACCTCACAGACGGCGGACGGGGATGAGCTCCCAATGGCGACAGCAGCTAGGGTTCCGGCGCGGTGGAGGTCCACGGAGGCCGGGGAGAAAGCCGGGGCCGCAGCTAGGGTTCCGCCCGGCGGCCCGTCACCTAGGTGGGCGGCGGCGGCGGCCACTCGCGGACGGGGACGGCGGCCCTCGCCTGGCGTGCCTTTTGCGGTCGGGGAGGGAGGCGGCGGCCGGCCCTCGCGCGAGACGGCCGGAGCGGGGACGGGAGCCGGAGACGCATTGAGGCGGGGACGGGAAGCCGGAGAGGGAGGCGGAGGGCGGCGGCGCTCGGCCCTCGCGGACGGGGGCGGGAAGCCGGAGCGGATCGGGGGGGCGGGGGGCGGGGAAGCCGGAGAGGATCGGGGAGGGGGGACGGGAAGCCGGGAGAGGAGGCGGAGGCGGCGGCACTCACGCAAAAATTTCGGCAGCCCTTGGGGAGAGTATGAGTGAGGGACGAAGGACTTAGCCGCCGCCTGGGGCAGTGGCCACATTTATATAGGCGTTTATTTTGCGTGGCGGGCATTTTACAATGCCCGCGCGGTTAATTGACAAATTAGATTCACAAAATGAATTTGTAGGGTTGAGAAACATTTTAAAATGCCCGCCACGCAAAAAATAGATTCACAAATTGAATTTGTAAAATTCATAACAATTCAAATGTTCATTCAAAAATTCTAAAAATTTTTGTGTGGCCTCCCTATGAGTATGTGTACCCATGAAAAATGTGAAACCTGAATTTTGGATAGTTCTCGCATGATTTAAAAATACAGTCTTTAATTGACAAGTCGGGGGGGCGTTTCGAGCAAGTGCGGCGATCTCAATACATTTTAGTTCCATTACATAAATGTCGTGACATACGTATTTGGTTCCATTACACATTTGGTTCTATTACAAAAGGATCGACTTATTTTTGCCGGGGCTGCCATCGTTGTCTTCTTCGACCGTCCATGCGGCACCGGGGCTTTGTCTTGTTCTTGGTGACATTCCCCCCCACGCGTGTCTCGACTTCCTTGATCTTGGTTGGATGATCGGTAAAGAGCGTAAACTCTGCGTAGTTGTTGTACTCTTCAGACTCTGCACTCCATCGGCTCCCACGATCCTTTGCTTCCCTCCACGACCTCATGTAGTTGCTTTTTACCACGCAATTTGGGCACGGGGTAGTAGGCTACACGGGCCACGCGACTTGCGAGTACCCACTCATCATCTCCCGTACTTTCGGGCTGAATGGGTGGTTAACCCTACCTCGTCCGTCGTCAACCGCCGTTGGCTTCACCCACCGGCACCTAAAATGGGTATCTGTAGCTCTCTAATCAAGTTCCCAAATCTCTTGGATTTGCCCATAGTATGTCTTGAGTTTCTTGGTGGCCATGTCCATGCCCTCATACCCGAACGCCACCGTTACGTGACGCGCTCTTGTTGTCCTTTTCTTTCGTGTGGAACTTTGTATCCGTTGATGTCGTAACCTTGCCATGTGATGATTTGGCTAGATGGGCCGTATGCAAGCATCGATTCTTGATCTCAGCGTTTAGGGGTATCTCCCCGTTCGCGGATCCACGTTGTGAAAGTCATCGGTGTTGTCTCATTACCCACCCCTCCGTGCGCGGCCAGCCCGGCCGTCGCTGCCAATTTCCTCGGATGCTTCTCAACCCGAGTCTTCCATTGATACTAAGCGGTTCAGAGGAAGGGCTGTCATGGGCTTCTTCAATTGTTTCTTGGTCTATATCGGTCCGTACTTTCCTCCCCTTCGCCCATTCATTCCCGGGTCCTGCCTTCGTGCGGGTGGTCGGGAAGGCCGATTGCATTTCCATCCCGGATGTATCTAGTGCGGCGATTAACGACCTCGTGTTGTGTATGCCTCGATCATAGAGCCCTCTGGGGTATGCACGGTTAAGGGCGGATCTGTTAAGAGGGACATGAACCGCTCGTTCGTCCACATCTCGTGCGGGTAGAGAGGCCCTAGTTCTTCTATCGATCGACCATGTGTATCATGAGGTGTGGCATAATATCGAGAAAAGACGGTGGTAAGCACATCTCGAAGCTGGCATATAGTCTCCGCGATGAACTCTTTAAGTGCGGGGAGGTCATTTTCAGCGATGACCTTCTCTGTGATGCGATTAAAAAGTAGCACGGGCGTGTAACGACCATCTTCACGAACTCGGGCGATGCACCTAATCACAATTGGAAGGAACACCGTCGGCATGACATGGCGGTCATGGGCCTTGAAGTTTGACGGTGTGAGGTCTTTCATCGATACAATGCTCTTCATGTTGGAACGAAAACCAGTCGGCACTTTGACATCCACGAGCCATTTGCAAAAATCCCTCTTTTCATCCCGTGTCGGATTGTAGCTCGCGGGCTGGAAGGTCGACTTTTCCGCTATTCCCCGAGGGTGTCAAGTGAAGTTCGGGCACGATGCCCATGTCGGCAAGATCCTGACGTGACTTCACACCGTCCTTCGTCTTAGTCTTGATGTCTTGGAAAATCCCGACCAAGCTCGAAGACATTCTTACGTAGATGCATGTTATCGATGGCATGGGGTGTATGGAGCATCTTCGGTATGGCGGTGCTTGAAGAAAATCGACGCTTCTTGAATGGGACTTTGGCCGGTCTTTGGATTGGGTTACCTTACGCTTCTTCTTCTTCTTCTTCTTCTTCTTCTTCTTCTTCTTCCACTTTGCCGTTTTGTTCCGCTTCGCTTCTTCTTTGGCTTTGGCCCACCGGCTTTCTTCTTCTTTCCGAACTCGTGGTTTATGTTCTTCACCATTTCAAACACCTTTGGCCCGTACTTTACCCTTTCCCGGCTCCTCCGTTTTAGCCTACGGCTCGCCGTCAAAGTACTCATCCATCGAAGTATCCCGGTACTGTGTTCTTTGCAAAGGAATTTACGATGCTTCATGTACATCGTCTTTTGAGATCCGCTAAGGTAAATGGAGCGGTATTCTCAATGCAAACTATGCAAGCTGTCTTCCCTTAATCTGCCCGACAATGAAAAGAGAGCAGGGTAATCACTGATGGTGACCATTATCATGGCCTTTAGAGTGAACTTCTTCTTCTTGGGCGCATCCATAATCTTGACCCCTTTCCACAGTTCCGCCAATTCCTCCATTCTTGGCTCAATGAGCACATCTATATCATTGCACAGCCGCTTTGGTCCGAAAATGAGCATGGCGAGAAGAAGATATTTGCGCTTGGACACTCGTAGGGAGGCGGGTTGTATATGGTGAGGGTGACCGGCCAAGTCTTTGTCTGCGAGCTCTTGAGGTCTCGAACGGATTCATCCCGTCGGTACTCAAAGCGAACCTTACGTTCTGGGCTCGTCCCTAAACTCCGGGAACATGTCATCGATGCGTTTCCACGTTTTGGCATCCGAGGGGTGTCGCGAGCTTGCCATCGCCCTTAAATGCGTTCGGCGATGCATGCGGGACATCAGCTTGGCATCCTCTGGGTTCCCAAAAATTGCACGCAGGCGATCGAGCACGGGTAGGTACCACACCGATAGGGCAGGGATCTTCCTCTGGGTGTAACCCTCTTCTTCCTCGTCCTCAGGAGGTGGCATCTGCTTCTTCTTGCCCGTCTTCTGCTTCTTGGGCCCTCTCGACGGTCCCTCCTCATCGGTCGCCTGACGGCCGGCATTCCTCTTGTAACGACTCACGCCGCATCGCGACACGGTTGTGCAAGTCCGCATAGTCACCCGGTATAGAATACGATGGTTAGGGCACGCATGAAACTTCCTAAGCTTCATAGCCACGGGGCGAATCAACCTCTTCGCCCGATAGGTATTGGCGGGCACCTTATTCCCTCGGGTAAAACGAAGGTCACCGAGGACCCGTAACAGGTCATTGAAGCTCTCGTGTCGACCACCCGTGGCGAGCCTTCAGCATCAACATCGTAAGGTTAAAACGTAGCACCGTGCAATGCTTCGGACATTTGCCGTCGTCTTTGTATAGAGGGTCAATTGCCGCCTGCTTCATCTGTCTAAAATTCTCGAGCCATCTTGGATTGCCAAACAACACGTCATCTTCATCTTTGAGGTTGGCAATATCCTCGAAAAGATCAGCATCCTCGGGCGACATGTCATCAACTCTTGACTGTTCACCATCTTCTCCACCGCATTGTCTTACGGCATGTCTTCCAGCTCATCTACGGTGATGTAATCACGATTATCAACTTGTTCTCGTCCTTCGTCCACCACCGTTGTTTTGTTTGCGTCGTTGCGGTCGACCGGGTCCTCGAGATGAACCGGCCGCGACACTCGGTTCTTTTTCACCATGATACGTCCACACGGTGTACCTCGGCTCCCCGATGAAACCATACCGCAAAGAAGTGGTCCACGACGGCGTCATCCTTGTGTAAGAACATATGCTTGCAGCTATAGCACGGGCACACCATTACTTCCGAACCCTGACTGATTCGATACTTCTGCGCGACGGGCATAAACTTCTTTCGCACATCATCAAAGAAATCCAAACTAATCCTCGGCCTGTACATCCAATCCCTATTCGGCGCCATGACGGCCTGCTCAAATTAATTAAACCAAAGCAAAGAGAGCGATCGATGATTAGAGATCGAAGTATCGATGATTAAAGTGCAAAAGAGGAATACGAGAGAGAGAGAGAGAGAGGGAGTAGAGAGAGGGAAAGAGAGCACGTACACTCAAATGAGGGAGGGAGAGAGGGGAGGAGAAAGAGGGAGAGAGAGAGGGGGGGGGGGGGGAGAGAGAGAAGGAGAGGAGAGAGGAGCTAGCTTAGCTTGGAGAGGGAGAGAGAGAGGGAGAGATCAAAACTAGATCTTAAAAGAAAGGGAGAGAGAGAGGGGGAGAGAGAGAGGAGAGAGAGAGAGGGGGTAGAGATAAGGGGAGGGGGGGGGGGGGAGAGAGGGGGGGAGAGAGAGAGCACAAACCACATTCAATTATATCTCAAAGGGAGGGAGGACCATGCATAGGGAGAGAGAGGGAGAGAGAGAGGGAGAGAGGGAGAGAAAGAGGGAGAGGGGAGAGAAAAGGGGAGAAAGAGGAGAAATACCCCTAGCGGTGCCAAACTTCAATCAAACCAAGGGCAAAACCTTCCCCCCTGAAATGATGATTTCTAGAGTTTTGAAGCTCAAAACCTTAGAAAATGGCGAAAATCCCGTGGGGAAGAAGAAGGTTGGGGCTGTATTTATAGAGCGTAGACTTTTTCGTGGCGGGCATTGTAATAAAACCGCCACGGTTAATAGACATTAACCGTGGCGGGCATATAACAAAGACCGCCACGGTTAATAGACATTAACCGTGGCGGTTACTTTACAATGCCCGCCACGGTTAATCGATTAACCGTGGCGGGCATTGCCTGGCGGGGCTGCCACGCCAACTATTTTACGTGGCGGTTTTCTAAATGCCCGCCATGAAAAATAAAAATAAACACCATGCAAGTTCAATTCTGTAGTAGTGTGTTGGAGGAAGTTGTGCCTTCTATTTGAGAACGGAATATCTTACACAGTGCAATGTGCCAAGTTATGACGCCAAGTAAACAACTTTTATAAGAATATATACGCTAGACCCTTGTGTTCCTATATAACACCACTAGGTCAACTTATAATAACCTAGCTTGCAAACATTCTATAAAAAGTATGAAAAAAATTTCCAAAGTCCTGAATGTTATGACCATACTTGAACCGATTCTTTGGATCAGTACAATAATTCCATAGTTATAGAAGCATGACGTAGCACCTCTGGAATGTATAACTACTAGGCAACAACATGGAAATCGCGGTGATGTTGCCACATATCATTGATTTTTACATCCTCAGCCCGTTCAATTTTGTTTGATATTGTGACTTTGATGGTCTCTATCGCAGAGATTAATGTAGCGTTAAACTTACACCTCCACTCCTCGCAGTAAAATATTTGGACCCAGACAATGCACGTGCTTCTAATGTCAAGAGTCTATCTAAAAAAAAAAAAAAAAAAAAAAAAAAAATTGTCTAGAGTCAAAGCATTGCTGGACGAGATTGCAACTCGCGGACTCGATCACCAAGCGAGATAAGTAAACAAATATTACTGAATCATAGCAGCCAGCATGACAGGGATAGTTTCTACTATATACCGTACGACACTGATCGAGTTATTGATGGTGATACCAAGAGATAAAAAAAGCGGACCGGATCGAGAAAATGGTATAGGACCGACTGGTGTCAGTGAATGTGAATTCCATATCCTATTTACATCTACACACGATCGAATTTGTTGGCTATCCATCGTATTAAAAATTCTTTTCTATATCCTCAAAATTTAGATTGGGTGAGAACGTATGGGATAATTATCTATACCACTTCCGCCGCACCTATCTTCTCCGGGAAAGCCATTGTTTTCATTTCTCGACAACACATAGTGATGATTTAACTTTGCACTTCACCCCTTTAGATGACATGGAGATGAGCTTTTCTACCGCGTTATGCCATTGGTTTATTTCTTAGTACGGCTTAATCTTTTGACTACTAGTTGGTCATCTCCGTATGGTGTTCCCTCTAGGATGTGTACGACTCCTCGCCATGTTCATCTTTAGAGCCCGTAAAACTTCCGTTTTCACCTAATGAAGCACGTGCTACAACACGCTTTCAAAAAAAAGTTAACATATGAATATTGAGGCGATTTCCATAGATCTCTACTTACTTCGTTCTTTTTAATTGTTTATTTTTTAAGCGGTCAAATGTATTCAACTCTGACCAAATATAATACAAAATGTTAATATTTATGATACATGATTAATATTTTAGATACGTCATTGAAATGTTTTTGTAATAAATTTATTTAAAAATATAAATGTTGCTAATATTTTTATAAACCTAGCTAAATTTAAGAAAGTTTAGCAGCACGAATACTATAATATACTATAATGATGACACGGATGCTATAATGACACGTAAAAGGTTACAGAGGGAGTATATGTCCACTTGATTTACAAGTGGTTGCAAAGACTTTTTTTGCCATTTCATCTAGAGCTGAACAGCGCAAAAACATCACCAAGTGGCATTCGAAAAAAGGGAAATTGTGGTGTGTGTGGAAGAGTGGGAGTGTGGGATCCGATGACAATTGGGAATAAACCAATTGGAAAATCTACATGATCCTTGAATTATGCTGTGGATAGGTTTATTATAAAAATCGACGTACGAAACCCGATATATATAGAGAGAGAAAACAAAGAAAAGTCCAACCTCTTGTTGGCAGGTTGAAGAGATTTTAAAAGTATACTAGCTGTACTAAGAAGCAAAGCATCATATACTTGTGCTTTAATGTATCACAAGTACGTAGCTAAATCAAAGACAAGTTGCTCAAGGGGGGGCACATATGTGACATATCATATATGTCAACTCCTAACTATAATAAATAAATAAATAAATAAAAAGATAGTAGCTACAAACCGTAGTTAGACATAGTACTCTAGTATATATATAATAAAATGATGAAGCCGGTATGAAGCGTCCCCTAGTATTTTTTTTGTGTGCACCAGCAATGCTCGTTTGAATTTCTATTGATAGAGAATAGAGTGGCATATATAATTAATGCTCATGAAAAGGACATAAAATTAAATTGGAGAGAAATAAAATTATGTACAAAGTGACTCCCTCTTCGGATTAGGTGCAAACCAACCCCTCACATGTAAACCTGCAAACTTTTAATCTGGGCCACGAGATATTGATCCAAGGGGCACAGGGGATTGGGTAAATTTTACACTTAACCGCTCGTCCTTAATTACACTTTTGCAAATCCCTTTTTCCACCCCGTGGTACGCACCATTGGATAACAGTCTATGGCCTAGATTAGAAGTTTACACGGTTTGCACCTGATCCGTT
Source organism: Hyparrhenia diplandra (assembly GCA_015847255.1). Lineage (NCBI taxonomy): Eukaryota > Viridiplantae > Streptophyta > Magnoliopsida > Poales > Poaceae > Hyparrhenia > Hyparrhenia diplandra. The sequence goes on along the minus strand of JADLZK010011515.1, from coordinate 278,251 downwards.
GCCTCTATAAAACGGCAATTTTTTTCATCCAACTGGACCCCATGTTTTTTGTTAAGTTTTTGTATCTTGGTAGTTGAGGTGTTCAGCTAATGTGGTTTTGTGGCTGACAATGTTTTTGTTAGAGAAAAACACTGTATCATTGGATGATAAATCAAGTGCCCGTAACTGAAATCACTGATGCTTGCAGAGACTGACGTCACAGACAGGTGCGGTGGCCGGGTAACTCCGGCCGGGTCCAGAGGAGAGCAGCCGGTGAATGAAACCAAAAAATGACTTTACTGGGGTCCCTAGCTAGCTGGGCAGCGGTAAACAACGAGACCGTGTATCCGTGTGTACTTGTCGACGCACGATGACTGACTACACGTAGCACCGTGTTTCCGTGGCTGATCTCTTCAGCCGTTAGCAGACCAATGGAAGCCGAGCATCCTTGTCATCCAGTACGGATATTTGCTGGACGAAGAAGACGATGGGCACCTACCTGCAGCTCGGCCACTTGCAGCCAAAGCAAGGGTGCCCAAAACTGCTGCGCGCCGCAGAGGATGGGGAGGAAGACGGGCGGGGTGACGTGCGTGGGAGACTAGCGACTAGGCAGGCAGGGACGCGGAGCCTTCGTGGACTCGTCGTCCTTCGGCTTCCCTTCCCCTGCTCGCCTCGCGCGGCAACGACCAGTCGCCCGGTCGTCGTCGTCTTCCGCCCCCTCCGTAACGCACAACTTGGACTCGTGCACCTCCGCTCCGCTCCGCCGTACAATCCTCATGTCTTGTATATATAGGCGCCCCCGGCCGCGCTCGGAGTAGCACGCCACCGATCAACCAACACAACAGCAAGCTCAATCCCGAGAGGCCAGAGCAACCGCACGGCGCAGGCGGCTTTAGCCTCATCCCAACCGCACCGCCGTCTCCAAGTTACTCTTCCTGCGATCATCAGCTCTCCGGCGACGGCGGAACGACCGTCTCTGGGAGGGAGCCGGCGGGAGATGACTCTGAGGCTGCTCAACACAGAGCGCAACCACCTCCTGTCCCCGAAGCCACAGAGCCCGCGGGATGCCGCGCTGTCGTCGCTGCTGAGGTCACCCAGGGTGTCCAGCCCCAAGGCCGCCAAGAAGATGGCGCACGGCCTGGAGCGCTCGCTCAGCTTCAAGAACTGGGAGGTGACGGAGGCGTCAGCCGCGGCATCCAGCCGTGGCGGCATCAACGGCGCGCGCCCGGGCACCCTGGCGCTGCAGCCGAACCAGCAGCAGCAGAGCCCCGGGCGGCGCGTGGTGTCCCCGCAGGCGCTGGCCATGATCGAGTACATCTCCCTCGCCCCCTCAAGGAGCTGGACCAGGCCGCCACCACGCTGCAGAAGGCCTACAAGGGCCTCCGCACGCGCCGCAACCTCGCCGACGGCGCCATCATCGCCGAGGAGCTGTGGTGGAAGACGGTCGACTCCGTCTACCTCAACATCAAGTCCATCTCCTTCTTCGACGACCTCGAGGACAAGCAGGAGACCGCCGCGTCGCGCTGGTCCAGGGCCGGCAAGCGGATCGCCAAGGTCGGCAAGGGCCTCTCCAAGGACGACAAGGCGCAGAAGCTCGCGCTCCAGCACTGGCTCGAGGCCATCGACCCGCGCCACCGCTACGGCCACAACCTCCACCTCTACTACGACATCTGGTCCGCCAGCTCCAGCGTCGAGCCCTTCTTCTACTGGCTCGACGTCGGGGCCGGCAGGGACCTGCATCACCACAAGTGCCCACGGAGCAAGCTCAACTCGCAGCTCATCATGTACCTCGGCCCGGTGGAGAGGGCGGCGTACGAGGTCGTGGTGGAGCAAGGCCGCCTGCTGTACAAGGAGAGCGGGGACCTGGTGAACACCAACGAGGAGTCCAAGTGGATCTTCGTGCTCAGCACCAGCAGGTCGCTCTACGTCGGGCAGAAGCGCAAGGGCAAGTTCCAGCACTCGAGCTTCCTGTCCGGGGCCGCCACCTCCGCCGCCGGCAGGCTCGTCGCCAAGGAGGGCGTCCTCAAGGCCATCTGGCCCTACAGCGGCCACTACCTCCCCACCGAGGAGAACTTCAGGGAGTTCATCGCCTTCCTCGAGGACAACAGCGTCGACCTCGCCAATGTCAAGCGATGCTCCGTGGACGACGACGAGTACCCGTCGTTCAAGAAGCAGGCGGATGCAGAGGAGCAGCAGCAGGCGGCAGAGGAGGCCGCCCCAGTGGCCACCGAAGAGGCCGTGGTGGAGCTGCCAACAGTGGACATCGTCAAGGAGGAGGACACGACCACGGCCACGGCCACGGACGCCGTGGAGCCGCCGAACATGATGATGGCGAGCCGCCGGCCGTCGTTCAAGTGGTCGACGCCGACGGGCGCGCGCATCGGGTGCCTCCAGAACTACCCGGCCGACGTGCAGAGCATGGCCCTGGAGCAGGTGAACCTGTCACCGAGAGTGGCGGTGGCGCCGTCGCCGAGGCTGCCCATCCCGTCACCGCGACCCAGCCCCAAGATGAGGCTGTCGCCCAACCTCCACTACATGGGCTGCCCCACCCCGACGACGGCCGGCGCCACCAGCAGGCTCGCGGCGATCCCGAGCCCGGCCAGGCGCTCGTCGCCCAAGCAGCACTTCATGGGCTTCCACACGCCGGCCGTGGCGCTCACGCTGCCCAAGCACAAGGCCAAGTGATGCATCTGCTGCTCATTCATTGACACCTCGCCGTCGCCCCAGCCGCAGCGCCGTTTTCCAATCCAGGGTGCTTTCAGCGCGAAGGAAGGAGGGTTAACAATTTTGTTGGTTGATTGTTTGTTGTATGTAAACAAACATGTTGTTTTAGGTTGAATTCTCTGATCGGGTACCCATTCTTTTGTACGTTTCTTCAACATCATCGTCTTTTTGACCTGAGGCGCACACGCTCTGTGCGCGCGTGCACACTACTGTACAACTTGTACAAGTACAATTCTAAGTACAGGCTGCAACCTGCAGTTTCTCAGAGAAAGGTAGCTTTGACTGCAGGATCCTTTTTGAATAAAAGATTTTGTTATGAATATGAGAGTGTTGGTGTTAACTAACACAAGAATTCGTGCTTTTCCTGTATGTGTTCTCCACTATATATCTTTGAGTTGGATGCTTGGAGTGTTACATCTGGGTTTTGTGCATAAACAAAGATGAAAGTACACATACAGCACTCGGCAAAGGTGAACAAATGTCAAATCTTGTCAAAAGCCAAAAAGGTAAAAGGGCGAAATCTGGGAAGAAGCAATTTGTTTATAGTAGGATCCAAAACTTTGGTCAAAATTTTGGTCGGATGGGACATGTATATCACGTCGTATTAATCGTAAAGACGTTTTGTTTGTTAGTGGTAAATATTATCCTACCATGGCATAACTAGACTCAAAAGAATCGTCTCGCAATGTACATCTAAACTGTATAATTAGTTTATTTTTTTACCTACATTTTATACTCGATACATGTGCCGGCATTTTAATGTGATGGAGAATATTTTTTTGTATAGTGAAATTTGGGGAGAAATTCTCGGCTCTAAACACACCTGCAAATCTGCAGGAAAAGGGACTGGCGACGAAACCGGCGCCCGGATGCGTGTTTCTGACCTTTTTCTTTTTCCTTCTCTTCGGCCGACGTTTCTCGTCTTGGAGATGGATTGGAGATGGAATTCTGCTTTGTTGTGCAGTACAGTATAGCTTGCGTTTTAACTTTCGAGAGGCCACAAGTCCACCTTCTGAACCAGAGCCCGGAGGAGATAACTTAAAATTCAATATATCAAAAGTCTCCTTTCCGTGTCTGCTGCAACTTGTTCCAGTTGCATCTGATATTTCGAGAGCATGACATTTCTGAAACTACGGGAGAGCTATAGTATTCGTTGGATTCGACTCGTTTAGAGTTTATTAGACAATTAAATAGGATATCGTATATTAGTGAAATCTGTTTTTTCAACCAGTGAAAGTAAGATTTTCATCCTTATACAACAAAACCAAATAGGAGTACTAAGCACTCTCTAACTAGAGAAAATCGGATAAGACATAGCCCCCACAATAATTTCATGTCGATTCGGCTAGATTGGGCCGGAATTGACACCCTGATTGCTGATCGTCGGACGATGAAGGTGGCGTGGCGGTGGTGATGACGGCGATTGGCGGCGGGTGGCGTAGATTGATGACGATGGCGAGGTAGTAGAGAGAGAGAGGAAGGGAGGGGCGGCACTACTTGGTGGAGGAGGCGCGTGGGGTGGTGGCGTTGCCGCGCCCGGCCTTGTGGCGCGGTGGCGGCGGCCTTTGGCGGTGGCGTGGGGGAAGGCGGCGCGGCCCGCAACTAGGGTTAGGGAGAGAGAGCCCGAGAGACAAGAGCTGTTGGGAGTTACCCCTTTAATTATTTTCTTCTTGATTCAACTGATTACAAGTCCCTCGTATTTATAGTCCGGGGGAAGACTTGCATCTAAAGAAATATCTGATTGGATTTCCTATTTTATTCCTATTTTATTTCCTAAATAATCATTTCTTAATGGCGGCGATGACGTGATCACGGTGGGCGGCGGCGGCCAGTGCGCGCGCCACGCTTGGGCCCCAAGCGGCGGCGGCTGTCCCCTCCATTATGGGTCATGACATTTCTCCCCCCTTTACGACGGCGCGTCCTCGCTACTGTCGTTACAGAGATTGTCGTTGTTGATGTGCCGAGGCGAAGATGGAGACGCCCGACCTTTGCTAGGCTGCAGAACACCCTGTAGTACCTTTGATAAGGCCGTGACGTAGGAGCGATGTTTGCCGAGGAAGACGATCTCCATTGCTGGCGTCCAAGCTGTTGCTCCTGGTTGGAGCTTGATGGTTCCAGCGATGCGAAGTAGGTTGTCGCCAATTCGTGTTGCCATTTGATGAAGGATGGGAGCCTCCGAGGTAGTGACGAAGCCGTCGAGGTAGCAGGTTGATGTGGGTGGTATGTACCTCTTGTCGTCGTCGGTGAAGCTCACAAGTCGAGGCTTGCTGAAGATGGAAGCGTCGAAGTCTTGGGCGAGGTGGATCGCCGTTTTCTCTGTGTAGGGTGCCTCCTGGTGTATTGCAGCCCACGGCTTGTTGGCGTAGTCGTACTGGACGTAGATGTCGTTGAGGAACAAGGGAGCCAACTGGTATGGCTCTGGAGTCGTCCCTGCTGCCAAAGTCGCGTAGTCGACGTCGCGATGGTTGTTGGTGTCGCCGTTGAAGGACGTCCCAAAACCGAGAGTGGGGCACCATGGTATGTTGTCTCCGTTCTCCCGTGGCGCCTTGGTGATGCAGAGGAGCCAAAGAAAGAGGAGTGTCGTTGTCGTCAGTTTGGCAGCTGTGTACCTGATGTTCTGCTTGCGTGGTACTGATGATGTCGCCTTTGCTGGAGCTGCAGCTTGATTGATGGTGTTCTCCACCATTGTCGATGTCGGCCGAATGTCCAGCAGCTGTAGTCGATCGTCGGCGAAGGTCGACGAGTGAACGACCGTCTCCTTGGCGCTGGGGCGTCGGTGTTCTCATCGGCCGTGGCGCCCATGTGTGGAACGTCGTGGTTGCCAATGTCGAGGTTGGCCGCGAGGATGTCATCGTGGTTGATGCCCTTGTAGTTGGTGTCGATGGTAGGCATGGTGAAGACGTAGTCGACCTCAGGGGGAACGTCATTGGCGTTGGCATCCTTGAGGACGTCGTTGCCGTTCATGGCGCCCATGGTAGCGTCCTTGTCGTTGTTGATGTCGTCGATGCCGCAAGCATTGTGGCTAGCGATGTTAATGGCGATGTCGGGGATGTCGTTGACGCTCAGGGGGGTGTCGTTGTTCACGTGGATGATGCCGGGGTCGAAGACGTCTTGGTTGACGACGTCAAGCGACATCGTTGGAGCATGGGTGATAGAGGTAGGAGCTCCTTGTTGAATGGGTTGGACTTGCCTGGTGACCCCGGAGCGTGTGATGTCCCGGTCCGCGAAGTTGTTGGCGTTGTTGTTCATGTTGCCGTTGTTGTCCGGGATGTTGTGGGCGTTGGGGTTGAGATTGGCAACGTCGGTGCTGACATCGGGCGGCGTCAATGAGTCGTCCTTGTTGGCACTCCAGATGTTTCCAATGTCAAAGAGGGTGTTGGTAGTGACCGCGAAACTTATCGTGCCATTGTAGTAGCCGCGAGACGTTGGCCTAGTTGGGTAGGCTTTTCGTCGAGCAGCTGGTGGACGTCTGTGGTAGCCTCCTGATCCGATCTGATCTGGGTCGCAGCAGCTGGGGCATCCTTGGGGTAGGCGTGCTCGTTGCTTGCAGCGTCGATGATCTTGGAGGGGGTGACGTAGGCGGCGCCGGTAGGAGCGTCGTCACCGTCGGCGGCGCCCATGGCGGCGGCGCCCATGGCGGGACGTCGTCGGTGGTGGCCGAGGTGGCGTCGTAGGCGCGTCGTCGGACAACAAGGCCGCGTGCTGCGGTGTTCTTCTTTGCGTGGCCACCGGTCGTCGTGGATGTCGATGGGAGCGTTGTTGATGTCGGGAGCGGCCATGGCAGCGGCGGCGTTGTTGGCGGCGCCCGTGGCCGTGTCGTCGTTGTACGTCGTCGGGGCAGGCTGTTCATCCAACTTCTCCAGGAGGGCGGTGAAGGTGGCCTGGATTTCCCTCGCGTGAGCACGAAACTCGCAAATCTCCATCCGGAGCTCGGCGATCTTGTGGCTGTCCATCGGATCTTGGCGTTGGTGGTGGTCGGAAGCCGTCGGTGGTGGGAATCGCTCGGTCTCGGATACCACCGTCGATTCGGCTAGATTGGGCGGAATTGACACTGATTGCTTGATCGTCGGACGATGAAGGTGACGTAGGCGGTCGATGAAGGTGACGTGGGCGATGGTGATGACGACGATTGGCGGCGAGGTGGCGTAGATTGATGACGATGGCGAGGTAGTAGAGAGAGAGAGGAAGGGTGGGGCGGCGTTGCTTGGTGGAGGAGGCGGCGTGGGGTGGCGGCGCCGCGCCGGCCTTGATGGCGCGTGGCGGCAGCCTCGGCGGCGACGTGGGGGAAAGGGGGCGGCGCAACTAGGGTTAGGGAGAGAGAGCCCGAGAGACAAGAGCTGTTGGGAGTTACCCCTTTAATTATTTTCTTCTTGATTCAACGATTACAAGTCCCTCGTATTTATAGTCCGGGAAGACTTGCATCTAAAGAAATCTCTCGATTGGATTTTCTATTTTATTCCTATTTTATTTCCTAAATAATCATTACTTAATGGCGGCGCATGACGTGATCACGGTGGGCGGCGGCGGCGTGCCCGCCACAGCGCAGCTTGGGCCTTGGGCCCCCAAGCGGCGGCGGCTGCCCCCCTCCATTACGGGTCATGACATTTCACCTTTTGTGTTTCATCCCACGTGGTATTGGTTTTGACACGTTAGCTAGTGCTTGTTCATGGCAGCTGGAGGTTCAAAGCAATACGTCGGTCTTAATAGCATTATTTACAACTGAAAACATTTTTACATCATTTACGTAAGTCATTTAGATTTGTTCTAAGCAATTTTGTAAGTCATTTAGATTTGTTCTAAGCAATTTTTATTGACAATGAATGTCTAGGAGAGGGCGCTATCTTAAAGGCGCCGGCCGGGACCATTTGCGACTCCCCCTCCCCGGCGCCTCCCCGGGGCGACTCGGGGCGTCACCGCCGCCGCCAAGGCTCCCCCTCCCCAGCTCCTCTCCGGCCGTCGTCGCCGCCCTGCGGCGGCGGCGGCGGCCCCGCGGTGGCTCCCAACAAATGGCGGTCCAGCGCCCTCCCATCTCTCCCATCCCTCCCTCCCACCTCCCGCTTCCTCCTCCACTTTCAGCTCCGCTCCGGCGGGATTCGCGGCGGCGCTGGCGGGAGGCCGGTCGGCGGCCCGGATCCGGTGCACGGGGTCGGATCCACCTCCCCCTCCCGGGGTTCGGCCATCACGGTGGGCTCGTTGGGGCGGCGAGTTAGGCGGCTCCTCGGACGGATGGCTGCCGGCGGGCCAGATCCTGGCCGGGGGGCTGGATCCGCCCTGCCCCCTCGTCGGTGAGGCTGCTTTGCCGCCCTTCCCCTCGTGGGCTGTCACCGGCGGTCTGCTCCCGCGTTCCCGGTCGATCCGCCATGCGGTGGATTTGGCCGGGCTCCTCTCTTGTCCGGTGGCAGCGGCGTCCATGGGGTTCGTCCGCTTCGTGGATGGGCCTTGCGGTGGTTTCGGCTGCACCAAGGCGGTGTGGCTGACGGCGGCTGGTTCGTGCATTCGTCAACGTCGTCATGGTGGCGTCGTTGGTTGCGTCTTGCGCGGTCTTTGGCCTGCACCACCATGGTGGTGGGGTGGGTGGCGCCGGTCGTGTCCTCACCTCGGAGAGATGCGGGTGAAAGCCCTTCCCTCTTGGGACGACGTTGATGGCGCCCTTGGCGTCGTGTCCTTCCCGAAGGCGACGTCGGACATCTCTTCCATGGATTTCGGCTCTCCTGCAACGGCGGGCGTAGCCACGCCATTGGCCTTCTAGGAGGCTTCGCTTGTGGAGATGCAGTATTGTCTTGTTGACCGTCGTCTTTGTGCCTATTTGTGCCTCATCTTTGCTCTTCATTTGGTATGTCTAGTTAGTGTCCGTGGTAGCCGTAGTCGTTGTTTGGCGGATGCTTTGCCGCCGGTCGTTGCTTGGTGGATGCTTTGCCGCTGTCGTGCCGGGCGGATGCTTGGCCGCCGTCGCTGAGTGCTTTGCCGCCGAGGTGTTCTTCGCCGCTTGGCGGATGCTTTGCCGCCGTGTATCTTCTACGAGCCTGCGTTTTCGGCGTGTTGCGGTCGCGTATGTCGTGTTCGGCGGATGCTTTGCCGCCGTGGTTGTTCCGGTGGATGCTTTGCCACCGAGGTCGTGTTTCCTGGCGGATGCTTGGCCGCCAAGGAGGTTACGGTGGATGCTTTGCCACCGAGGTCGTGGTCTTTTCGGCAGATGCTTTGCTGCCGATGTGTATCATCTACGGCTCCGGTCACTACTAGCTACCTAGGTGTTGAGTTATCTTTTGTATAGGCGCAGCTTGCTGGGGTTGTTAGGTGGAGGGTTCCCCGCCCCTCGCTTTTCTTGCTTTTCGTTTATGTTTTGTTGGTGTTTCTCTCCTGTGATGTCTTCTCGGCATCGGGGTTTGTTGTATTTGGATTTGGTTTTCCTCCTCTTAATGAAATACGGGTGAACGGCCCGATCGTGAAAAAAAAAAGACAATGAATGTCTAAAATCGTAACAATCATTTATTTATGAACATATGGATTTTGTAAATACAAAAGTGATGCTATTAGACTTACATTTAGAATTACTAATGATTTTTATTTATATTAAATCTAAAAAAAAATCCTAGAAACCGGTGAACACCAGGATCATTAGACTATGAGCCATTTCGCATGGAGTTTAGCCTTATGATTCGTTGTCCTATTTTGCTAGTCTATGAGGCCTCATTTGAGACTTTGCACGGGGCCGCAGGACGGCCCTAGATCCAATCACGCGAAAGCATACACGCACATACCAATTAGACATACACGCACATATCCAATTAGACGATATGGAGATGGAAGGATGTGGGCACGAATAAGAAGAAAGGACGGTTTCGAATGGAAATGCAGAAGAGAGAGAATTGATGCCATGCTAGACTTCGTAACAATATACTTAACAAGGAGCTTAATTGGTTCTAAAGTATGACTTTTCTGCATATAACATAATTGATGCCATTGTGTTTCCAGAGAGGGAACTCCTTGGACTGGATCTGAAAAGAAATGACATCGAGTTCCAAGGATACAGTGAGGTTTGACAATGTTTCCTAACGGCACTGTAAAATTAGTCTCGTTTTTTTTTTTTTTTTTTTTTTGAAGCAAACTAAGTCTCGTTAGGTACGAGGTCCAGTCATTTTCGGATCCTGCTTTGAACGTTTCAGAGATCACGTTTGGGTCATCAGTGTGTGTGTGTGTGGATACGCGTCGTCTGGTTGGCACGAGCGCCTCCCTCCCGTGCCGTGGCAGGCCCGGACAATGCAGACGAGGAGGAGGCTACGAGAAACGGTCCAAGTCTTGGCAAGTCGCCTCGTGCTTTGATGGGCGGCAACGTCATCGGGTACGGTGTGGACGTGTCGAGGGCAGGGAGATCGCCTGATGATGCACACCCGTCCGCTGCATGCGCGTTCAGAAACACGTGCCCCCGCGCCATTTCATCACTTTTACAATATATACAACTACGTACGGACTGATTTTGGTGTATCAGTATGAGCACGTTTATTTTCTGTGTTAGCCTGTCATAACACATCACCACTGCAACTACGGAATGCTACATTCGTTTTTGACGTGCTTGTGGTACATGGGATGGGACTGATGATGAACACGGCCCGTCGTTGCAGTTGGATCGATGCCACAGCCGCGGGAAGTTTGATGGCCGACCAACGCCATGCGGCCTTGTTATCCTGCCATGCCCTCTCATCCCGAGTGTGAGATTGGCAGTGACCCGGAGCGCGGCATCGCCATCCCGCCCTGACTCGGCGCGGTAGCCGCCGGTCCGGTTGTTGATGAACGGAATCAATCAATTCTGCGTAACAAATCAAAGCCCCAGCAGTCCCTCCAGTCCAGCACTGGAACTGCCATTTCAAACCAGTCGGCCTCCAGCGGTCCCTCCACCCAAAGCTGCCTGGGACTCTGGCACTCTGCTGAGCAGCAGCCTACCCCATTGAGCAATGGAACGGGACAACGGTGACGGAACGATGAACACATGTACACACGCGACCATTACGAGTTCCAGCAGACACGTTTCGTAGCTGGCTATGTGCACCTGGCTTTCCCGGTACAGTAATAAACATGCAACTCAGTCCTGGCTGCAGCCGATGATCGAGTCATCGTCCGTAAGCAAAAGTAGCACATGGAATGGAAGGAAGAGGGACAGACATCACCACCCAGCCCAGCCATGTCCACTCAACCCAGCCCCAGCACCAGGCTCATCACGTTAGTAGTACGCTAGATTGGCGTAATCACTTCACGTGCTACAACCCCCGGTACAAAATCAATACAGACTGACAAACCAGAAACGCTCAAACATATCGACCCAGCTTACCAGTCAATCATGGCAAAACAACATCTGCCGATTTATCATTAAAAACGATAGGCCGAACAACAAGCGTGCACGAAACCCTAAACTTCAACTTGGAGACATGCTAGAGTAGATTGACAGAAATTGAATGAGTGAACCAGGAGGGTGGTGTTTGGCTAGAGGATTCTTCTCTCTGTTTCTCATGACTCAGTGAGTATGTGTACTATTTCACTATTCTAGTCTAGGTAATAAGCGCCACTCGAGTAAAAGCGCCACTCGAGTAAAATTAGATTGCCTAATTTTATGTCTTTCACTGCTACAAACGCCATCTTTAGGGCGGCTCGCGACGCTCTCTAGGACCGGTTTGCCAACCTCCCCTGATCTTTCGTTCTTAGTATTGGAGGGGAATTGTAGGGGTGTTGGCGGCGCTATTCGATTTGTAGGGCTGACGATTGAGCCGTCCCTACACCAGATCTCGTGTTTCAAAATTTGAAAAAATAGTAAAACATTTTTTTAATCACGGGAGGCCTCAGCCACCTACCCGCTCCGTCGGAGTCGCAAGTCGTGCATTTTTCGCGTAAAATCACGCGCCCGTGGGGTTCAAACCCACAACCTCATGCTCGCATGGAGCCTCCCCTATCATTGAACTACACACTCACTTGTAGGTATAACTCATTTTGATTTCCCACATATTATACAAATCATAGTGAAAATTGACTATTTGAGGCCCTAAATGAATTAAATTAAAAACATGTCACCTACAAAGTTTCATAACTTTTCGAGATCTATAATTTTTATTTAGGGAGTTTCTCCATTCGTGGTCGTTTACGAAATTTGAATTTCAAATTTGAAAGATTTCAACATAGTTTTTCGTATGCCAAGATTGCATTTTTTTTTTAAAAAAAGTTGTCAAACTACCAAGTTTCATAACCTTTTGAGATCTACACCTCTTATTTAGAAAGTTTTTCTATTCAAGGTCGTTTAAAAAAAATCAAAATTCGAATTTAGACATTCAAACCCACATTTTGAGGCATCAAATAAACTCAAATAAAAATGTTGTCAACTATAAAGTTTCATAACTTTTTGAGTTCTACGTTTTTTTTATTTAGGTCATTTTTTCATTTTCATTTTTAAAAACTACATATTCATACGTATTCAGTTGTGCTTTTGTGGAAACGAGAATTGTAATGGTATCATTCAAAATAGATAAATAACAATGGTATGTTTTCAGATCTCGAAAATGGTAGTGGTATGAATAAAAACTAACTCCATCGAACCGCTGCGCCTAGGCTTCACCGCCCCAATCGGGCCATTCTATGGATGGTGTGCCGCGCGCCGCCGCGGCCGGTGCGAGCCGCGTGCCTCTTCCGCAGATAGTGCCGGGATCCATCTCAGCTCCGTGGCCTCCGTGCCGTCGTTCCCCTCCTCACGCACCGCGCGGCGACCCTCCTCCGGCCTCCCAGCGCGCCTCCGCGTCATCCCTCTGCCTCAACCTCCGGCACTCTCACCTTCATCCCTCCAATAAGCTGCATCTCTGTCAGTGTCACAACTGTTGCTGCTCGTGCTTTTCCGTGGAAGAGATACGCCTACAAAACCCACACGGAGGCATGCCATACTCAGAGCCGGCCGTTGCATGGCCGCCTGTGAAGCTTGTCGTCTCTGCTCCAATCAGGCAGTGTGGTTGCTGGCCCCGGGAAGCAGTAATGAAGCGGCCATCCAAGCCTCTCCGTGCTTCAAAGAGGTAAAAGTAAAGCTAGAGAGAAATTGGCTATTTTGCCAGCGTCAAGAACGGGTTTTATTTGGAATGCCATTAAGTTTTTGAGCGAAGGAATGCCATTAAGTTTTTGGGCTTCGCTTCGTTTGCCCTTCTCAAGCGTCGCGATCCCCGCTAAAATGTCCTGCGGACCAAATCAAGTGTTTCTTTCCGTTTTACCCTTTTGCTTTCATTTTTGTTTTCACGGTGGCGACGAAGCTTATCCCGAGCTGAGCCCTGTTCGTCCCGCGGCCGAAGTCCGCGGCGGCGCTACCGGCGCGCCGCTGCCGACCCCGTCCGCACCAGCCCCCGCCGCCGCCGAGCCCGTCGATCACGCGCCAAGGTGCCGCCACCGCCCAGAAGGACCGCGCGCCCGTCCGTGCGTCTACGCCAGCCCCCAGCCCCGACTTCTTCGTCGCCATGGCTTCCCGATGAAGGCATCCTCCGGCGGAGATGTACACCAGCCCCAGCCCTAGCCCGTCCGCGCGCCCGTTCGGGTCGGCGGCGGCGCTAAGCCGCGGACGGACATGGCAGCTTGAGGACGGAGCGAGGAGCGTGCGAGTGGAACAGGTTGCGTCCCCGTGAATCCTCCCGTCACCGTGAAAACAAAGAAGAAAGGTAGAAGGGCAAAACGGGAAAAAATGAAAGGCTAAACACCTGATTTGATCCGCAGGGCATTTTAGCGGGATTGCGATGCTTGAGAAGGGCAAACGAGCGAAGCCCAAAAACTTAATGACATTGTAGCGAAACCTGTTCTTGAGGCCGGCAAAATAACCAATTTCTCCAAGCTAGATGATTCAGTGTGTATGTACTTATTCATACAAGAAATTATAAAATCAATAGAGAAAATAATGATGCATCCCTGAATTCTGAAACTGATTATGTAGATTTTCTATCTATTGGTATCAGGATTATGCTTATGCCTAACACATTTGGTATTATGGCTTATGTCTCTTTACATAGCAGTCTTGCTCACACACTAGCTAACATGTTTCACATTACACTTAACAAAGAGCTTACCCCTAATAAGATCAGATTACGATAAAACTGAGCTTCCTTACTTTGCATGACAACACCTATTTAGTGCATATCATGATACGACGTGTCGTTCAGTGATTGTAATCAATACACTCAGGAAATCACATGGATTGCATTGCATCTCTAAAAATGATAAGCCTTGGTAAGTCTGCATGTTATGTACTTATGCATTGTGATATTTTTTGTGATCCATGACGAACATTTTATATCTTGAATTAACAAGATTCTTTTAGTGATTGCATTTGAGATTTCTCTGTAAAGCAAATGAAATTAGGTTAAAATTTCATGAGCTTCACTTCACGGCGGGTGAACAAAAATATTGTTTAGTTAAGCAAAATTATAATTCTTTATTATGTGTTAAATGAGTTTGTTAGAGATATGTATTCGTGTTTGAATCTAATTGCGAATGAGATGCATTAGGCTTAGCTGAGCTGAGCAACATGGACATGGTTCCAAAGATTTGTATGTTCAAGCGCTTTGGTGTGTGACCGAGTGTTGGGCCAATACTACCTTTTTTTTTCGAGCAAACGTGTGTGACGATTTGATCACACCTAGTCAGCTAATATCATCCCAGATTGGTAAATCACTAAAAGGTGTATGTTCAGGATAAGCAAGTTGGACCGTGTTCTATTTATTGCATTACTAATTTAGTTGCAAACTAGAAAGGAGTATATTTTTTTTTTTGTGACCACGCCGTTGCGCGTATTTCATTAAGTAGGAAAAAGTTCAAACAACAAGAAGCAACGGTAACAAACCATTACCGATGCAAACCTAACTACTACTGGATACATCAACTGAGATTACATAATGACCAATTTGCGACAAACCAACCCACCGACAGCTGAACTAGGTCTAGAAAGGAGTATATGTTTATCATGAACGTGCCACTAGTAGCATCCTGTCAAGCCAATATGGTTCATTGTACTACAGTGGTAGCTACTGCTAGTGTAAACCACAACTATCGTGAAAACCCGTGTAAACCACTATAAAAAAGTCGTCTAAAATCATAAAAAAATCACACATATAGATGATGTGATGATAAACAACCTTGTAAAATATCTTATCTAAACTCAGACTTCGTTTGTGAGATGAAAAAAGTTGTCTAGACAATTTGTTATTTTTATATCTCACAAACGAAGTTAAGTTTGGACAAGATATTTTACAAGGTTGTGTATCATCATATCACCTACATGTGTGATTGTTTTGGTGAATTTAGACGATTTTTTTACTATGGTTTACACGAGTTTTTTATGGTAGTTGTGGTTTGCACTACATATTTTGCCGCTGAGGAGCTCCAGGATAACCAAATGAAACTCTTTTTGCCAATGGACATATCACAGTTATCCTTATAGAGCTTGGCTACTGAAGTGCTCAGACTTTGGGGAAGTTGCAAATATAACTAGTAAATTCTGAGCAGTTTGAAAAAAACAAATCATGCAACAGGGAACAGCAATGACTAAAGTTCCGAGGTCAAGTTAGCAACAAATATTGTACACATAGTGATTTTAATCCTTATTTTCCATACAAACCTTTCCAAAACGTCTTCAAAATCTTTGGCCACAGATGTTTGTACCTAGTACAGTAGCTTGTCAAACATTTGAAAATAAGCAACTCTCCATGTCCTAGAAAATAATAATGTAACAAAGACAATCCAAAGGCTCAGAACAAATCCTACAGCCATCCCAAGATAAAAATACCACCTCTCGCCTGAATCTGACTCATGTTTAACAAGATAAGCTCTAGCTACCTCTGGCGCAGAGCAGTTCCTCGAAAGAGGAAGTCCACACAGGTAGCTGTTACCAATGTACGAAGAAGCTGGATCGATTAGTGCCTGCAGCTGATTCCCTGAAGGTATTCTTCCTGATAGGTTATTATACGACAGGTTAAGCTTGCTCAACGTTGTGATATCTGATAAACTGGAAGGTATTTCGCCAGAGAGTTCATTCCATGAAAAATCTAGAGACTCCAATGATCTCAGCTGCCCGATCTTCTCTGGAATCTTGCCTGACAACTGATTATGTGATATGTTCAATACTGTCATTCCAACAAGAGATGTTATTTCCTCTGGGATCTTCCCGACTATATTGTTGTGGGAAAGATCAAGGGCAACCATATATATGACATTGCTGGTGTAGTCAAGATACTGGCCTTTGGTAACCACTTCTAGGCTGTCATCAAATTTAGGATAATGTGTGTCAGACGATGAAGGCCTTTCGTAACTCCAGTATAAAGGATTTTCCAGTGGCTGCAGGTGACCCTGGTCACGGGTCATTGCTATCAAATTGGCTAGTGACTCAGGTATAGAGCCTGATATTCTGTTATATGCAAGGTCCAGGAACTGTAGGTGACCAAGCTCCGTGAGCTGAACTGGAATAGAGCCTGAGAACGTATTATTCCGCAACCGGAGATAAGACAATTGTGGCAATTTTTTTGCTATCCATATTGGCAGCTCCCCGACATGTTTGTTGTGGGAAAGATCAAGTAGAATCAGCTCAGGGAAGCTTTGCACAAACAAAGGAAAATTTCCAGACAGGCTATTATCGTACAAGAACAGAGCTACCATGGATGTGCTCAGGTTTTGGGTTTCTTTTGATCCATCAAAACATAGGGGAAGTTGTCCTACTAGGTGGTTTTTTGCCAGATCCAAAACACATAAATACTGTAGTTGACAAATATATGACGGAATAGTCCCAGTGATTTTGTTTTCAGAAAGCAATAAATCCAGAAGGTACGGAGCCCCAAATTTCCTTGGTAATGGTCCTGATAGTGAGTTATTGGAAATGTCAAGTTCTTGCAGATACCTTGGTAGTTGTGGTAGAATACCTGTCAGGTTGTTGGAGTTGAGATCAAATATCAAAGCTGAAGACATAAACTCCAGTGACCTTGGTAACTTGCTACTAATTTGGTTACACGAGATGTTTAGGTATATAATATTCGAAAACACAGACCAAAACCAATCTGGGAGATAATCAACTATGCCTGTGTCAGAAATGTCAAGATAAATAAGATCCCTTTGCCCTTTAAGCCATAAAGGAAAATAAGGTCCCATTTGGCAATGTGGGAAATAAGCCATCCGCAACTTAAAAGGAGGAATCCAACTCAAGTTGATCACCATGTGGACGGAACTGTATGATAAGTCTAATTCCTCCAGATTCATTAGGCTGGCTAAATGTTCCTCTGATATGGACCCGTTGAGCTGGTTGCCATCTAGATCCAGTGTCCTGAGTTTACTGAGCATACCAATCTCCAGAGGTATTGACCCCACAAGTCTGTTAGAGGAGAGCTGGAGAATGCTCAGATTAGTCCATTGATTTATCCAGTTCGGAATTTCCCCACTGATATTGGTTGTCGATAAATCAAGCAACTCTAACTTACTCCATGCACAAGGAGGCAGTCCATCTAAAAATTCTGCCATGTCTTGATTGATCTTATTTGACCGCAATGTCAGCTCCTTCAAATTGCATAGATTTTCCAGTGGTTTCGCCTTTACATCACTAAGACCATTGCCTCCGAGATTAAGTACTTCAAGGGAAGTCATGTTGCCGATGGCACCTGGAAGTGGCCCATCAATCATATTGTTCATTAGGTCAAGATGCCTGATGGTATTAGCATGCCAGAACCAGTATCTGGGATTCAAGGTGTTGATTCTATTGTCTGATAGATCTACTATCTCCAGTGATGTGAGGTTAGAATCCACAATAGCTGCATATGGGAAAGGCAGTTGGCACTCACGGAGTCGAAGGACTCTTAAATTCGAAAGCTTGTTAAGCACTTGAACCCAATCGCCGGTTATACTGAGGTTCACACCACTCATGTCGAGAAACATTAGCAAAGGGAGACGTGATAGCCATGAGATATCCTCACTATGCATATTATTTTCATAATCACTCCAAGTGTTGTCAATGTCAAGATATTGCAGTTTAGAGAGGTTACCAAGATGAGGAGGCACTCTACCACTGAAATCCATGGCGGAGAGGTTGAGATAAACCAAGTTCGGCAATGAGCCCAAGAATCTCGGTATCTGTACCGCTTCTTCCCCCATAAGATTCCCGCTGAGGTCAATATACTCCAGATGATGCAGAGCAAGTAAAGAAGAGCTTATCTTCCCACGCATCCCATAAGGATAATCGGAGAGTTTCCACGGAGGACCATCATCCAGGAAGAAACTGTTGCGGAGATCGATCTTGAGGACATGGCCCGTGCTGTTGCTGCACTTGACGCCAGCCCACCGGCAGCAGTCGTCGCCATCCCAAGAAGCAAGGAGCTTCTGCGGATCGCTTTGGATGCCAGACTTGAAGGAAAGCAGTGCATCCCTCTCATATGGAAAGCATGCACCATTGGTTTGTGCAGCATAAGTGGAGGACGAAATGGTGGTCGTGGTGGTGATCAGAACAAGCAGGAAGCAAAAGATTGCAGCTGCATCCATGGAGGGTACAGGAGCAGCACGAGTTCCTTTGACTTTTCTGTTTACAGCCAACCAGTTTGTACTTCAATATGAAGGGGGAAAAGGTAGGAACAGCCTCTAGCCGTCATACTTCTCAAATTATACTCACTCTGTCACCCCACTTTTGAAAAATGAAGAACCCAGAGGGCTTGGTCAAAGTTAGCTATAGGTTGTTCTAAGCTTGGTCAAATCTGTAGAAACATGTATCGATTTTATGATGCCAGATTAGTATCATTTGATTTATCACGTAATATATAGTTTCATTGTGTACATATTTTATGTTATTATAAATAAATACTGATACTTTTCTTTGTTAACTTAATCAAAGTTATAAGTTTTATTTTATATATGCATCATACGTGAATGTAGAGGCCGGGTTATTTTCTTTATACCTAAAATAATAATAATTGTTTGACTGTTTTTGCCTTTTCGAATGGAGGATTAGGTACTTCAGCGAAACTGCTGGACAATGTTAGTCACAGATGAGACTGCTTGGTAGCGATATGATTGACTACATTAATGAGTGGAAAATTGTCTTGACTTGGTTTTAGTGAACACACAAGTCTTCCCTTTCGTTGTCACTAGAAAGCGACGCGCGCCTTGCGTGCAGCCGCGAGGGATGGAACCAGCTGTGTAAGCTGAATCTGGTGTTGATCTTTTACTTTAAAAAAAGAGGATAAGTAGCAGAACACTAAAGCTGTCATGAAAGCTTAACATATAAGTGTCATATGATCCTCAGGAATAAAAGGTATCATGTATATGCAATACAGCGTTAGCATTTCCAAACCTAAGAATATATATATGTTGGCAATCCTAATTGAAAGACTCAGGTATGGTACAGTAAATTTTGAAATATTCACGTGGGACCAGCTCATACCTTCCTCGAGTCAAAACCGCAGGACAAATACAATCTCTTGCTAAGGACATTGTGAAGCTTTCGCTTATGGAGAGGATTAAAATTGAATAGATGAGGATAAAGATCTATTGGGCTCAGAGTTCCAGTAGTAATCACAACCGTTTCGAAACGATCAAAAACACTGAGTGAAGCATCATGGCAACTCAGCTGCAAAACAGATGCGCTCATTAGTAGCACATTAAATAAGGTGCGGTTATAATTTCATCATGATAGTAAAAGAGTAGTCTGGGTGCCTGAATAACAGGATCACGAATGTCAGGCATTGTCTCGTCATATATACGGCTCTATTATACTCATATAAGTTGTATAAGTTCCAATCAATGTGGCAAAGTCACATATGGTCTGTATGTGCATGAACTCATATGTATCAGTTATCTCTAATGTCATCATTAGAGAGTGTAGCCGGTCATAACAAAACCTCAGCATTTTTTGGTCGATTCCTAGGAATGGTTGAAGAACAAAGCAAACATGCATTTCATTCTCAATGTTTTCTGTTTCTAGCCGACCATCGAGGAATCTCAAAAGGATCCGCAAAACAGCAAGAAAATGTTCGGGCCTCCTTATGTTTCCAGGAACTGTCATATCAGGCAAAGCCGGATTCGCGAGCCAAGCATCCAATGCTTCATCACAAGAAGCACAATATTGTGAGCTATCTGCAGAAGGCCAGTACTAGCAGCAAAAGTCAGTGATTACTTGGTAGATTTTCTTTCTGCGCCAGTCCATCCACCATTCTGTTGTATTCAGCGCGAAGCCTATTGGCGTCAGTGGCCTTGAACCTTCCTACCAGAAAAAGCAGTTAGTAAGCAAGCTTAATTACCCATCATACACTTGAAGTTGGATAGTTTTATTGGTGGCTAAACTTAAGTATATCCAACAATTGGGAGTAGTACTTGTCGATCTCTTGCAAGATGCGCCGCAGAAAGAGTCATAATTTTCTCTCTTAACTTGGCAAAAAACACTTGCTATGACAACTTATCTGTGAAGGTTTCAGATATTGTCATGGAGTGAGCGTCATGGATTAACCTCTCATGGTGGTTATCCGAAACCATCAGATATTACTAGAATCCTTGACAGTCTTAAACCGTTTGTTTTAGAAGTAGTTTAGAATCCTTGACAGTCATTAAGAGGTAGTTTAGAATCATATACGCCCTACACCACTTCACAACGAGCTGCTATTAGTGATGGGGTTGAACACAACAAAGACACTACAGGGCGGTGGAACGCACACTGGTTTGATTAACTAAGAAACTAATTGTGCGACCAAGGAGCTGGAAAGCGCACCCTGCTAGTCATGCTCAAATATGCCACTGCACTCTCCAGCCAACATCGGGTATAGCTCACACATGGGGGCCTTCACAGTGGCCCGCTTGGAGGCGGAAAGCGGTTCCCCGAAGACGTGGTGGAACTTGTCGTTGTAGCTGTTCAGGGGCGTCCAGCGAGGAGGGTCCGTCGCCGGCCTCCACTTCCCGAAAGCAAGACCTTCTTGGCCTGAATCTCCAGATTTGGGTCATGACGGTGAGTTAACGTCCCGATGTGCACACTCCGTCGGGGCACCAGCGGTGGGCTGGCCCTACAGGAAACACGCCGGATCGGGGTGGTCTCCACCAGCTGCTCCCATAGAGGTAGTTGAAGGGAGATGATGAAGTCTGACAAGGTAACAACATCCGCAACACTAGCGGACTAGGTCCTGGGCAGCCCGGTGTCTATCCGGTCAACAAAAGGCGGCTGGGTGTCTCCGCATGCAACTGGCCCGCAACGGAAAGCGCCAGGTGCAAGACACTATCACGGCGACCTTATCGGCCACCTCCGACGCTTCAACATCCGCAAAGTTGAGCTGTACCATGCGTGGCGGCGAAAAAGGGATCCACCAATACTGCTTGGTCGCTAGGGAGGTAGGCAGGCACACGACGACGGGGGATGCGAGCTCATCGAACATCGGGTCCACCTAGACAGGGGGCTCCTCACCCTCGCCCGGCTCTAGGGTGAGTGGGTCTGCAGCGGCGTTGTCGGCGTAGCAAGGAGCCACGGCGATGTTGCCCTCCCTCGGCGGCTTGCGCCCGCATGCCCGGCCTCGACGACGGACGCCATTGACGCCCCTCACAGACGCCTACATTGCCAACATCGATGGGACCGGACAAAGGATCTATCCCACCAAGATAGGAGCTGCTTGCAGTTTCAGCGCGCCAGGAGCCCCTGGCCATCGCCGCCGTTGTTGACGCCCTGGCGACGTTGGCGCGGGAACCAGCACAAACAACCAGAGTCTGAAAGGTCCTAATGGCTATAAAGCGGGTGTGGCCTCGAACAAGCTCCAATCGAGCTCAACACCGCCACAAACTCCAAGCCGCTAGGGAACCAAGCAAATTCCAAAGAGAAACGAAATCTCGTAGCTCCTCCAAGGATGAAGTGCCTCTAGATGCAAGCAACAAGCAAATGCACTTCAATCTCACTCAATCTCACCCAAGGATCAAAGTTAGGATGAAGAGATGAGTGGAGGGGAGTGTCTTTGGCTCACAAGTGTGTTAGAGTGTTCAAATGTGCAAGAGAGCTACTCCCCAACCGGCCAAACACATATATATAGAGCCCACCTCGAAATATAGCCGTTGGTTACAAATTGCTCTCAAACTCGCTGCTGCCGGACGCGCCCGATCACCGGCAAAACCACGGCGCTAGGCGGCTGGGTGCGGGACGCCCAGCGCCCCGCGTCCGCCCGATGGGGGTCGCTACGAGACCTCTACGCTTTGCGTCCGGCGTCGCGCCGGACACACCAGCGCCGCGTCGGGCGGCGTGTAAAATCCAGTCCGAAATTCAAATGCATGCGCCCGAACGCCGGACGAAAATCACCGTGTCGGCGCGAGGGGGCCGGATGCGCCCGGGCGCCGTATTGCCTCACACAATGCGCCGGGCGCCGCCAGCGCCAAATGCCTAGCGTCCGTAACAGGCTGTTGAAGCTGCCCTTCAACGCGTCGCGTCGTCGTTTTCCATCATTTCAAGTTTAAGCCTCTTGTCTCAAGTTGCCAACACGTCGAAGTACACCCCGATAGCACGTGTGTTAGCATATCGCAATCGATATCACAAGAGCGAAGTTAGTGAACTAGATTCTAAATGCATATGCAAGTCACCGTGGAACCTAGAGGCACTTTCACATCGGATTAGTCGTGGCATTCCCTCTTGATAGTCGGCTATCTATCCTAAATGTGATCACACTCTCTATAGTGTCTTGATCACCGAAAGCAAACCCTATCAAGTTATACCTTTGCCTTGATCTTCGGTCCTTTCCATTCCAACACATGAGCTCGATGATCCATCATGTCCAACATCAACGTCCATGTCCATGATCATGTCGCTCCACGTCATACATGCAATCCTATCTCTTAAGCACACTTAGAGCAAAGGATTAGTATAACAACGTGTCATCAATTTCCAAAACCAAACATGTGATTTCAAAGTCTAGTTAACCCAGCCGAAGCCCAATACGTACCTATGACGGTCCTAGACGGCGGTGGATGAATTGCCACATCATCTAGAATGCTTACGTGAACGATGACATGAATGCTTACATCGTCGACTAGCATGTCTTTTTTTAAGAAATCTCGTCATTTATCATATACACTATATTACAGATAAAGTATTCAAAAATATTATTTTAATGAAAATAACACATGAGATTTGGTCCACTTTGTAAGGCCATGGAAAGGTGGATTTTCACTTCCATTGTGAATCGTCCACTACACACATGACAGCTACACTCCCTAATGATGACATTAGAGATAACTGATACAGATGAGTTCATGCACATATATGTGACTTTGCCACATTGGCTGGAACTTATACACGGAGCTCTATACTATCATGATGAACTTATACGAGTATAATAGAGCCGTATGAATCATGATGAGACAATGCCTGATATTTGTGATCCTGTTAATCAGGCACCCAGACTAATCTTTACTAACACTAGTATATTGAGTTTTAAAAAACACTAGTATATTGCCCGTGCTAACGCTACGGAACATTTCGTATTGCAATAAACATATGATCAGTAAATCTTTTTTTCATAGAAATTGACTTAAATTTCTTTCAAAAAGAAACAATGGTCATGCCTTGCTGCAAACCCAAAATGTTTCACAAACTGGTAACCTTAAAACATTTTGCTAAGTATAAGAACATGCAGTACCACTGAGTGAGCTAACGATAGACAACTTGAAGGACGACGACCTCCTAACTGAAAAACAGTAAAATTCTCTGGGAGTTGCACACTGTGACGGCACAGAATTCGGACAACCGTGATATAGGCGTTTCGTCCAGCATAGCTCGTGGCGTGCTACGGCTACGATAAACACAAAACAAAGATAAATGAGTTATCATCAAAACATTACACTACAGCAAAAACAAAAGGACAAATATGTTTCTTTGCCAGTCCAGATTTCAACACTCCATTGGAAATTAAGTGCCGAGTGTGTATACTCAACAAGGAGTGCTCTGATGGCGAGCCTGATGGTCTCTTTGCCAGATGTCTCCTTGTAATTCTTCTCGAGAAACTCCGCATGGAGTTCATCTGCGGCTGGTGGCATTGACCTATCAAATGGAAGGTCCCCGAGGGGTCAGTCTGGTACAGCAGTTTTGTTGCATCACAAAAATGCGAACACATGGTTGATTTAGGTCACATGTGTTTAGTTTTGTGATTGAGTGATTGTCAACAGTCAACATTTTTCTTCTATTTTCATTTATCTTTTATGCTTCGGCTATGTTCACCGCACGCGCGTGGAGTGTGTCGAAGACGTATCTCTTGGTTCGTGTTGTGCGGGTGTGGAGCTCGGAGATGGTAGCCGACGGCGAGGTGAAGGGGCCAAGGAGGACGTGCCGGGCCGACGGACCGCGGAGGTGAAAGACGGACGTGAGGCTTGGACCGAGGGACGGATCGCCGGGTGGCTAGCCATGGTGGTCGACATCCGGGACATCGACGGATGCAAGAGGGCGTGGCGGGACCGTGTCGATCGGGTCAAGACGGCGAAGCGTGCGGCGCGGAGCGGGGGAGCTCGGATGACTTGGCGACTCGGGGCGGTCAAGACGGCGATGACACGTGTCGAGGAGGTTTGGTGGTTTGTCCTCAAAACCACGGGCGCGGGTTTGGTGGTTTGGGCCTCAAAACCATCGGCGGGTTTTCACGGGTTTGGGCCTCAAAACCCGGGCGAGACGTTCCGGTGGACGGAAGGGCGGCACGTGGCGGCATCGGGGAGGTTGCGTGGATGCAAGGCTACCGATGAGGAGGCGCGGTGGCCGTCGGATCAAATTATCCCGAGTCGGACTAATTTAGCCTTAGTGTTAGCTGTTCGGCTCATGTATCTAGGGGTAGTTTGGGAAAGAGGATTGCGGACTATATAGCGAGGGGCATCCCTCCCATCCTCTTTGCCTCTCATTTTCACATTTCTTAGCTAGAGTTCCAAACTCCGGTGTGAGAGGTCTACCGATCTTGTATCGAATTTGTTTGGGCAAGGGCTAGCCCTAAGTAGCCTGTCACATGGTGGCGTTTTGATTCGATGGATCGAGTGTTTATTGAGCTGTGATTTGTGTTCTTGTATTGCTTTTCGTCACTCTTTTTCCCCTCCCCATTCTAGCTCTCGATCTGCCGTCTGTGGTTCGTTTCTCTCAATTCCTGTTGCTACAATCCGTTCTTGCTCAAGTACCTAAGAATCTCACCGAAGGATTTGGACTGAGATCACTTGAATCGATGGATTAGAGCGATTTTGTGTTCGAGTTCGTTTTTGGGTTGAGTTGAACGCGATCTGAAATTTGTCTCGATTTACTCTGTCAAATTGAAATTTTCTTTGGGGGATTTGGTCACCAACATGCCTAGATTACCTGGCTTTAATCTTGTGACCTGAGTCGTTGTTTTGATCGAGTTTGGATCGAGTTTGTGAAGAATCGCCGCCACCGGGTTCGCTGTTCGCGTCTTTTTTTTTTTCCAGGCGCGGACAGTCCGACTTCTGCCTGCAGACAGTCCCACAACAGCTCGAGCACTAGTCCAGCAGCATCACCGATCAGTCTGTTTTTCGTTTTCTCGCCTACGGACAGTCCGCACCTGGACACTGGCGTGTCCAGACAGTCCGTCATTCTCAGGTTCAAGCGTTGCCTAGCTGAGGTAGTGCGAGTGTCCAGTGTACATGAGCTTCAACGTGTTTTCATCTTGGAAATTCCTTGAGACGTCGCTTTCATGCACTAGTACCTAGATTTGTTTATTCTTAATTTGCAACTTGCTTCAGGCATCCAGCAGCCTTGATCGAAGATTGGTTTTAATTTTCTTGCTCTCGGATTGTCCGAGCTCTCAAGGGCAGACAGTCCAACTTGATTTTCTCAGCCGAGTCCAGCAGCCTCCTGTTTCTGTTCGGTTTTCAACTAATGACTCTCGGACAGTCCGCGAGTTCGGTGCAGACAGTCCGCAGCAGCTCTCCGATCAGTTGTGTTTCAGGTTTTTGGGCAGCGGACAGTCCGGTCTTCTAGCGCGGACAGTCCAGACTCCCAGGTTTGCTTGCTGTTCTCTCGCATTCGTTTGAGTGGTTACTTTGAGGTGTCTCTGGTTGATCCGCTGTGACTCTAGGGCCTTCTCTAGGTCATCCACCTTGCAAACAAGGTTGTGATTCTTCCGTGAGTTTGTCAATTTGATTTGAGGGGTCGTGAGAGCTACAAGATCGCTAATTCGAAAGAAATTTATCGAGGCTCCCATTCACCCCCATCTGGTCGCCGTTTCGGTCCTTCAATTGGTATCAGAGCCGGTTAAGGATCATATCCACCTTAATCGGTCCGTGATCCGCAGAAGGCGACATGGAGAGGTTTGGTCACTATGGTGGCAAGCCTCCGGAGTTCGATGGCACCAACTATCCCTATTGGAAGATTAAGATGCAAGCATATCTTATGGGGATGGATTGGAGAATGTGGGAGATTGTCGAGGATGAGAACTACCAAGTGCTAGCCGCTCGAGTGGGTGAGGAACAAATAGCCCAACACAATGCCAACAACCGAGCGAGGAGTGACTTATTCTCTAGCCTCAAAGACACAGAGTTCGAGAGAGTTGCCACTTGTGAGACCGCTCGTGAGGTGTGGAAACACTTAAGAGCTACCCCGAGGGAACCCCACAAGTCAAGGCCCGCCTATATGAGACCTACAAGAGAGAGTACAACAACCTAATCCAACTTGATGGCAAGTCCATCGATTCTCTCTTTGCCAGGTTTCAAACGATCTGCAATGAAAGCTGCGGGCGAACAAGCCTTCGGAGAGGCTTGATGATCACGAGAAGGCGATGCGGCTCTTGTACGCTCTGGATCGGAAGGTGTGGGATGTGAAGGTGTCCGCGATCATGGAGTTCGCCAACTACGACACCCTCACACCCGACGAGCTCTACAGCAAGCTGAAGTCCTCCGAGATTGAGGCCCAGATCCAGGCGAAGCTCAAGAACCCATCTGCGCCAAGTGTTGCTCTCGTCTCGGGTAAGGGTAGTTCCAGTTCTTCGATAACCCATCACAGTCTCGCTTTGCCTTGTCTTCTTTGGTGTCCGTGACGAGGAGCGGTATGGAGAGTCTTGGGGACGACGAGCTGGCTCTAGTCATCGGTCGATTCTCGCGGTTCCATAACAACCGCTTGAACCGTCGGGCGTGGCGGTGCTCCCAAGGGCGGATGCTTCGAAAAGCGGCGATCCGGACCACTTCATCGCCGCGTGCCCCAAGAAGAACAAGGACAAGTACTCCGGCGAGAAGTACTACTCCTTCAACAAGCACGACTCCGACAAGCGCAAGGACAAGCGCGAGTACATCGCCGGCAAGTACAAGTCCAAGAAAGGCTTCGACAAAGAGGCGATCAAGAAGAAGTACCTCAAGCGTGCCAAAGAGCACAAGCACGCCTTCCTCGCCTCCCTCAGCGACCTCGACAATGACTCTTCTGACGGGCAATCTTCTTCGAGCGACGAGGAGTCCGAGCGCAAGATTGAAGACAAGCTGAATGGACTTTGCTTCTTCGCCGACTCCAAGCACGGGGGGGCTTCGCACCATGGCCCCTCGATGGAGCGGTGACCGACAAATACCGAGCCACACGGCAAACTCTCTTCCCCCGAGGTATCTCCTACAATAGAATCTCTCACCGATGAGGTTGACTCTTTGGGCGATGCGCTTGTGTGTCGGGAGAAGTTGCTCAAGCGAGCAGCTAGGGAGAGAAAGGAGTACAAGGAGAAGTGGGAAATGGCTATGGTGGAGATAGAGTTGCTTAGGAAGCCCGTGGATGTGTCTCGATGAGACGGAGTGTGACGCTTGTGCCGTGCATATGTCTAGCATTATGTCTTTGCAATCCAAATACTCGCTTTGCTAGATGAGCATGTTGAGCTGAAGGCCAAGCCTATTTTGTTGAGTGCGTGCAAGTCTTGTCGAAGTTTGCAATCTGAGTTGGCAGAGAAGGCTGCCAAGCTTGTTGTGCTTGAGAAGGCCAGCTCAGATAGCACCGTGATGAAGTGTGCTAAGTGTGAAGCTTTGGAGATGGAGGTCATGTCTTGTAGGCATGACAAGGGGAGAGTCGAAGAGGAGAACAAGTACCTTCGCTCCGTCCCGAAGTTGGGTGTCTAGTGGAGAGCCACAGCTTGGCATGATGATGAGTCGCCAAGAGGGGGACCGACATAACGGGATTAAGGCTTTGCAATAGGTGGGAAGGGTGAAGTAATCTATGGCAAGGTTGGTCAAGGTAGTGGTTTGAGCCCGAGTGAGAAACCCACAAACACTCCCAAGTTGACCAAGACCACCCCACCTGAGCCTACCAAGCCCATTGTGCAAAATGGCATTCTCCAAGAGACCCCAAAAACTCCACCTCCCAAACAAGTGTGGCTACCTAAACCAAACTACCTCAGGAGCCCACTTGACACTTTGCCCAAGATCCCTGAGGAAACCCTTCCTAAAGTCAAGACCACACCAAAAGTGAGCCATCCACCCAAGAGAGTGAACCAGCTACCACCCAAGAGAGAGGTGAGGTATCACTGTGAGTACTGCCAGAGAGATGGTCACTTGTTTGAGTTTTGGTTTAGGAGGAAGAGGGATGTTAGGCGTCAAGTTGAATTTGAGAACCGTGACTTGTACCACCCACCACTTGGCTTGTTTGAGAGGGGTGTGCAGTCGGTTCAGAGGCAGTTTGCTAGGCCAGGAGGTGGGAGGCCTCAGAGGGCTAGGCCACAGTTTGTGAGACCCCGTGATGGTCATGCTCGGTGAGTGAAAGTTGATCCTCGCTTTGGGAGCTTTGAGTTTGACAGGAGGAGTGCACCACGCTTTGTTGCGCGTGGTGAGCACTTTGGTAAGAAGGGTCGTGGGATGTTTGTTTTGCCTAATGCCTATCTTGAGCAAGATGGTCAACACTGGTATTCTTCCAAGTTTACTAACCCCAGTGTTGTGCCATTTGCTCATCCCATGTACTATTGTTGATGCAGGACGGGAGGTTGGAGAACATGTGGCTCATCGATTCGGGTTGCTCATGACACATGACCGGCAACTCCAATTGGTTCTCCAAATCACCCCCAAGAAGACTAAAGAGTATATCACTTTCAGGGATAGCAACAGAGGAAAGATCTTGTCTCGTGGGTCAATCAGAATCAACGAGCACTTTGTACTCAAGGACGTGGCACTCGTCTCCAACCTCCACTTCAACTTGCTGTCTGTCTCTCAGCTTATGGCAGATGGTTTTGAGGTACGTTTTAAGGTTGGCTACTCTAGAGTTTTGGACTCTCATGATAATCTCATCTGCTGGATTGTGCCTTTCGGTCAAGTTTTTCGAGCTGACTTTTCCGGGGGTTTTGGTACCTCTTGTTGCTTGGTAGCTGGGTCTTCTTCAGACTTGTGGAAGTGGCATAGGAGATTGAGACATTTGAGCTTTGACCTTCTTGCAAGGTTGAGTTCAATGGACCTCATCCGAGGATTGCCTAATTAAGCTCAAGTTTGAGAAAGACTTGGTTTTGCCATCCCTCGCCGCCACGGAAAATGGTAGCCGCTTCCCACCCCCCATTAACTGGATCATGACCTCACGACCCGGAGAGATTTTACACATGGACACAGTTGGTCCATCTCGGGTCTGGTCTCATTGGTGGGAAGTGGTACTTGTTTAGTGATCGTGGATGACTTTTCGAGGTACTCATGGGTCTTTTTCATGGAAGGTAAGGATGAAGCATTTGGTTTTGCACGAGATTTGATTTTGAGGTTGCGGACTGAGTTGCCAGAGACCGCCATTCGAGCTATTCGCAGTGACAATGGCACGTAATTCAAAAACACTCAGTTTGAAACTTTTTGTGCTAACCTTGGTCTCGAGCACTAGTTCTCTAGTCCTTATGTGCATCGCCAGAATGGAATTGTTGAGAGGAAGAACCGGACGCTTGTGGAGATGGCGAGGACCATGCTCGATGAACACAAGACTCCGAGGAGGTACCGGGGCGAGGCAATCAACACGGCGTGCCATGTCTCCAACCGCGTCTTCCTTCGAGCTTTCACCAAGAAGACATCGTATGAGCTACGGTTTGGGAGATTGCCTAAGGTAAGCCACTTTCGTGTGCTTGGGTGCAGGTGCTTCATCCTCAAGCAAAGGTAATCTTGACAAGTTTGAGTCTCGATCGGTGATGGCATTTTCCTTGGATATGCTTTACATTCACATGCCTACAGAGTTCTAAATCTTGAGACTAACCGCGTTGTAGAGACTTGTGAGGTTACCTTCGATGAAATCGCGCCTTGTTCCTCTACCGTGTTTGAGTGTGCGGGAAAGGAGGAGATGGGGCGAGCATCTTTGTGGAGGAGGAGCAGGAAGATGTTGGGCGGGGTGATCCGTGCGACTCCACCGCTTGCTCCAAATCCGACCCGGCGACGACGACGACGCTCACGGACTGACCCTACTTCCACTACTTCACGGGGTCCGGTGGAGCAGCTCCTCGGCCGAGACGGCTGGACTCGAGGAGGTTCCCGCTCGGTCGAGGGGAGGCGACATCTTTGCGCACGGCGCCTTAACACATTCAGCGTCGCCACCCCCAGGAGACCATGATTGGAGGACTCAACCAAAGGGTAACTCGTTCCAAATCTTATGCCATGTGTCATTTTGCTCATTCTACTTTTGTTTCCACTCTTGAGCCCAAAGATGTTGACACTGCTTTATCGGATTCGGATTGGGTCAATGCCATGCATGAGGAGTTGCAAAACTTTGAGAGAAACCAAGTCCGGGTTTCGCCCACCTCCCCACGAGTGTCATCCCATAGGAACCAAGTGGGTGTTTAAGAAAAAACAGAGTGAGGATGGTGTGGTGGTGAGAAACAAAGCCAGATTAGTTGCCCAGGGGTTCTGCCAGAAAGAGGGAATAGACTATGAAGAAACCTTTGCTCTTGTAGCCCGCATAGAAGCCATTAGGATTTTGCTTGCTTTTGCAGCCTCAAAGGGTTTTAAGCTCTTCCAGATGGATGTCAAGAGTGCTTTCCTAAATGGGTATATTGAGGAGGAAGTGTATGTGAGGCAGCCTCCTGGGTTTGTGAACCCCAAACGCCCGCACTATGTGTACAAGTTGAACAAAGCCTTGTATGGGTTGAAACAAGCCTCTAGAGCGTGGTATGAGCGGTTGAAAGCCTTTCTCTTAGCTAAGGGGTTTGTGATGGGGACAGTGGACAAGACCTTATTCACGCTTAGGAAAGGCAATGACATTCTCCTTGTCTAGATTTACGTGGATGATATCATCTTTGGTGGCTCTTCACATGCTTTGGTGTCTAGTTTCGCAGAGATTATGAGCAGGGAATTTGAGATGA
This sequence comes from Hyparrhenia diplandra, assembly GCA_015847255.1. Taxonomy (NCBI): domain Eukaryota; kingdom Viridiplantae; phylum Streptophyta; class Magnoliopsida; order Poales; family Poaceae; genus Hyparrhenia; species Hyparrhenia diplandra. The sequence continues at coordinate 247,307 of JADLZK010011515.1, read as the reverse complement.
GCATGATGGGCGAGTTGACCTACTTCCTTGGACTCCAAATCAAGCAAACCAAGGACGGGATCTTTGTACACCAGGGCAAGTACACGAAGGACATCATCCGCAAGTTTCGCATGGGCGAGGCCAAGTCTCTTTTCGATGCCCATGTCAACGACGACGGCCCTAGACGAGGACAAAGGATGGAGAAGCCGTGGACCAAAGGGAGTTCGAAGCATGATTGGCTCGCCGCTTTGTACGACGCGACACGCCCGACATCTAGTTCGCGGTTTTGCCTCTACGCGCACTTTCGGTCTTCGCCGTGCACCTCTCACCTTCAGGCTGTGAAGAGAATTTTCAAGTACTTGCAATTTACTCCCGAGTTTGGCCTTTGGTACTCGGCCTCTTCTACCCTCTCCCCGATTGGTTATTCAGATTCCGATTATCTTTGGTGATTGTATGCATAGAAAGTCTACCGCCGGTACTTGTCGGTTTCTTGGTACCTCTCTAGTGTCTTGGTCATCTCGTAAATGATGCCGGTGTCGCTCGATCGACGGTTGAGGCGGAGTATGTAGGCTCTTTGCCGCTTGTTGTTCCCAAATACCGCGTGGATGGTTGCCACCTTGAAAGACTTTGGTTTGAGCTTTTCCCCGTGTACCTTTGATGTGTGATAGCATGGGAGCTGTGAGTGTTGCCAAAAATCCTGTCCTTCACTCCCAGACCAAACATATAGAGGTGAGGTACCACTTCTTAAGAGATCACCAGGAGAAAGGGGATATAGATGTTCAAAGATGTGTACACGAGCAACAGATTGCGGACATTTTCACAAAACCACTAGACCAAGTCCGCTTTGCTCGGCTTAGTGGGGAGTTGGGTGTTTGCTACCCTTTTGAGGGGTAGCTTTGTAGTTGATGTACGAGACTTAGTTTTAGCTTTGTTTTTTATTTTTGTTTCATACTTGCATATCATGAGCTTCATTTTTATATTGAATTGAATGAGTTTGTGCTCTTAGTAGTATGTACTCCCTCCATCCCAAATTATAAGTCGTTTGACTTTTTTTGGCTCCAAGTTTGACCATTCGTCTTATTCAAAAAATTTACGCAAATATAGTCAAATTTAAGTCATTCTTTAAGAACTTTTATTAATAAAGAAAGCCACGGCAAAAGAAGTGATATTTTGCACAAATTTTTGAATAAAACGAGTGGTCAAACTTGTTGTCAAAAAGTCAAACGACTTATAATTTGGGATGGAGGGAGTATATGATAGTGCTCCTAGCTTTAGCTCTCTTTAATCATGTGATGTATGTTATGAGGTGGGCAACTTTTTCCACATGTGAACTTGTTTAATGAATGATGAAATTAAATCTTGGTTCACCCTTGAGCTAGCTTCTATCATGAGTAGGATGTTGAGATCCTTTGAGCTTTCATGTGTATACTTGGTGGCTATGTCTCATGCCTTGATTCATTCACTTGCTTAGATTTTCTTGATAATACCTTGCTAAAACTTGAAATCTAAGTTAAGTGATGAAAAGATTGAGTGGGTCCATTTTGCCACACTTTGAAGTTTGAGACTGCTTTCATTTGCACTCTTGAATGAACTTGGACTTCATTGTGCTTGACCCGCACCATTGTCTTAAGCTAATCATTGCTCACGCATAGGCTTGACATGGTTGATTAGTAAGGCAAGGCAAATGTGGATAACCACTCGCATGCTCTCTTGTAACTTGTGAACATTTGCAACTCGAATCAAAATGAACATCACAAGTTTTTGCCATAATGTCTAGCATGATGTCCGAACGCCGCTTGGGGTAGTTCACCCAGGTTTACATGTTTAAGCACTTAGTTGATTTCCTATCTACTTGTGCTAGGTGCTATGTTTAATGGTGAACCTCCTTTTGCAAAATATTTTGAAATTTGCTCAAAATGCTTTGTGCCATATTTCATATCACCCGATTAGCTTGAGCTCTTGCTAGCACTTGTAATTTGTTGCTATGGTACCACTTTGAGCACTCTCATTCGGTTGAATATAATCTTGAAGCTTTGCATTGTGTCATATTGCGTTTCATAGCTTGATCGGTGCATTTGCCAACAAGGGGAGAAAGATACAAAGACAAAGTGATTGCATGTTTTCGTGGGGAGTAGCACTTTGAGCTAGATGTGTTGAGCCTTTTTGCCTCTGTCTTGAGGGTCTAGCCGTTTGTGTGTGAAAGTAATTCGTTTGGAGCCGTGCTAGTGGTGTTGAGCCTGTTCTACCTCTTCTTGAGGGCTAGCGGTTGTTTTAGCTTGGTTGTGTCGAGCCTTTTGCCCATGTCTTTGGGAACCAAGTTTTGTTCCATGTTTGCTATCCAAAGAGTTTGTCTTAGCTTACGCCTAGCTTTAGTTCACCCGGATGTGCTATCCTCTACCTTCTTACGTCTTTGTGTTGAATGTTGACAATGCACTCATCAAGGGGGAGATTGTGAACACATGGTTGATTTAGGTCACATGTGTTTAGTTTTGTGATTGAGTGATTATCAACAAATCAACATTTTCCTTCTATTTTCATTTATCTTTTATGCTTCGGCTATGTTTACCGCAAGACGCGTGGAGTGTGTCGAAGACGTATCTCTTGGTTCGTGTTGTGCGGGTGTGGAGCTCGGAGATGGTAGCCGACGGGCGAGGTGAAGGGGCCAAGGAGGGGCGTCTTGGGCCGACGGACCGCGGAGGTGAAGGGACGGACGTGAGGCTTGGACCGAGGGGGCGGGATCGCCGGGTGGCTAGCCATGGTGGTGACATCCGGGACATCGACGGATGCAAGAGGGCGTGGCGGACCGCGTGTCGATCGGGTCAAGACGGCGAAGCGTGGCGGCGCGCGCGGGGAGCTCGGATGACTTGGCGACTTCGGCGGTCAAGACGGCGATGACACGTGTCGAGGAGGTTTGGTGGTTTGTCCTCAAAACCACGGGCGCGGGTTTGGTGGTTTGGGCCTCAAAACCATCGGCGGGTTTCACCGGTTTTGGGCCTCAAAACTCGGGCGAGACGTTCCGGTGGACGGAAGGGCGACACGTGGCGGCATCGGGGAGGTTGCGTGGATGCAAGGCTACCGATGAGGAGGCGCGGTGGCCGTCGGATCAAATTATCCCGAGTCGGACTAATTTAGCCTTAGGGTTAGCCGTTCGCTCATGTATCTAGGGGTAGTTTGGGAAAGAGGATTTTAGACTATATAGCGAGGGGCATCCCTCCCATCCTCTTTTGCCTCTCATTTTCACATTTCTTAGCTAGAGTTCCAAACTCCGGTGTGAGAGGTCCACCGGTCTTGTATCGAATTTGTTTGGGCAAGGGCTAGCCCTAAGTAGCCCGTCACATGGTGGCGTTTTGATTCGATGGATCGAGTGTTTATTGAGCTGTGATTTGTGTTCTTGTATTGCTTTTCGTCACTCTTTTTCCCCTCCCCATTCTAGCTCTCGATCTGCCGCCCGCGTGGTTCGTTTCTCTCAATTCCTGTTGCTACAATCCGTTCTTGCTCAAGTACCTAAGAATCTCACCGAAGGATTTGGACTGAGATCAATTGAATCGATGGATTAGAGCGATTTTGTGTTCGAGTTCGTTTTTGGGTTGAGTTGAACGCGATCTGAAATTTGTCTCGATTTACTCGGTCAAATTGAAATTTTCTTTTGGGGGATTTGGTCACCAACATGCCTAGATTACCTGGCTTTAATCTTGTGACCTGAGTCGTTGTTTTGATCGAGTTTGGATCGAGTTTGTGAAGAATCGCCGCCACCGGGTTCGCTGTTCGCGTCTTTTTTTTTTTCCAGGCGCGGACAGTCCGACTTCTGCCTGCAGACAGTCCGACAACAGCTCGAGCACTAGTCCAGCAGCATCACCGATCAGTCTGTTTTTCGTTTTCTCGCCGACGGACAGTCAGCACCTGTACACTGCCGTGTCCAGACAGTCCGTCATTCTCAGGTTCAAGCGTTGCCTAGCTGAGGTAGTGCGAGTGTCCAGTGTACGTGAGCTTCAACGTGTTTTCATCTTGGAAATTCCTTGAGACGTCGCTTTCATGCACTAGTACCTAGATTTGTTTATTCTTAATTTGCAACTTGCTTCAGGCATCCAGCAGCCTTGATCGAAGATTGGTTTTTAATTTTCTTGCTCTCGGATTGTCCGAGCTCTCAAGGGCAGACAGTCCAACTTGATTTTCTCAGCCGAGTCCAGCAGCCTCCTGTTTCTGTTCGGTTTTCAACTAATGACTCTCGGACAGTCCGCGAGTTCGGTGCAGACAGTCCGCAGCAGCTCTCCGATCAGTTGTGTTTCAGGTTTTTGGGCAGCGGACAGTCCGGTCTTCTAGCGCGGACAGTCCGGACTCCCAGGTTTGCTTGCTGTTCTCTCGCTTTCGTTTGAGTGGTCACTTTGAGGTGTCTCCGGTTGATCCGCTGTGACTCTAGGGCCTTCTCTAGGTCATCCACCTTGCAAACAAGGTCGTGATTATTCCGTGAGTTGGTCAATTTGCTTTAAGGGGTCGTGAGAGCTACAAGGTCGCTAATTCGAAAGAAATTTATCGAGGCTTCCCATTCACCCCCTCTGTCGTCGTTTCGGTCCTTCACAAAATCAATCTTATTAGGCAATAAAAAAGTAAGATCTAACCTATGTGAAGCCCAAAATATGAACATCCACGAAGGGAGCGGAGCGGCAGGACAGGGTTGGGGTGTAGCGGCTGCGCTACCGTAGGCGCCTCCGTCGCTCCTCAGCGCGGCGGCGTGCGCAGCTAACTCCCGTCTCAGTGCCGCTGCCTGATCGACGGCCCAGGCACTCCCGCTGTCAACTCAGCGCCATCGGAAGGGGCATGGGCGAACTGCAGGCAACGTGTGTGGGCGGGCGTAGGAGACCCGGAGGGAGAGGAACGAAGCGTTTCGTTTTTATTTCGCAGTTACCGGTCCGCCCTCACCGAGCTCGTACTCGAACCGTGACGCGCCGTGTCCGGCTCCGTGGTTGGACTCCAAAACATCTCCTTGCGGCAGCGAATCCCGTCATCGTGTCCTGGCATGGCCAGGCACGCCGCCGATACTCCTTGGCCCAACTCGCCCAACGCGCCTCGCCATCGCTCCTTGGCATGATGCTAGTGAATCGATCGGATCTGAGAGCTGGTGTGTTGCGTTTAATAGGGGCGAGGAGTCGCATGTTGCGTTGCGCACGTGATTAGCGGCATGCTGCATGCGCCTTTCCTCCTTTAGTCGAGCACCGGCGCAAGAGGCATGAGTGATGAAATTGGCACACTCAATCTTAACCCTCGGATTAAGATTGAGTAAGGAGAGAGAGGACTCAAAGCAAATCTGGAGTGTCCCATTTTTGAAATATTTTATTTTCTTTCCATTAGATTTGTAGCGCAGAAAAGTTGGTGCGTTAAGTAGTGTAGATGATAGATGATGACCGCACCTTATTTAATGGGGTGATGCTCGAGTTCGGACGTACGATGAGATTTAATCCCGTCGGATGCCCCACACCACAGGCCCACGATCCCCCGCATCAGAGGACTGCATGATGCACTACGCCCCCCGTCTCCACATGGCTCCGCCCCGGCCGAGCGTCCTGAAAGCACCAAGTACCCTAGGCCCCGTCCCCACGCGTACGGTTCACGCCGCCAGCATGCCGGGAGTATGCCCCGCTCACCCACTGCTTCTGCTCCAAAAGACTTCTAATGGATGGCGCGATCGAACCGACCCAAAAGTGACTTTGCAACACGATCAATGGCGGATGCAACATCAGAAATTATCATTTGCAAATTAGCTATTGAAACACCCAATAATAACTCATGCAGCAGCAACAAAAATACTAATGCAACAAGAGCCGTATTCCTTGTTGCAAAAAAAAAAAAAAAATCCTTTGTAAGAGGGAGACTTTGCAATTTAGCTATTGAAACACCAAATAACTAGGTGGATTCTTCGGCGTTCTTTGTGGGAGGAGAAATCTATGAGTTAGAATATTACTATCACCCTTCTATTCTTTTTATTATTATTATTTTACTTTACTTTATACCAACTACCATCGATGGGGCTCACCTATAATTTTATTAAAATATATCCATATGAGATCTTGGTTTGAAGGATTTATTAAAAAAATTCAATGATGTAATCGAAATTTAATTTGGTTTTTTGGTTTTGTGAGTTATAATATTTTTAGTTAGTTCAAACAAAGGGACCCCTTCGCTAGATGTCATGTTCTTAGTGGGGCTGGCGAGGTGGTATGCTTTGCATGTCGAGAGAACTCCTTAGGGCAAGGCCAACGCCGGTACAGCGTCTTTGCCCCAAAAAAATTCATGTGGTCCATGTAGACGAGGAGAAGTTGAGGCAATCAATTTCACAAAGTCGCGGCTATTCTATTCGGACCCCACATGCATACAGGTTTGCGACTTTTCTTTTTTGCTTTTTCTTGACAAGGTCTGTGACTTTCGTATGCTTCATGGCCACAACGCTTGCTCCGCCCACTGCCTCATCTTTTTGTCTGACGAGAAGGTCGCAGCTCCCGCAAGCACCTCGACAACCTACAGAGCCATCAACCCGCGTGACTGGATCGCTGGTTTGGGGCGTGGTACATGAGGCAGCACGCCAACATGGTGGGTTGGGCACGCCCTTAGTGGGGTTCTCTACATAGGTGTAGTAGATAACTCATGCAGTAACAATAAAACTACTAATGCAACAGTAGTCATAGTACTTGTTGCAACATTAGAACAAAAGGCTACTGCAACATCAAATTCATTTAGCTGCAACATCAAACGCATTAGAACAAAGTCTTCACGAAGTCAGTTGGCAAGGAAGGATACCGCATGGCAACACCAATTCCATTGAAACATCAGAAAAATACTATTCCGAGAGGAGCAAGCAGAAATCGACCGCACAACAAAGAGAAACAATTGAGTCGTGGGGCGGAGATAGTTCATCCAGTGAAGCCTCGCAACTCTTTCCGCAGCGGAGGAGGCCCGTGGCCTCGGGCAGCGAAGCGCCAACAGGCCTCGCCGTGCGCCTTGATGTAGGCGATCGGCGCCGGTCCTCCTTGGTCCACGCGACCTTGTTCGTGTGCGCCTTCTCGCAGCACGGAGACCTCCCCATGCTGCCGCTCTGCTCCCCTCCCTTATGTCCTCGCACGGGCCGCCCGGCGGGCGGGCTGCGGAACCCGCACGATGGGACTGAAAGGGCAACGCGGCGCGCTATGAGCACCAGCAGCAGAAGGGAAGGGTGCGGACGACGCCAGAAGAAGAGCACTGCGGCAGCAAAGAAATACCGACGACGGGATGGTGCGGGCGGCGCGCACAAGGAGCAGCAGGAAAAGAATGGAAGCGAAAGATTAAATGCACAAAAACGCATGTCCGTGGTATGAAATTTAGGTAAATAAAATAACTAATTGTATAATTTAGATGTACATTGCGAGACGATTCTTTTGAGCATAGTTAATAATATTTACCACAAACAAATGTTTTTTAGTTCGCTACCGTGCTAATTTTCACGTGTCTAAACTCAGCTGTTTATCGGTTTAACAAAACCAATTACCGCCCATAACCAGCCCACGGAAAACCCAAAGCATCACGGTTCTGGCGCGGTTTGGGTTGAAACTAGTCTACCCAAATGATGGACTTTGGGAACCTTATCCGATTACGGTTAGAGACCATCGAAACCCATGAGCCCAGTCTTGGCTGCGTGACAACTGCGGATCTTGGCCTTGGGCGGGCGTGAGTGCGGCTAGCCTGGCACCATCATGCAGCCAAGGACCACAAGGGTGGTGTTGCCATCGACAACCTCTTTGCAGCGCCCGGCCGCACAGGCTCATTGCGATCGCTGGCGTCTGCGGTAGGCGGCCATGGTGAAGATCTCTAGTTTGGTTTTGGCTAATTAGTGACACCTAAGGACTAATCTCTCGATGCTAAGTGTTTGATTAGATTGGAGATTGGTCGTGCCGGAGTTGGTGCATTGTGATCATGGAGGATGGATCGAGGTGATCCAAAAGATGATCAAGCATCCAATTCGGTGTGGTTTGGAGATCAAAGGTCCCAAGGCAAAGGTATAACCATAGGGCTTTTGATTTCACACCCAAGACACTATAGAGAGTGTGGGTGGTTATAGGGTCGATAAGCCGTACTATAAAGAGGGGAAAACTTTCGTACATATCGATCCTCATGTGCCTTTAGGTTCAAGTTTCATATGCATGCATTCTAACCTAAAGAGCTAACTCCGCACTTGGTGAAAATGTTTTTAAAATGCTAACACATGGTGTCGAGGTGTTCTTCGACGTGTCGGCAACAAGAAACAAGTGACGGAAGTCGGTTTGGAGCAAAGGCGAAGGAACGACGACCTAAACGGCAATTTTCGCGGCTCGGTGGCGACCGGAAGCACTGACCGGACCCTTGACCGGACGCTCGGCTTCTGACCGGACGCTCCGGTGGGTGAGTCCGATCGGACTTCTAGTAAGGGTGTAATTTGGGGTCTCGGCCTGGATCGACCGGACGCACCGACCGGATCCAGTGACCGGACCCACCATTCGGTGATCGGACGCACTCTGGAGCATGTTAGCTGTGGGCCAGGATTCTTGTCTGGTGTGACCGGACTCTTGACCGACCCACCCCGGACTTCGGCCTGGTGAGTCCGGTCGGCGCATCCGGTCAGGCCGAAATCTGCATGTTTTGCCCCCCAACGTTTGGATTTCGTGATGGGGGCTATATATACATGTTTGGCCGGCTCTTGCTCTCTCTCTTGGACATTTGAATCATTCCTAACACCTTTGAGCAAGCAAGCAAGCCTCCCTCCTCTCTCATTCTTGATTTGTGCTTCATTCTTGAGAGAAGAGTTGATCCAAGTGCATTGCATCGAGTTCTTGCATCTAGAGGCACTTGGAGATCGTTGTGAGACGGTGAATTTCCCGTTTCTCTTGGAGGCACCGCTCCTAGCCGGCTTGGTGGATTGGTGGAGTTGTTGGCAAGAAGAGGTGATTGTTTCTTGGCCACCTCCGGTTGATTTGTGAGAGGATTGCGCACTTCTCGTCGGGAAGACAAAGTGCAAGGAATACATTGCTCGTGTCTTGGGTACCACACTTGTTGAGTGGTGTGTTGAGGCTAGCAAGGGCACCGTCTAGCTCAAACACCATCCTTGTGTTGGTCGGCACAACCGGAGAGTAACTTGTCGGTGTACAAGCGAACTCCGGGTGAACAAATCGACTTGTTCATTGTCTCGGCGTATAGATCATCACCTTCGTGTGATTGATTGTTCATCTTGTTCCCGGTGATTGGTTGACATCCTCTACGAGTTGGTATATTGCTCTTACTCTTGTATTTACCTTCCTAGTTTACTTTGAGTAGAGAGCTAGCTCTTGCCTTGTGTAGTTGTTCTTGCTAGCATAAGTACCATATTAGGATTGCTCACTAGATAGAATAGGGACATAGACTTTGTGTGACTTAGAGATCATAGAAATATTTAGTCTTGTCACTAGAAGGCTTGCAAGACCACTAGAGCTAGTGCAAACCGCTTATTCGCCATTTGTTATACTAACCGGGTTTGTTTAGTGAGTTTGTAGAAAATTTTTATAGGCTATTCACCCCTAGCCATCTAGGACCTTACACATGGGCGCCACCATCTTCAAGCTCGTGAGGCCGCACGTGCTTAGAAGGTATGGGACGTAGAACAACGCGATGTCACAGCTTGTCCAAAGAACATCCGGGGTGGCGGCGAGGTGGAGACGTCATCGCCGGAGGCAAGATCGGGCGTCCGGCCGTTGTCGCCGCCCCCGTGCCGGCCAGCACGGCTGGCGTCGGAAGTCCGCGGCCGCGGCGAGCATGGCGGCGGCTCGGACATCATTGGGCGCGACGGTGGCCGGGCGGCGGAGCTCGCCGGCGAGCTCGGGAAGTTGAGGTGCGCGGCCGCGGCCCTCGTGCTCGAAAGTGCGGCGACAACGATGTGGGGATACGGGCCCGAGAACCGGACTTCACGACATTACGGGGGAGGCCGCGTGGTGGGTCACGCCGTTGCCGGTGTTGGCCTCAAGACTCTCGGCATGCTCCTCTTTGAATCTGCTACAACAACCCATGTTAACCCGGTCAAACCGGCTAACCAACCCAGCCCAATAAACTATTTGAAACCACAGTAATTCGATGGAGACCAACCTGCACCGCACCTGCATAAATTAATTATCTGGGTTGGTTTGGAAGCAAACCAGAAACCGCAAAAATCAGCCATGAACAGGGTGAGTCTAAACACACCCAAGGATGAGGGATAAGGTTGCAGAGCACATGTAGCCACCGAGCACGCTGACTTTTTTATTGGCCCGTGGCGGGTGGTTCTGCGGCCATGAAGGCACGGTCGTCGGCCGCTCGAATAGAAGGGTTACCATATTTAATGTGCTACCAAGGGCAGGTACATTGCTACACGTAAGCGGTCTTATAGGTCGTCTCATGCATCGCCACGTAGGATTTTTGATGATGTGGAGGAAAGAGAGAGGTGAGAGAGAATGAGGTAGTTGCTTCACGAAACAACGACCTCATGAGCTAGAATTTAGGACTATGAGACAACTATTTTACCATTGTATGAGTTGTTGTCGTCATGCACCTCACAATCCTATTTTTACTCTCTCTATAAATTAAGGAAATGCGCATTGCTACGAGACAACTTAGAAAGACAACTGTTATACACGTAGTCTATTAAGTCGTCTTAAATTACGTGGCACTATATAAGACTAGTTATAAGACAACACCAATGTACCCGCCCTTAGTACCGGACAACTTAAAAGACAACCCATTGTATAGGTTGTCTGCTCGGGTCGCCTCAAGATTACGTAGCAATTTATGAGACCGTCTATTAGATAACACCAATGTACCTTCCCTAATGAGCTAACTGTTTTGTAGTTGACTTGCCATGATGCTTCACTCAAAGCAATAAGACCTGTTTTTGATCATTTCAAACGGTTGCGATTACTACCGGAACTCGAGCCCAATAGATCTTTATCCTCATCTATTCAATTTTAATTCTATTCATAAGCAAAAGCTTCATAAGGGCAGTCCCAACGTGGCACGAAGTCCATGACGATTACGTCAGCAAGAACGTCATCAATAGAAACCATGTCGCCCAACACCCGTGTCTTCACGTAGTAATTGCAATCACTTTCTCTCCTCATCCCTTCGTCCTCGCCGCGAAGCCAGCGGCTAGCGGACGCGAGAGCACGGCGCGAAAGCGCGCGTGGAAGGCCAAGCGCTTCGTCGTGCGTCGTCGTCGTGGAGCTTCGGCCAAGGAGCGGGGCGGATGTGGAGTGTGCGGCCTGGGCGAAGCGCCGCGTCAGCGGCGGTGTGGCCTGGGGCGAAGCCTTGGCGGTGCGGACACGGCGGACGCCTTGGCGGGGCAGCCGCGAGCACGGCAGGCGAGGAGCGGCGTGCCACGGCGGACGCGAGCGGGACGGCCGCGGCAGGCGCAACGCGACGTGCGGCGCCGGGCGAGTAGCGACCACACCGCACGCCGGACGCGAGCGGCGCGCGCGATTAATGCCATGGACGTCGGTTGTTTCTTCCCAACGCTGATTTCGTGGTTTCCCGGTGCATCGGTCGCGAGGAAGACCTCGTTTCTCCACGAGGAAACGACGTCTACGAATTTGCCTCTCTCTCTCTCTCTCTTCATTTAGTAGGACGCCACGTCGGATTTTTCATTTACTTTGCAAGCTCATCAATGCTATAAACACGAGCAAGAGTGCCCTAATGTCCTTAACAAGAGATTGTATATGTCCCTCGGTTTTGACTCGAGGAAGGTATGAGCCCAAGTGAACTTCAGATTTCAAAATTTACTGTTCCATGCCTAAGTTTTTCAATTTAGGAATTCCAACATATATATTCTTAGGTTTCGAAATGCTAACACTTTATTGAATATACAAGATACCTTTTTTATTCTTGAGGATCATATGACACTTATGTTAAGCTTTTATGACAGCTTTTTGTGTTCGCTTACAAACCTGGTTCCATCCCTCGCGTCGCACGCAAAGGCGCTTTGCTTTCTAGTGGCAACTATAGGGAAGACTTGTGTGTTCACTACAACCAAGTCAAGACGATTTTCCACCGGCACATGTGGCAATCATATCACTACCATGCGAGTCTCATGTTTCTACAGATTTGACCAAGCTTAGAACAACCAAACTTTGACTAAGCCCTCTGGGTTCTTCATTTTTCAAAAGGGGAGGACAGAGTGAGTATAATTTGAGAAGTTTGCCGGCTAGAGGCTGTTCCTGGCACCGAAGTTCCCGCATTCATGGCGCTATCTTTGCGGCGGCTCTCATGTTTTCGTGAATGAAAGACCGTCTCTCACTACTACGAGAATTGTCCATCACCGCCGGGCTCCAACCCCCTTCACTGCCGAAAAACCGAACCGGCGGAAACCATAGCGGTAGTGATGTAGAGTTTGAAACACTACCGGGTCAAAACACCCAAATGTGATTCGAGGAGAGACCGCCGGTTTGATATCGAACCGGCAAATAAGATCGTCACCGAACACCGCCGGGTGTTCCACGGACCGGCGGCATTTTTGATCCAAGCAATGCGTGTTCGAAGTCAGCCGGCGAGTTGATATTGAGAGCACCGTCGGGCTTTAACGAACCGACGAATCGTAGGGATAACACTATCGGGTTAGATTGAGCCGACGAAGTATATCGAAAAAGCTAATAATGTCGGTTTACTTTGGACCCGCCGCTGAACTTTACGTGAACACCGCCGGCCGATTTCAACCCGACAACGTTATTGGAGTGGAGACTATCGGTTGGTTAATGCACGGCCGACGGTGATGTTTCGTCATAGAAGACGGTTTGTAATTCAAACCGATAGTGTTTGGTATAGTTACACTATCGGTTTGTTTCTCATTCACTTGTCGGGCCCATGCCACCCTGGCGTTTTTGTTTTAAATTTTTTAAATTTTTGAATTTATTCGTCGAAATCAGCTATTTTTAAACCCATAAAAGCATCATATATACATTAAAATCAACAAAACATTACATGGTTCAAAGGTTACATAAAACTAACTCCACCTAATGTTCTACGAAATTCAGCCTAGGACATCAACTTCCAAATAAGAAAAACAATCACAATGGACATAACTAAAATCAAGACATCTTTCATAGGCCAAGTCGCAATTCTCCTAATCTTCATATCTATGGAGAGAGGCTTCTCATCAATCTCCGTGGGCTGGTTGATAGTCAAAGTTTTCACCATAGTAGGCCCCGAAAAGCTTCAAATTTTAATTCTTGCATTTTTGTAACAATTACCGGGGGTAGCTAGAGACTTGAGCAAAGCAATCTTCCCAGGTTCGATAGATCCCTCGGCACTTCACCAACATGCACTATATACCACGCCATGGTTTGCCTATACATGCAACCAAAATAGGATGTTAATGCTATGTCATTCGAAAATGTTGTATAGTAAGATTTTTAACACCACAAAACTCATCAATTTCAACACCTATCTCATTGCAATCACACTTCGAGCATTAGTATGAATTCAATCATGTTTGTAAATGACCACAATGTTTAAATCTAATTTGTTCACCATAGACCAAATTAAAAACATTTGCTACTATATAAGGATCCCGAACCGTTTGAAAACAAAATCTAAATAGAAAAGGGAAATAGCAGGTTGGATTTATCAACACGGGCATTTCAACAAACAACTCAAAGGCAGTGACCGACGCACTCACTGAGCTTCCGTGCGGTCCACGCGCTCCCGACTTGTCTCGGTGGTGTGAGACGCAGCGTCCTAGAAGGAAGCGAGAGGGCGCGACGGGCGTTGCTCCGGCGGAATCGAGGAGTTCGAGGTTGCGGCAGTACGACGTCCGATCCTAGACGGGGGGACGGCGTGAGGCTGCAGACGGCAGAGCGGTGTAGCGGCGTCCCCCGTCGACATGGAGGAAGAACAAGCGGCCGAAGCGAGGCGGGCGAACAACGGCGAATTAGGTCTCATTCTCATAGGCAAAATCTCGAAGAACTAAATGGCTAATTAGTTCTCACCGTGGAAGGCGCGGGGCGCCGGCACGGGCGCTGGGGACGTCGGAAGAAAGAGAACGGCGGGGGCGCAGTAGGGGGCGACGGACGACTGCGGCGTGTGTGGTGGTGGTGCTCCGTCGGCGACGCTGGTGGGGAACGAATGGGGCGCGGGGTTGAAATGACTTGGGGAAAATTTCAGCTTGTCGCGCCAGCCAATATATATCGTCGAGGCTGGAAAGAATGGCGCGATGTTCAAATGAATTGTGAAATTTTCACCGCGCGCGCCCATATCTATAGTTAATCACCGCCGGTTGAGCGGTGTCACCAAAGGTGACATTAAAGGTTCATCGCCGGTCTAAACGTCGGCTGACCCGACAGTAATATTAGACACTGTTGCCACCTACCACCGCTCACGATGATAAGATCACACTGTTGCCACCTACCACCGCTCAATCCCACCTACCACCGCCTATAAAAACAGCCCCGCGCAGAGAGCCATGTATGGCCAATCGTGCGCCGGCTGACCTCTTCTGTTATTTACCCATTTTCCTATCCACTTATATGGCCTCTATTTGGGAGAAAGCCCTCCACATAAATATTTTATTATGGGTAGACAGTGTATACAACAGGCGCTAGAAGGGTGTTTTTGAAGATTAAGCTACAACGTTGCTTATAGAAGCTGGGTGTGATGCTCGTGCAACGCCATTGTTGCATGGATCGCCAGCTCAAGACGGAAAGCAGGAGCCAAGTAGCATGCATTCTTGTGCTCCTTGCTCGGTGATGAGCCTCGTCTCCTGTCAGGCCTTTGCCGACACGGAGAGACATTGGTTCTTCACAGAGGTCTCCTATCCGCCTTAACTCGTGTAAGCATAACGGGTAGCATTGTAACCACCTCGGGCATAGATGCTAGAAGGGTGTTTTTGAGGTGGTTATTTCTTAATGTGTTTGTACACTTTGCTTATTGTACCGTGTTGAACTATCAATTAAATGTAATGCTCTTGTGAAGCATGTTTAATCCCGCTTCAACCTCGTAATTACCGATGTCGTCGCGTAGAAATTTTGGCACCACTGCTCTCTGTTAGTCGGTAAACCCCAGTTTGAGGCCGAGAAATCTCAAACATCGTGGTTCCTTCACACATGGCATGTGCACGTCTAAGATCGAAAAAGTTTGAGGCCGAGACGATACCAAACCTTATCCAAAAAATCTCAAACTTCGTGGTTAATTCCTTCACACATGGCATGTGCACGTCTTGAAATTTTTTTTTACAACCATGTACACCCAAATTATGCCCCCACACAAGATCTTAGGTTTTTCTGATCGATATTTTTATTATTAGACTTTCCTAGGTGATAAACGCGATGCAAGGAGGTTAATTACAGCTTGCAAACTTTTGAATTTTGTAGCAAGCAACCTACACACTAAATTGCCACCTAGGGCACACGAGACCATGTGGAAAATTTTGGCACCACCCTGGCTCTGTTAGTGGGTAACCCCAGTTCAACCTGTAATTACTCGGTCGTCGCCGCGTAGAAATTCAATTTAATTGAGAAAAAAATACCAAATCTTATCCAAAAAATCTCAAACTTCGTGGTTCCTTCACACATGTCATGTGCACGTCTAGAAAAAGTTTGAGGCATAGACAACAACGGAACGAAGATGACCCAAAGAAAAGCTTATGGATGTAATTGTCTAGTCATGCTTCCGATGAAATTAAGGGTCATGTACCTTTGTGAAGCATGTATACTCCCACAATATAGAGATGTCTTGAAATTTTTTACAACCATGTACACCCAAATTATGTCCCCACACAAGATCTTAGGTTTTTCTCGATCGATATTTTTATTATTAGATTTTCCTAGGTGATAAACGCGATGCAAGGAGGTTAATTACAGCTTGCAAACTTTTGAATTTTGTAGGAACCTACACACCGAATTGCCACCTAGGGCACACGAGACCATGTGGAAAATTTTGGCACCACCCCGGCTCTGTTAGTGGGTAACCCCAGTTCAACCTCGTAATTACTGAGGTCATCGCGTGGAAATTCAAATTAATTGAGAAAAATATCAAACCTTATCCAAAAATCTCAAACTTCGTGGTTCCTTCACACATGGCATGTGCACGTCTAGGAAAAAGTTTGAGGCCGAAAAAAATCTCAAACTTCGTGGTTCCTAAATACTAGGTGATAAACGCGATAGAAGGCTCATCACTATCGGTTTCTTATTTGCAAACCGGTAGTGTTGTCTCTTTTACTTGCCCGGTGCTCTATTAAAACCCCCGGCGGTGATATATTTCAAACCGGCAGTTTAGTAATATCTTTCACTGCCGTGAGATTATTACTTGGACCTTTCTTTTTCACCGAAGTTGTGCGTTTCAATGATGTTTACCAACTTTTCGGTTAGTACATAGAGCATTTATACATTTATGTTCGTCCCTCAAGACGGTCACCAACGACATATTTTTTTAGCGTCAACATTCTACCAATAAGGGGGTGAAACTATACCTTACTACACACATATACATTTATTATTGACATAATTCGACTTGTAGTGCCAAATAATGTTTTGCGGGATTTATATAAAAACCAAGTGGAAAATACACCAAACGGCGCCTCCCCCTGGAAAGCGCATTCCTGAGAACATCAAGCCCAAGGGAGAAAAGTCCATAAAATATCAATATCCAAGCACAAGCCCAAGAGGTCGAGGCCCGAGTCCAACATGAAATGATAAACGGACCGCAGGACATGGGTTCAATATTTTGGGCATAACTTTCTCATACGAAATCGGATTTCAGCGAACGAATACTCGAAACGAAGCTAACTCCGAGGCCCACGTGCTCATGCAAAGTTTCAGCCCAAACGGACAAAATATTGGTGCGGGCGCACCTTAGGGTGCGCGCGCACCCTCCCTCTGAGGCCAAATCGGCCCATCTTAGATCTGGCGGCCCATCTCGACCTGAAAAAGTTTGGAGGCGGTGTTTGCTTGCTCGTAAAACGGTGCGGGATTAGTACCAAATGGCTTAGCCAAGAGAGGATCCCATGGTGAAGGTCCTATAAATAGATGGGCACTCCCTCACTTGTAACACACACCACACAATGTAGCCCCTCTCTTCTTCTTCTTCTCCCTCCTCTTCTTTTCTTCTTCTTCTTTCTTCTTCTTCTTCTTCTTCTTCTTTTTTTCTTCTTCTTTTTTTCTTCTTCTTCTTCTTCTTCCTCTTTCTTCTTCTTTAGTTTGTACCTAGGAGGAGTTGGGCAAAGAAATAAAGGAGACAAGACATTTTGGAGCTATTCGGTATGAGCAATTTAGAGTTCTTCATCTTGTTCTTGTTCTCTACTTATCAATATAGTCATGTTCTTGAATTAGAGTAAAGTTCTTGTGATATAATCTTGGTTGAAGAACTAGTCTATAGTTCCTATATCATGATCTTGTCTTATAGAACTTTGTGCTTCGTCTATCATACATACATGTTTAGACCAAAGAGCTAGATTGCTATGAAGAGTTCTACCTAGAGTTAGCCTTGGTTGATGTTGGGTTGCGGGATTGATAGTCATTCCTTCGGGGGCGGCGCTCTAGTAGAAGGACCTCGGGGACGGGTAAGCCTTGTTAACACGCTAGAGTGATAATCACTAGTGTAGACGTGGTGTCTGGGCTAGGGGTTGCCTATCTTTTGTGGCGCATCCCACGGTTGAGGGGGTAGGCGGCTTGGTCGTGACAAGCCTTGTCCGTCCCTTGAAATCCCCCCACGTTCGGGTGTGGCGCAGCGGTGCTAATTGCCTTTACACGCTTCTTTGAGCGTGGGCCGGTGCCCGGTAATTCGGCGAGACCTTGGCTATCTTGAATTGGAATCTCTAAACAGTTGAACATGTGTGTATCCGCTATCTTGACATGACTATCTAGGATATGCCCCTCCCATATTAGATTTATTCTTTTATTCATTCTTTTATATTTATCCTTGAGATTGGCTCGAGTGTGTGTGTCAAGTTATCCTACTACCTACTTTATTTTACCCCTATTATGAGCATTGGTCTATTATACATTCGTGTCATCTTGACCATGTCCGAATTAGAGACTTTTACACCATGCCTTCCTTTGGGAAAAATATAAATAACGATACCCCGAATACTTCCCGGGTGAAATGCTACAATGATAGATCCGTGCGCTTGCGGATGAATATCTTGTTTGGCAAGATCTATCACCGTTGATAATCCGCTCAGATCACCGACACGGTGGTTTCACTTGGGAATGTCAACGACGCATTTACTCGCGCCGTTATTGGAGATGGGTTCTAAACCTGTTTCTAGTGATTGCGCTTAAGAAATGCAACAGTCCCCTGAAAGATAAGAAGGGCGTCGAAAAAATAAGAACTGTGCCCGTATTATATATAAATACAAACATCCATTGGAAAGGAACACACGATTACATATATATATATATAGAGGAGCAAACCGATTACAATATCCGATTACATATATGATAACAAAGACCTTGAAAAAAGTTACATATATGATAACAAAGACCTTTCCACTAATAGATCAATGTTCTCACCAAAGTGTACAAACACATTTAAAATAAAAAATGCCGAAGGTAATGTGATTCTTGCCGATGAAATTCTGATGGGATTTTGAAAGCCCATCGGCGCTGTTGACGTTCCATCGGTGCTCGTGAGGTTTCTTGTGCTCGATCTTACAAGGAGGGCATAACTCCAGATTTACATTGAATCCACAGCAAGGATGCCTTACAGATTTTCTTTTGCTCGGCCAAGCCGTGGTTTCGTCCAATGACAAAGATGCATAGGCATTCGCAGAGAAGATCATGTTAATCTATGAAAATCGCTTTGATCACCAAAGGAGAAGCAGATTTTCATTGAAGCTCATAAATCGATATGATCTTATCCGAAGAATGCCATGTCTCTCATATGGACATGTAAATCCAGTATCCCAAACCTCTCAAGCACCTGTAACCGGATGGCTCCGTGAATCTCACAAATTGTTCTAACCTTCGGCCAAGCTCAATCTTCGAGAAGACTCTTGTAGCACCTCTTGTGTGTGAACCATTTTGGTGGCCTAAGATGCATAAGAACGATATCTGATGCGTGGAGGGCTTTCTCCCATAGAGAGGCCATAGATATGTATGTGGAGAGTAGCGAGAGAAGATCGAGGAAGAAGAACAGCAAATGAATCAAGAGTATCATGAAAGAGGACCAAGAGAACTGAATTGCAAACCTAAGGGCCGCACAGCCGTTTTTATAGGCCACATGCCGTGGTAATGACTGATCACTGCCGGTTTCAATAGGCACCCCGGCAGTGATATGGACATTCACTGCCGGATAATTGGCACCGGCATAAACCAAGCACCGTGGGTCGTGGTACGGAGAACGTGGGCAACAGTTCGCCCGCCGCAATGTTGCGGTCGCCGCCGGGGCATACCGCTCGCCCGTTGACAATGCAAAACACCGCCGGTTCTCGGTTTTAACACGGCAAAGATACTCCAAAAACACTGCCGCGTAGTGACCACCGGGCAAGGATATTTGTGATCACCGCCGGTCTTGAAAGTGCACCCGGCGGTGTTATTACCGACATTGATATAACCCGTCGACGCAGCGGCGGGGGTGCTCTCGGCCTTTTGTCATGGGAAGCGAGACACCGGCCGGTTTAATTAAGCGAAACCGTAGTGAACACTAGAGCAACACGATTCTTAAGACTGCAGCCGTGATGTATCACAGGCCATGACCTTTACTGAACACTACACGGCAGCCTATATGTATACTAAAAAATGAAAATTTATAATACGGAGTGTACGTGGTAGGCGAACGGGGTTAGTTGAACTCTCAATGCATTAACACCGTGGAGAAAAGTAATGATTTCAATAAATCGATTTTTACGAGATATAACTATTTGTTTCACCGTTTTGTTAATCACCGCCGGTTCATGTGGGGGCCCGCAGTGATCAATGTAGGTGGCGACCGTCCGCCATTGGAAACGCCAGCGCGCAGCCCAGAATTGACGCGCAACACCGTGCGCCGCGGGAAACGCAGTGCCCGCAGAGCGATCGTGGGCGAATTCCAACCGGCGATCGTGGGAATTCGGCGGTTTCTTTGACGCCCAGCGTTGATCGTGGGGAAGTGGAGCGGCCCGGCTAAACTCACTATTTAAGCACACACTCTGATCATGGCGTTCATCCTTTCCGGTTCTCTAATCCAGCCCACATTCTCTTTGCAATCATCGCCCATGGTCGCCTCGAGGCTCCGGATCGAACAAGCACACTAGGGAGGAGATGGAGGCGGACAAGGGCAAGGATCCGGTGGTCGGGCGCCGGCGGTCGACCCCAGTCCGACTCCGGCGACTTAGACTCCTATGTCCCGCCCTCTCTAAGCGGGGCCGCATGGACGTTCGGCCTCTCGGCTAGAGTGGCGGCCAATGCCGATCGCCTAGGCGATCGGCGCCGCTATCGAGATACTCGAGAGGGATTTCACCCTCGATCTTCTCGGCCCGCCTTCGAAGCCGAAGGAGCCGGCGGACGGCCATGGTCTTCTTCAAGGTTGGAGCCACCTCTAGAAGAAAAGATCAACCACTACGCCCCAAGGTGGAACAGTTGGCGGGATCGTCCCTCAAGGCCTTGGCCAAGAAGGACGACGCCCGGCCAGCTGGAGGAGGAGGAGGAGGACGAGGACTAGGCCGGCGGCCTTCCTTTTTTTTTTTTTTATCATTTTTTTTATTATATGTTCTGTTTTTTTTTTGTTTTTATATATTAATAAAATACAAATTATATATATTATTGCTGTGTGTTGCTCCCTCTGTCCCTGAATCTGTTTCGTTTCCAGTTCAAAGAGCGATTAAAATTAAAATTTGATTTGAATCTTAACTTGTTCAATGTAAAATTTGTCAAAAACAAACAATTAACTGTCGGTTGTGCTTTGGAAAATACAGTCGCCGTTGAGTGCCGAGGAGACGGCCATTGGGCGTAGCGGTCGCCGTTTACGTTTTTCCGAGGAACCGTCTTTTGGAAACGCCACATTTATACCCCGTCCCCCCCCCCTCCGTTATCCAACACTAATCGCTCTTTTCGTGCCCCTCTCACAGGAAAGCTGGACTCGCCGCCCACGATCGTCGACATGGCCGCTACCCGGGAGGAGATGAAGTTCGTTGTGGAGCGCCTCCGCGCCGCCCGACCAAGCTGAACGGCCCGGCCGACGACGTTGGCCCGCCAAAGGTGAATCTGCCCCCTCGAGGAGAGGGCCAACTTCTACGCCCTCCAGATCGACTCTCGGCCGATACCCTCGCCGAGGGATACCGCCAAACCGGAGGAGGAGGCCGCCAGAAGGCGGCCGCCGGGAAGCCGCCAAGCGGACGGCCAAGAAGGCCAAGAAGGCGGCCTAGGTTCTCTTCTTTTTATGTTAATTTATGTGTTGTCTGATTTGTGTGGATGTGTAAGATACAATGATCTGTGTGGTTAATTTGCTAAGGAATCAGTTGTTGGTTAATCTGTTGCATGTCAATCTCTTTATCTTTCGTTAATTTGGGTCCCACTTTGTTTCCTTGTATTGGTTTAATATGATGCGTGTCAATCTTAATTTTCTATCATTTGCGTTCAACCTGTTCCATCGTCTTAGAAATTAACCGCGGCTGAGTCCTATTTATACGTACATAACACCCTGTCTCCGGTCCGCTCTCCAACACTCCGCTCTCCAAACACACTCCCCTCTCTACCCCGTTTTCACAGTTAGCCAGCCGGGTCGGTGACGCCACCGACGATCGACATGGCTGCCGACCGGGCGGAGAAGTCCATCCTGCATCGCCTCAGCGCCGCCCGCAACAAGCTCAACAAATGACCGACCAAGTTGGCCTGCCAACGGTGAATCACCACTTGGAGAAGTCCATCATCGGCCTCTAGATCGAGTACTTGGCCGATAACCTCGCCGAGGGATACCGCCAAACCGGAGGAGATGGAGTCGGCCGCCGGGGAAGAAGGGCAGGCGGGCGGCCAAGAAGGCCAAGAAGGCCAAGAAGGCGGCTTAATTAGGCCACCGCTTTCTTTTTATGTTAATTTATTATATCGGTTGTTTTCTATGACGTTTAATTTGGTTTGTGTCGTTTGTTAATGGATCGGTCGTTTGTTAATCCGATGCGTGTCAATCTGATCTGTTTTACATTGTTTGTTTTACTGTTCTTTGTCATTGTATTTTGCTTCCCTTCTCAAGTTAATCGCTATCGGTTCTAATTCAGCCCGGTTGTGTCAATCTTCAAATCGCTATCGGTTCTAATTCAAACCCGCGAGTGATCTGTGTCCATCAAGACCACTTTGCCGGGAATGATTCAACCCGGTGGTGATCTAAATCTTCACTACCGGATTTAGTCGAGCCCGTGGAGTTTACGGTTGTCCCGCGCGAACGGCTCATCACCGCCGGGTATGGTTCATCGCTGCCGGTGGACTAAATTTCGGCGAGTGATACCGGCGATAGTGATGAGCGATTACTCAGAGCAGTGTCTGGACCAGGTGCTTACAGGCTGTGCACAGACAGCCGAACAATGGAGCCACCGCTTCTAATGAAGAATAAGCCAGTCTGAACGTTGGCTTGATTACTTTCAAGTGGCGCTTGGACTTAACAAATTATTTTATGCTACTTGTGTTTAGGACCACTGCCTCAGAGACGTCCATTTTGTAAATACCATGTAACTCTCTTGTAACATTAGGGGCCGTGTTTGAGGCCAATATAAAATGAAAATCGGGTGGGGAACGCCTCCGCCGTTGACCTTCAAAAAAAAGGCTGTTCCTACCTTTTCCCCCTTCATATTGAAGAACAAACTGGTTGGTTGTAAACAGAAAAGCCAAAGGAACTCGTGCTGCTCCTGTACCCTCCATGGATGCAGCTGCAATCTTTTGCTTCCTGCTTGTTCTGATCACCACCATTTCGTCCTCCACTTATGCTGCACAAACCAATGGTGCATGCTTTCCATATGAGAGGGATGCACTGCTTTCCTTCAAGTCTGGCATCCAAAGCGATCCGCAGAAGCTCCTTGCTTCTTGGGATGGCGACGACTGCTGCCGGTGGGCTGGCGTCAAGTGCAGCAACAGCACGGGCCATGTCCTCAAGATCGATCTCCGCAACAGTTTCTTCCTGGATGATCTAATTGCTCCTCCGACGACACTCTCCGATTATCCTCATGGGATGCGTGGGAAGATAAGCTCTTCTTTACTTGCTCTGCATCATCTGGAGTATCTTGACCTCAGCGGGAATCTTATGGGGGGAGAAGCGGTACAGATACCGAGATTCTTGGGCTCATTGACGAACTTGGTTTATCTCAACCTCTCCTCCACAGATTTCAATGGTAGAGTGCCTCCTCATCTTGGTAACCTCTCTAAACTGCAATATCTTGACATTGACACCACTTTGAATGATAATGGAAACAATATGCATAGTGAGGACATCTCATGGCTATCACATCTCCCTTTGCTAAAGTTTCTCGACATGAGTGGTGTGAACTTCAGTATAACCGGCAATTGGGTTCAAGTGATTAACAAGCTTTCTAATTTGAGAGTCCTTCGACTCCGTGAGTGCCAACTTCCTTTCCCATATGCAGCTATTGTGGATTCTAACCTCACATCACTGGAGATAGTAGATCTATCAGACAATAGAATCAACACCTTGAATCCCAGCTACTGGTTCTGGCATGCTACTACCATCAGGCATCTTGACCTAATGAACAATTATATGATTGATGGGCCACTTCCAGGTGCCATCGGCAACATGACTTCCCTTGAAGTACTTAATCTCGGAGGCAATGGTCTTAGTGATGTAAAGGCGAAACCACTGGAAAATCTATGCAATTTGAGGGAGCTGACACTGTGGTCAAATAAGATCAATCAAGATATGTCAGAGTTTTTAGATGGACTGCCTCCTTGTGCATGGAGTAAGTTAGAGTTGCTAGATTTATCTACAACCAATGTCAGTGGGGAAATTCCGAACTGGATAAATCAATGGACTAATCTGAGCATTCTCCGGCTCTCCTCTAACATGCTTGTGGGGTCAATACCTCTGGAGATTGGTATGCTCAGTAAACTCAGGACACTGGATCTAGATGGCAACCAGCTCAACGGGTCCATATCAGAGGAACATTTAGCCAGCCTAGTGAATCTGGAGGAATTAGACTTATCATACAATTCCGTCCACATGGTGATCAACTTGAGTTGGATTCCTCCTTTTTTAAGTTGCGGATGGCTTATTTCCCACATTGCCAAATGGGGCCTTATTTTCCTTTATGGCTTAAAGGGCAAAGGGATCTTATTTATCTTGACATTTCTGACACAGGCATAGTTGATTATCTCCCAGATTGGTTTTGGTCTGTGTTTTCAAGTACTACATACCTAAACATCTCTTGTAACCAAATTAGTGGAAAGTTACCAAGGACACTGGAGTTTATGTCTTCAGCTTCAATATTTGATCTCAACTCCAACAACCTGACAGGTACTCTACCCCAGTTGCCAAGGTATCTGGAAGAACTTGACATTTCCAATAACTCACTGTCAGGGCCATTACCAAGGAAATTTGGGGCTCCGTACCTTATGGATTTATTGCTTTCTGAAAACAAAATCACTGGCACTATTCCGTCATATATTTGTCAACTACAGTTTTTACATGTTTTGGATCTGGCAAAAAACCACCTATCAGGACAACTTCCCCTATGCTTTGATGGATCAAAAGAAGCCCAAAACCTGAGCACATCCATGTTAGCTCTGATCTTGTACGATAATAGCCTGTCTGGAAATTTTCCTTTATTTGTGCAAAGCTTCCCTGAGCTGATTCTACTTGATCTTGCCCACAACAAACATGTCGGGGAGCTGCCAACATGGATACCAAACAAATTGCCACAATTGTCTTATCTCCGGTTGCGGAATAATATGTTCTCAGGCTCTATTCCTGTTCAGCTCACGGAGCTTGGTCACCTACAGTTCCTGGACCTTGCATATAACAGAATATCAGGCTCTATACCTGAGTCAATAGCCAATTTGATAGCAATGACCCGTGACCAGGATCACCAACAGCCACTGGGAAACCCTTTATACTGGAGTTACGAAAGGCCTTCATCAGCGTCTGACACATATTATCATAAATTTGATGACAGCTTAGAAGTGGTATCCAAAGGCCAGTATCTTGACTACACCAGCAATGTCATATATATGGTTGCCCTTGATCTTTCCCACAACAATATAGTCGGGAAGATCCCAGAGGAAATAGCATCTCTTGTTGGAATGACAGTATTGAACATATCGCATAATCAGTTGTCAGGTAATATTCCTGAGAAGATCGGGCAGCTAAGATCATTGGAGTCTCTAGATTTTTCATGGAATGAACTCTCTGGCGAAATACCTTCCAGTTTATCAGATATCACAACGTTGAGCAAGCTTAACCTGTCGTATAATAACCTATCAGGAAGAATACCTTCAGGGAATCAGCTGCAGGCACTAATCGATCCAGCTTCTTCGTACATTGGTAACAGCTACCTGTGTGGACTTCCTCTGCCGAGGAACTGCTCTGCGCCTGAGGTAGCTAGAGGTTATCTTGACGAACATGAGTCAGATTCAGGCGAGAGGTGGTATTTTTATCTTGGGATGGCTGTAGGATTTGTTCTGAGCCTTTGGATTGTCTTTGTTACATTGTTATTTTCTAGGACATGGAGAGTTGCTTATTTTCAAATGTTTGGCAAGCTACTGTACTAGGTACAAACATCTGTGGCCAAAGATTTTGAAGGTGTCTAGGAAAGGTTTATATCGAAAATAAGAATAAAAATCACTATCTGTGTACAATATCTGTTGCTAACTTGACCTCGGAAATATAGTCATTGCTGTTCCCTGTTGCATGATTTGTTTTTTTCAAAATGCTCAGAATTACTACTTATATTTGGAACTTTCCCAAAGTCTGAGCTCTTCAGTAGCCAAGCTCTACAAGGATAGCTGTCATATGTCCATTGGCAAAAAAAGTTTCATTTGGTTATCCTGGAGCTCTTCAGTAGCTACCACTGTAGTACAATGAACCATATTGGCTTGACAGGATGCTACTAGTGGCACGTTCATGATAAACATATATACTCCTTTCTAGTATGCAACTAAATTAGTAATGCATAGAACACGGTCCAACTTGCTTATCCTGAACATAGTCCTTTTAGTGATTTACCAATCTGGGATGATATTAGCTGACTAGGTTTAATCAAATCGTCACACACGTTTGCTCGAAAAAAAAGGTAGTGTTGGACACTCGGTCACAGACCAAAGCGCTTGAACATACAAATCTCACAGCTCAGTTAAGCCTAATGCATCTCACATTCGCAACATGAATACATATCTCTAACAAACTCATTTAGCACATAATAAAGAATTATAATTTTGCTTAACTAAACAATATTTTTGTTCACCTGCCGTGAAGTGGAGCTCATGATGATTTTTTTTGAAACGTAGAAGCTCATGAAATTTTAACCTAATTTTATTTGCTTTACAGGAATGAACACTTGGTTAAAAATATCAATGCTAATTGATTCAAACAAACATTTTTAGCCCTGACACTAAGATGGATTCCTTTTTCAACACAACACTTGTGGGTTTCTCATGATTCTTTAGGGCTTGTTTAGATGTCCATGTATTGGAGTGGAGTGGGTTAGAGTGTATTTAAACTAAGTTCCACTCCAAAGCACATGATTTGAGACAGATACATGTGCATCCAAACACGGCCTTTGTGATTTTATTCCATCTCTACTGACTCTAAACATCTAGATCAACCACTTTTAGGTTGCAAGATATTCTAGCACTCCAATCGGTGAAAAGGGATCGTCGAAGTACAGAGGCCAATGAATATCCATCCTTCTCACTCTAATTAAAGTATAGCTCAAATGCGATCACTAAAAGAATCTTGTTAATTCATGACCAGCACAGAACAATTAAATGTTGTACAGTAGTAAAAAAAATCCTTGATTTTTTTCCTTTTTGTAACTTGACAAAATTCGTTTGTTGTACAGTTGTAGAGTACACAGTAAAATGCGGGGGCTACGAGGTGTGAGCGACTGGGCTGTGCCACTAATTAGTCATCAAAGAATCTGATAACATCCATACAATACATGTATGTCGCACATTTCGTGTGCGACAATGATACAATGTCCACAAGGGATGTGATAGTCATCAAAATCGCAGTTGGGAAAGCCTTATTCTGTGGATGCTCATCACCCTAACATTACAAGTACAACTACATTCGCTCAGCACCAATTATGTCTACCCTTGCTTGTGACCAATACAATCTAGATGCTTGTCTTTGCGCATGCATGCTGCTGGTGCAACCATAAACAAAAATATCATATGGGTTGTGGTTTTGGTTTGAGCTAGGCTCACATTATATGGAACGAGAAGACACCACTAAGGGGCAGTTTGTGCCGCTGCCTGTAAATCTGCCGAAGCATCAGCAGTCTGGAAGTAATCTTGCAAGGCGAGGGTCTCAATCGACTTGTTCTTCAAGCTCTTGATGGCATCTATGGAGGCACGTGCACCATCCACAGTTGTGATAATTGGTACCTTGTATGCGAGGGCAAGCCTACGAAGCTGGAGGCCATCTTTAGAGTCAAGAGCATCACCAGAGCTTGTTATCACCATGATCTGTATCTGACCATTCTTCAGCATATCTCTGGCATTTGGTCGCCCCTCATGTATTTTAGGACTGGCTCCACTGGAACACCCTCAAGCTGGAGCACTTTGGCTGTTCCAGATGTGGCAATAATGTTGAAGCCAAGCTCCCGGAATCCACGCCCAATCTCAGCAAGATGCCGCTTTGTCAAATCGTTTAGGCTAAGGAACACAGTGCCACTTACCGGAGCCTCTGTCCAGCAGCAATCTGTGCCTTTGCAAAGGCACCCGAGAACTCATAGTCAATGCCCATCACCTCTCCAGTGCTGCGCATCTCTGGTCCAAGAAGGATGTCACACCCTTGGAATTTCTCAAAAGGAAGAACAGCCTCCTTAACAGACACATGCTTAGGAACCACTTCTTTAGTGAACCCAAGCTCTGGTAAGGTAACACCAGACATCACCAATGATGCATATTTAGCTAGTGGATGGCCAATCGCCTTGGATACAAAAGGAACTGTGCGTGAAGCCCGAGGATTTGCTTCAAGTAGGAACACATCACCAGAAGTAGATATAGCATACTGACAGTTCATCAGTCCACACACATTCAGCCGCTTTGCTAGCTTTGTGGTCCATGAACGAATAACTTCTAGGCATTGGGCTGAGACTGTTCTAGTAGGAAGAGAACATGCTGAATCACCAGAATGTATACCAGCCTGCTCAATATGCTCCATAATTCCACCAATCACAACATTCCCAGCTGTGTCAGCCAATGCATCAACATCAATTTCAACTGCATCAATTAGATATTTGTCCACTAAAACAGGCCTTTCTGGATCTACTTGCACCGCAGTTGCAAGATACTTGATCAGTTTTTCGTCATTGTATACAATCTCCATTGCTCGTCCACCAAGAACATATGATGGACGGACCACAACAGGGTAGCCTATTTCTGAGGCAATTGCCAATGCATCAGGCTCACTTCTTGCAATTCCTCCCTTTGGCTGTTCAATTCCAAGCTCCTCAAGAATTGCATTAAATCTTTTTCTGTCCTCAGCAGCATCAATGGAATCTGGTGATGTTCCCCATATCTTCACATTCCCAGTGCCTGAAGCAGACACCAATTTGTTCTCCTCTATGTACCGCTGAATAGGCAGTGCAAGCTTTAGAGGAGTTTGCCCTCCAAATTGCACAATTATACCATCTGGGCGCTCTAAATCAAGGACATTTGATACATCCTCAACTGTCAGTGGCTCGAAGTACAAACGGTCACTAGTATCGTAGTCAGTTGAGACTGTCTCAGGATTGGAGTTCATCATAATAGTCTCATATCCAGCCTGCAAAGAGATGAAAAAAAAAAAGAGCAAAACATTAGTATCAAACAGCCATACAGAAAAATACAAAGGTCATACAATTGAATGTAGTTGACTAAGAAAGTTTGCAATATCTCACTAAAATAACCCAGAACTGCGAAACAAGATTACTGAAATAGGATATAAATAAAATGATGCAAAAACAAACCTCTCGAAGTGCAAATGATGCATGGCAACAGCAGTAATCAAACTCAATGCCCTGGCCTATGCGATTTGGCCCACCACCCAATATCAGCACCTTCTTCCTATTGGTTGAGCTGACTCACATTCGTACTCATAGGAAGAGTACATGTAGGGGGTGTTGGCTTCAAACTCAGCAGCGCAAGTATCAACACGTTTATATGTCGGAGCGACGCCTAAAGCCAAACGCCTTGATCTCACATCACTTTCTGATGAAGAAGTTGCAAATGCAATCTGCTTGTCACTAAACCCCCTCCTCTTCACTTGATAAAAGTCATCCTTTGACAATTGATCTAGGCTCCTTGATACAAGGAACTGCTCGACATCCACTAGCTCCTTGAGCTCTGTAAGAAACCATTTGTCAATGAAGCTAATGTCGTGGATATCTTGGACCCTCATGCCTTTCTTGAAAGCTGCGTAGATAGCATGGATACGATCTGGATTAGGTACCCGCAAGCTATATTTTATCTTTTCCCAGTCCCAGTCAAGTTCCTTGATAGGGCCACAACCCCATCCCGCAAAACCAGTCTCTAGTGAGCGGACAGCTTTCTGAAAGGACTCCTGGAAGGTACGCCCCAGTGCCATCGCCTCACCAACAGACTTCATCTGTGTGGTT
The DNA here is from genome assembly GCA_015847255.1 of Hyparrhenia diplandra. NCBI lineage: Eukaryota > Viridiplantae > Streptophyta > Magnoliopsida > Poales > Poaceae > Hyparrhenia > Hyparrhenia diplandra. The sequence continues at coordinate 217,609 of JADLZK010011515.1, read as the reverse complement.
AGCACTGGCTCAGAGCCAGGGAATTTCTCAAAAGCAAAGCGAGGTATCTGCATAGTAAATGCCAGGAAGATTAGAAATGCATATCAGATTAGCTGTGTTAGAAGTTCAAGTACAAATTTCAAATGATAAAAGAACACGAAGAAGATATAAATATGTGTTTGCAACAGAACAAGAAATATGTCTAGACTGGATGTAACTGATATATGCTAGAGCATATTCCAAACTTTAAATGTCTAGGTGGAAACTGAATAGCAGAGTAATATGCTGCGGATAATGCAAGATGATGTCTGAGAAGATATCAATGAGATCTAGGTCAATTCACAGGTAAAGACAATGTGACTAGTCTCAGGTATATTTTAAAGAGGGAAGGTAGGAAATAGTTAATATACAAGTCTCCAAGATATGCACATAACATTAGAAAAACTATTGATTGTGATGCTTATGCCGCTTCTAGCATAAAAAGAACAGGATAGGCAATTGGACAGACTTATCCTGTTCAATTATTTTGCTATCATCATACTTTTGAAATCAATCATCACAAGTAGATAGGTAACAACTAGCAAGGAGTGATAAAAGGAATGTATACATAAATAAAGTCAAATATGTGCAGCAAAAAAAAATATATTTGGAGAAAAACATCAATCACACAACTGTAAGAAAGCTGAGAAACAAGATTGAAATAATACCTTTGTGACCACATAATCAATGGAAGGCTCAAAGCTGGCAGGAGTCTTCTTGGTAATATCATTGGGAATCTGGTCTAGAGTGTAGCCTACTGAGAGCTTGGCAGCCATCTTGGCTATGGGGAACCCTGTCGCCTTTGAAGCAAGTGCAGACGACCTGGACACCCTGGGATTCATCTCGATGACCATCACCTCCCCATCTGCAGGATTGACTGCGAATTGCACATTGGAACCACCGCACTCCACACCAATCTCCCGGATGATGGCCACCGAGTAGTCCCTGAGCCTCTGGTACTCCTTGTCAGTGAGTGTCTGCGCAGGGGCCACGGTGATGGAATCCCCGTGTGCACGCCCATGGGATCGATGTTCTCGATGGAGCAGATGATGACGACATTGTCAGCCATGTCGCGCATGACCTCCAGCTCGTACTCCTTCCAGCCGAGCAGCGACTTCTCGACGAGCACCTGCTGCGTGTGCGACGCGGCGAGGCCGGCCCTGCAGATGTCCTCGAACTCGGCCCTGTTGTAGGCGATGCCTCCGCCAGTGCCCCCGAGAGTGAAGGCCGGGCGCACAATGAGCGGGAACTCCCCGATGTCCCCGGAGATGGCGAGGCACTCCTCGAGCGTGGTGCCGATGCCGGAGGGTGGCGTCTTGAGGCCGATGCGGTCCATGGCCTGCTTGAAGAGCTGCCTGTCCTCGGCGGCGCGGATGGCGGGGAGGGACGCCCCGATGAGGCGCACCCCGAGGCGGTCGAGCGCGCCCGAGTCGGCGAGCGAGACGGCGAGGTTGAGCGCGGTCTGTCCGCCCATGGTGGGGAGCAGCGCGTCGGGGCGCTCGGCGTCGATGATGCGCTCGACGAGCGGCGGCGTCATGGGCCCGATGTAGGTGCGGTGGGCGAGGTCCGGGTCGGTCATGATGGTGGCCGGGTTGGAGTTGACGAGCACCACCTCGTAGCCCTCCTCGGCGAGCGCCTTGCACGCCTGCGTGCCGGAGTAGTCGAACTCGCACGCCTGCCCGATGACGATGGGCCCCGCGCCGAGGATCATGATCTTCTTGACGCCCGCGAGAGGCGCCCGGCCTCGTTCGGCGCGGCCGGGAAGCGGCGCACCGTGACGGCGGCGGCGCCATCGGTGGAGGCGGAGGCGCGCACGGAGAGGGCGGCGCGGCGGCGGGCGGGGCAGCGCACCGAGCAGACCCGCAGGTGCGAGGCGAGGAGGTGGCCGTGGTGGCGGGCATGGGTGTGGGAGGGCCGGAGCTGGGACGGGGTGGAGAGCGAGGTGGCCATGGCGGCGGCGCGAGAGGGGAAGGGAGGCGGCGGCGCGGGGGTGTTGGGATGTGGGTGGACTAGGGTGGAAAAGGTAGGGTTTTTAGTAGCTCGGCGGGATTAGGGGGTGGGTGACCCAGGGTTTAGGGGACGTTTAGTTTAACCCCGCCAAGGCCAAATTTTTGTATTCTATTCGCCCATATGGTTCCAAACTGGTTGATTCTCCAAATCGCAGTCCACGAGCACCAACGTATACTTGTACACTTTAGTCATCAGTTTTATATATTTGTGCTAGCATCGAACTCGAATTCGGACTTGGATTCCGACCAGGAACAACATCCGAATTTGTTAAAGCTATTTTACGACAAATTTCAACTAACTTTGGAACAGATGATTAGCTTTTTTCCAGGTGTGCTCTATCAGATTCAGAACAATGTACTGTAAAGGTAATACTCGTAGGAAGATGCTGAACAACGGACTGAGAAAGCCTCTGTCCTATGTTTTATTTATCTATACCTACTAATAAAGAGAGAAAATTTCCGTCGTCCACCCAAAATTTCGTCCAACCTTCTCCAGTTCGTATAGAATTAGGACTCCGGTCTACGTTCTGTTTTTTTTTTTCGTCTGCCCTCTCCCCCGCATTTGTCAGTACGTCTCCGGCATCGCCATGTAGTCATCAAATAAACGAGTACACGTATCCGTCCGAGTCTCATATGTTGCATGCATGGCAACCAAATAGCTGGAACACATATATACACACGACATATACTTCTTCCGATCCTCGCACATACATGCACAATACATCTGGTCAGCTGGCGCGCGGCGGAAAGGTTTATCCACACGTTGATGCCGCTTCGCATGTCCTGGCCTGGTCGGGCGGCCATCTCCGCGTGCAAGACGCCGCAGCAAACGACACGCCGCGAAGTCGAACCCCCTCGGGCCGTCTTCTCGGTTCGAGATACGAGTCCAATGTGCCTCTCGTGACGCTGCCAACACGGACGTGGGTAATGGTCGACAATATGACCGACCGGACGACTCATTTGTAGTACAAGGGCAAATGACCTGCTCATCGCCGGTGAGAGCTACGCGGGGCACTACGCCCCCGGAGCTTGCCGCCACCATCCTCGCCATCGGCCTCAAGGGGATCATGGTGGGGAACGCGATCCCGAGTTCGCGGCGGAGCAGAGAGCACGTTAATGAGTACCGTGGCAAAGATGCGTTCCAAATGGACTCAGGCGCACAAGCTCATCGGCCAGCGCTACAAGAACACCGACGACAACTCGCCGCCTACTCGGGGACCAAGGACGTCGCCTACGACCAGCTTCGGCAACACCGACGTCTACAAACATTTATTCGGCCCACCTGCCCATAACAAGAAAGTCAAGCCCACAGGTTCCAACTGCATCTAAACAAAAAAAAATATATATATACCTTGCTACGCAATCATCTAAACCTGGTTACACCAACTGTAATGAGCTATACAGTTCTATTGGATTTAGTTAGGTTCATCCTTCATTTGATCAGCACATAAATAGTTTGACAATTAAATTATATTTATATCTAAATATTTATGTGTTTCACGATGAGAGAAAAACTATCAAGAATGTATTTTGATTCAACCAGAGCTTAACAAAACACTATTGTAATATTGCAAACACTAATGAACTTATATTATAGGTGTTATGGTTATTACATTATAAGTATTATAGCTTTAAAATTTTAGAGAAAGGGTGAAACACATATAGATATGTATCATTCGCGTTATTGACTTCCACTAACATTTGATATTTTCTTTTCTCCGTTGTAACGCACGGGCATATTTGCTAGTAATATATATATATAGTTTCTGTCTTGTCATTTGTTGTAAGCCATAGGGTAGATATATATGGTGCCACTTATTAGCTGCAAGCTTTTATACGTGACTACGGACAACTGACTACACGATGTGGTATATTCTATACACAATGAGCGTGCCCGTGTGTACTATATATATATAGCTGCCATTTCCATCTCAGCACCACCACAAGCAGCTAACGGCAGGCCACATGCAGTGCAGCTCTCTTCTTCCTTCCACCACACCCCTCGGCACCATAGAGAGTTGGATCGTGAAATATGTCGGAGGAGCAAATAACAGAGTGGCCGGACCTTGTAGGCCAGTATTTCTTTGATGCAGTTGACAGAATCAGGAGCGACCGCCCGGATGTGACTATATTGCAGCTCCACACCCCATTGATTGGCGGGCAGATAACTCCCCTCCCCGATGATTGGGGGCAGTTCCCGGAGCGCGTCTTTGTCGCGGTCGACACCAGTCCCTGGTCGACATTGGTCGTGATGGCCAGGAAAGATTACCCGTATCCAGAATGTGGCTAGCTCACCTTCTTCGATTCACAGCCTGCTGCTTGCTTGTAGTTGGCTAGCTGTCGACCTATATATATACTACGTGTGTTCAACGAAATAATATGCGATGTCTGATCGATCGCAATACATTTCGATGCATGGGTGTGATGAATGGGCGTCGTGTATTTCGATGGGTGTTATGAATGGTCAATGAAATTGTGTGCTTCGTTGTCACCATATACTATTGCTAGCTTTCCCAAATTGTACGTCTCTTCATTTGGATTTTAATTTATATATAGTTTATATGAAACACATGCCACAACCAGAGCCTATGTTCGCTTTACTATGACCTTTCTTAATTCCTTATTCTCCGGATACTCCGCCTCTCACACAGGCGCCTACATGTTGTGCCTGAGTTGCTCAGTTACGGCGCAACATCCTAATGGATGGGATGTCAGGGTAGCTGGATGACCAACGCTCGAGGCAATTAAGTTCCTCCACACCTGTCACTGAGGTAACGGAGAGCACTGGGATGACAGCGAGCATGACACAATGATGCCCGGCCGTCCACGCAGCGGCGGTTAAGAACGACATGCTGCGACAGTGAACGCACAGCTCAGCCTCCTGGCTCACGATGGGTTGATCCACAGTTTAGAGGACTAGAGGTGCTGCCAGCAGCACATGAGAAGTTGGGAACGGTCGCCGAGATAGATAAGCAAAGCAAAGGTTACGGCAAATTTGCAGAAAGCTGAACAAGAAAAGTGGATGGAGAAGACAAAGGATTTATCCTCTTTTTTAGATGACGACGATAGGATTGAGAATGAGAATACTAGTTTAGTGTATAAAAATTCTCCATGATCGGGCTGAAAACGACATGATGCACACTAATTGCTCCACTCATGCCTGTGCAAACTATTGCTTTTCCGCACTTCAACCGGTAAAGCGACCTGCATAGCGGAGTTTTGAAAGAAAAAAAAAAAAGTTATACAAAAAAGTAAGTAAGTTTGCTCCTACGCCCTTGAACTCTTCCAGTATATTTAGCTCGTACTAATGTATTCCCTTTATTTTAATTATAATTAATTTTAACTTTTGTTGACGATAAAACGTGTCCACGCCCACTACACGAGCGGGCTTTGGACGCCTTTGAGGTTGTAAGCATCCTACAAAATAGCAAGGAACGCATGATGATCGGCTGAACCGATCTAGGGATCGATAGGACCGATGTAGAGCCTCGTTCTCAGCCGAAAAAGCTTTGGAACCACCTCTGAAAAACATCCGTCGGGGAGGAGACACGCGAAAAGTGTCTTATAGGATCAACAAGGCTAGCTAGAACGCCAACGAATCACGTGAAGAAATTCGCCGGACAACAAGCGAGATGGTTGAGAGATAACACATTAGGGCAAAAAGAGATATGTTGTGTTTTTTGACGATTGATGTGGATGGGATCAAATCGGCCGTGAACCTCTCAATATATAGAGAGGTGGTTTGATCTCCTTAGGAAACAGTCTAGAAATATTTCCAACTCCAAAAACTACCAAAAACGCGACAACCTGTAACACGTATAAATGTTTCCAAAGCCGCACCGCATAGCCCTTCCGAGGGGCGTGCACGCGTACACATAGCACCATGCTTACACTTTCGCCCTCGCCTTCATGTAAAGGGGTTAACCCGGGTGCTATGGCCGGAAGGCAAAGGCTTATAAGTTGGCTCCACCCCTTGCTCAACTAGCAAGGTGGTACTAAACACATGCACTCAAGCACTCACGACCATTCTTGGGCCACATCCTAATTGGGTCGGCCGGTTTGGGGTGTAGCCGGCTAGGGGTCCGCCTAGCCAAGTGAACAGAATGAGCTGGCCTGGTCGGCTGGGCTAGCTCGTTTTGGCTCTCCATCTTCTTCCTCACGATTTCTTGCTCCGTTTGCGATGCCATTTGATCTCAAGCATGTCTAGCACTATTATAACTTGTTGATGTTGCCAAAAATCATATCAGACAATTTTAGTGTCAACAAATTTTCTAGATATATATATAGTAAAAGAGTATATATTTAGAAAACTAGAACAACTTACAATTAGGAATATTGTGATAAAAATCAAACAACATTACATCAAAATCAGCCAGACATATCATCTCAGGCCCATTCCAATGTTACACATAATTTACCCACGCTTAACTAAAAAATAATTACAAAATTTGATCTTAACATGCGATTCAAAGATCAAAGCTTCGAGCCTATTGTTTCATAGCCTATCTATGAAATTTAATTTCAAGAATCACTAATAAGTGACCCAGATCAAATACACATATTCTTTCTCTTCTTAAAATCATAAATACCTAATCGCTATATTTCACGAAAGAAAGATGTGACTTCCACTATTTCAAAACATAAGCCGCTTTAACTTTTTGGTATATCAATTTTACTATGTATTTTTTAGACATACATTATATTTAAATGCATGGCAAAATGAATGTATCAAAAAAATCAAAGCGATTTATAACTTGGAATGGATGGAGTACAAGATGTAACCTAAATTTGAAGGTTAGCAAAAGGTCATTCTTTGTGGGATGGTAATTTATTTAATGCAGATGAAACCTCATTCAGGCTAGTCTTGATAGAGGTTTCATAGAGTTTCATACACATTGAATATGCTGACATGACACTATATTGACGAAGAGAGAGATGATCGTGAGTTTAATGGGAGTAGAGAGAGTTTTATGGGGATGAAACTCTTATGCACTATTTTTAAAATATATTATGTTGAAAACTGAGACATGAAATTCTCCATTGACACTGGCCTCGGCATTGTTTACTGTGTCATAGTTACGAGACCTTTTTTGTTTAGCAATGAAAATAATTATAAATGGTGCCATTATGAATACTCTAGTCAAAGATAAGTCACAATCACAATTATGTGGGTCATTGTTTATTTTAGCTAAAAAAAAGGGAACATGTGAACACGGGAGCGGCGCCGGCGAACGGTGGACCCAGAGAGATCGGCTGCCATAACGCCGGAGATTGATGCCAGGACAGTGAGGTAATACCATCTACATGGTCCCTCTAATGGATAAAGCCAAAGACTGAGAGCAATAGAGAACTGGAGGGTGAAACTTCACATCCATTTCGTTTCAAAAAAAAAAAAAAAAGGCAACAATTTGACCTATTAGTAATCATGTCATATTCGTTTACAGTACATTTCTTATTCTTGCTGAGAGGGAAAAAGTCTAAATCACACCCCACCTATGGAAGATGGACTATATAACTCCCAACCTATGAACGGTCGAATCATTCCTTAAACTTTTTTCAAACCGATCAAATTACCCCTAAAGTAGTTTTGAAAAATCATAGAAAATCATAGAAAAATCATAAAATGGAAAATAAAATTGTGTTAGACTCCAAATGAGTAGATCTATGCAGTGAACATATAATATAGTATGCTTTAGTATATTTTTTTGTTGTAACTTTAGATTTATGCTTTTCCTCCTAGTCAGTTTGTAAAAAAAAATATACTAAAGTATATCATATTATATGTTCATTGCGTGGATTTACTCATTTGGAGTCTAACACAATTTTATTTTCCATTTTATGATTTTCTATGATTTTTCAAAACTACTTTATGGGGTAATTTGATCGGTTTTGAAAAGTTCGGAAGGGTGATTTAGACCGTTTCATATATAGGTTGGGGGTTATGTAGTAGACCTCCCATATATATAGGTGAGGGTGTGATTTAGACTTTTTTCCCGCTGAGAGGGGCATTTGCCATATCGCGTGCTTGATTGTTTTCCTTTTTCTGAAAAGAGTGTCCTTTTGCTTGAATCTTGTGATGCTTGGAAATAAGCTCCCTAGATCAGAACTCTAAATTGTAGGTAGACGTAACAATGCCAACGCACATGCCTTAGTCCTGTTTTCAGGAAGGATGTTGACTTCGGATGTAAACTGTTTTAGTTCCATCCATCATGTCAGCAAATGGACGTGAGGCGTGTAAATTGGCAAGCAAAAAAAAACCTAAAACCTTATGAAAATGACAGAAATGGTTCAAGTTGATTTAACAGCTGATCAATTTCATTTCGTTTACGCACGAGTGGTTGGTTTCCATCTTTTTCAAACTTTTTCCTGCATTATTTTGATCCTGCTTGTGTGGCTTAATCTAGGCCACCAGTGTCAATCTAGCAAAAGCCATGGCCCATGTCAAGGTGGGCAGCTGAACATATACTCATAAAACCCACTTTCTTCGGGGCGCGTTATACTTTGTTTCATTATAGATGAGTTAATAATCTAGATTATGAATTAAAATGACCTATACTATTGGATTTCTAGGTTACAAATGTTAATTGTTGTTTGTTCGAGTACAAATGATCTATACTTTTCATTTAAAAAATCAAGTTGGAGAAAGGTTTATATGATTATTGTAATTTGGTGGCCAGATTTTTATAATCCAACCCATTTCCAGACTACAATTCAGTTATGATCCAAACACATTTTTGTGATGACACCTAGGCACATTTTTCATTAAGCGAAAAAAGAGTTTTGTTACGAGATGGTAGTCGCAAGATTACCGAACCTCGAAAACCCGTGAGACAAGAGGTTGTGATTACATAGATCCAATTGGCGACAAAAGGGTAGCATGCTTGCTCATGCCATCCCATCCCCTAGCCCGGCTATGTTTAGATTTAAGGCCACCGGGTTGAACTCCCTATTGAGCAGGACACTAAGAACATTTTGCTTCCCGAAGGACATATCCCCACGGAACGCCCCTCAGTATGAACTGGGCCTCAACCTCAACATCACGAGCGTCCTCCCCGCACCTACATAAATAGCTTGTTGAGTAGCACATTCTCGTGCTTGCCGCGTCGCGTTGGGCGCTCACCACGCCAGCCCGCAATGCGCCCGCTCCTCCTCAATGTGTGAATGGAGACAGGCGTGACGTGTGCCCCGCAGCCTCGGTCCATCACGAAGAAGCGGGGTTTGGAGAGGAGGCACACCTGAGTCTCAATTTGTTCCAAAACCGAGCGGCCTCCACCGAGCCCCCAACGACGACATCGCGGGCGGGCGTAGCAGCAGCGTCTCAAGCGGATGAACTAGCGTGGCCGTGTCGTGCAGCGCCACCATGTTCACGAGGCCAATTGGCGAAGAGGTGTCTGCCACGATCGCGGCGACATCGGAGGGATCCACACCATCGACGAATGCTGATGCCGAGGCCGCATGATGCACCGGAGACGGACGCGGGAGTTGCCGCGGATGCGGCAATAGTCAAGCCGCTGGTGTCGCTGCCTCCCCAACATCCGCCTCCAGCGCCCTAGCAGCGGGGATATCCGACCGTGGGGAGCATGCTGTCACGACATCGTCACCCTCCTCCGGGATGCCTCCCCCATCCGCAAAGCGTAGTCCTGGTCATTCGTGGCGGTGACAACGGTTCCAACGCGCTAGCCGGTCCGCCGAGGGGTAGTGACCGGAGTAGGCAAGCGCCGCGGCCGTGGGAGGCGGCGCAGCTCATCAAGCATCGGTCAACCCAAGCGCAAGGCTCAAGCACCCTCGCACAACACCAATAGCGGATCGGTGACGATGGCGAAACCGGGGATGCGACGGTGTTGCCCTCAATGGTCGCATGCCCCAACACCGCCCGGATCGACGACGACCACTCTCCACAGGCCCTCTCGCTGCCTCGACCGAGGCAACAAGTGGCGCGCGGCGAGGGGGCCGCCGCCGCCACCGCAATGGTCGAAGGAGAGGGACACAGGATCCGCAATGTGCGACTCGAGTGCAGGCAGTCGCGTGGCCATCATCGACATGGTGACCAGAGGGTTGGTGCAAGCTCGAACCAGGACGTGACTCCCGTTCACATCCCGCAGAGAGGCACCCGGGCAGATAACGAAGACGATGCACGCCAGCCTCCGCCTGGTGCCTCGTCGTTGGCCGAGGCGTAAGAGGCAAGGGACGCGGAGGTGCACCGCGGCGCGATGTGATCCGTGAGCCGCACAATTGAAGCAACGACCAACGAGTGAGGGTGGCACCGGCGCCGGCGACGAGGCCGAGACGGAGCAAGGCGGCGCCGACAACGAACGAGTGTGAAGCCATTCGCCGACAGGTGCGCGCCACCGAAGGGACGCTTTGGTGGCGGAGTGGAACCTGAGCCCGACGAACAGCACGCCTAAGGCGCGCTGATGCGCTGGCACTCGCTTGCTGGCGGGGCCGCCAGGCTGGTGCGCGGGCACCCTAGCGACCGGTGTGGGGGCACCGGTGGGGTGTGCCTGGCCCGCGACGACGGTGCCGCCTCTTCTTGGCGACGGCAGCCGGGCGCAGCGCCCTCGTCCCCGAGAAGGTTCCCGCGGGCGGCGTCCCGCGGACAGCGCTGAGGTAAGGTGTTGTCGATAGCTTATGAGCATATGGATGACACCTATCGCCAGAGAGCAGCAGTAGATTGGACCCTCGGAGTAGTGCTCTCCTTGTAAGTGTGTCTATGTGGTTCACATTTTTTCTTTTTCCTATATCGCCTAATAAAAATCTGCAAAAGCTAAAAAGCACCTATCCTCTACGCTTACTCCTTCTGTTCTAGTCTATAAGAAATTTTGACTTTTTCTAGATATATAAATTTTATTATCCACTTAATTATAGACTCTTTCTTTTTTGAATTTTAATATAGACTCCTTCTAGATACATATAGTTAATGAATCTATATAGAAAAATCAAAACGTCTCATAATTTGAATTGGATGGAGTATAGGAGTATCAGATATTGACCTTACAGGGTTCATAGTGAGTCAGCATAGGCTTAGAGACTAGTCTCGTGGTCGTGGACATGCTCTTATAAGGTAGTTTTGCGATATAGTTAGAAGAGGTTGTGTCCAAAGTGACTTTTCTAAAATTACTAGTCTCGTGGACATGCTCACTATTTTTATTGGGAGTGTCAAGAATTCCCGACCAACAATCAATAGCTTTTGTAAAAAACAAAGGTGATTAGAGCTAACTTTTCACCATAATTTATTCCATAATAAAAATCTACGCATCCCTCTCTTCTCTAGTTCTGCTACCGCTATCCCGACCTATGAGTAACTCCAACAGATGACTATTCATGTTGCGCAATATATATTCAGCTATTATGAGAAGAAAGTTTGTTGGAGTTTTTTTGGCATGGTTTTCAATTATAGAGGTTGGCGAAATCATGAGTTTAGCCATTTGTTTTACCAATTCTCTCAGAGTTGCTCTAAGAGAGTATAATTGAGCAAATCCGATTGAATCCTGCACATGTACCACATCATATAAAATTTTAGATTCCGCTATTGACTCCTACCACTTTTATGGTCACACTCACACACGTTTATTTGCCGTCGATGAGGCATGGTCCTTAGAGAAAACCGTTTAAGAGCACAATCATGCAACTCCGTCATGGTGATCTATACAACCATTCCACCTTATGTATTTCAGTATTTCATATAAGCTTATATGTGAACTTGCAAAAGTTATGGAATGTCAAATCCAAGCCAAAATATCATAATTTATTAAGTAAATTTCAATACCACAAAATGAAAGGATACAAACAGCCCCTTGAGCACCCGTAATGGTATACACTAGCTAGCTACTGGTTGTAAGCCAACTTCCTCAATAATGCTAACAGGTAGCTCATAACATGAATAATCTCGTGTGACACTCTCACAATGATCTTCGTGTATGAATCTAGTTCTTGTCAAGAGCTAGTTTTCTCTCTATTTTTGTAAAATATATAAAAAATACTCAAAGCTACATTATGAGTACCACTTACCTATTGTGGTTGCCCTGGAGAGAAGATTTCTATAGCACAATTTTTGAAGGTACGTCGTCATTGCAGTTAGCACGGTGTGTCGGGGGTCGGGGTCTCGATCTTCCGTTTTAGCGGCTGAGAGGTGATGAACCGGCCAACCCATACCCACTCGCGCGCGCCACCTTTCCCGGATCAACTCCCTCCACTCTCCACTGTCCATTCGACCATTCCATGCACGTAGCGCGCGCACCCAGTGCTCCCCGACGAATCGCCATTCCTGCCTGTCTCTTTCAGGCTCAAGCCATGCCCATGCGGCCATGCCCATTCCTAGCCCGTGTCATCGTAACTGACTAACTGCTCCATTGATCTTCTTCGCCGCCTGCCGATCAGACTCAGTCGTCTGCTCTAATCAATGGCAGCTATTAACAGTGGTGATTGAGTGATAGGCCGGGTAGGGTAGGGGAGGCAGAGAGACCGCCGCCTGGCCTCATCACTCTAGCGAAACGTCCATTTGCCGATCGAGCTCCCAGCCTCCGATCGACGTCCCAAATCCAATGGCAAGAGCAGCGCACCCTACTTCTACGTCCAAGCACCGGCCAATCATCATCGTGGCCTCCCTCCTCCCCGGCGCTCCTCCTGCACGCCGCGTGGATCACGGCCGTCGTCGCCGTCTGCCTCGCGCGCTCTGCACCATGCACTCCCGCAAGGCCTCGTCGTCGTCGACGTTGCGCCGCCGGCGCCACGGCTCGTCGTCCAACCACCGCTGCGCCGAGTCCAGGGGAGACCAACGGCGCCGGCAGCGTTGGCACGGCCGCAGCCACGCCAGCCAAGGTGTCCCCGACGCCGAGCGACACCGCCAAGGCCAGCGGCGTCGGCCCAGTCACGGTGATCGACGTCGGGACGCACGGGCCCATTCCGCCGGCGTTCCTGCCGCCGGACCCGCTCCCGCCGCGTCGGAGCCTGTCGTCGTCGGCGAAGTACACCCGGTCGTTCGCCGAGCGGGTCGGGAGGATACGGTCGATGCGCCGCGGCGGATCGGGGAGGTCCCCGCCCCCACCGCCGCCGCCGCGGAGGACGACGTCTTCGTGGGCTGTCACCGCGGTGGTGAGGTCGGGGAGGAAGGCACGCTGTGGACCAAGCCGATCATCCTCGGAGAGCGGTGCCACGTCTCGAGCGGCAGCGACGAGGACGACGGCGTCGTCGATAGCGTCAGGGTCAAGAAGTGGAAGAGCTATCGGCCGCCAAGGCAGCCGCGGTCTGTGCCAGTGACCAGGAGCAACTCCTTCGCCGGCGTGGGAAGCGCCGGCGCACGCAGACCTACCAATCCACGCTTCTAGTTAGCTCCCACGGCGGTCCATGCGTACGTGATGACTGATGAACAGATCCATGTGTATCCCAGTATCCCACACAATCTGCATCTTCGATGGCGCAATGCATAGGCTGGCTGAATTCTTGATTTCCCTTCCAAGGACTTGGTCCTATATATATATTTCTTCCTTGATTGTTGGTTCTTAGCAAGACTTAGGTGTAGTTTACACAAAATATATATGCTGTCTTCTTTATGGCGATCGGTGACCGACGATTGTAATTTGTAGGGTTGTTTTTATGTTGGCCTTGAACCAAAACGAATTTCTTTGTTAAACCTTAGTATTTTTTACGACCAGTATATATGCATGCACACTAATCCTTTACCCTGCAAGCCGATAAAATCTTGAGATTAGCAAAATAACCATGCCTTGCTATAGACGGAAAAGTGTCTCCCTACAAGGAGCATCGGCTAATCTAACTAACAATGTTAATCCTAGTAGTATCTGCATTACCCTAACCAAGAGGAGACCTTATGTATACAGCAAATACGCCCGTGCATTGCAACAGGAAGAAAAAACTATAGTATTGCCAAAAAACACTGTTAATCCTAGTATCTGGATTACCCAACTGTATTACGTGGATGCACATATGTCAGACATGGCATGTAACCAATAGGAGACCTTATGTATATATATAATTTAGTTATTAGGAAAAATGTAATGCAAGTCACAGAAAATAGCTAACCTGATATCACTATGGTCTGTGGCAAGGTTGATCAGAAGTAACTATGCATGCTCAATCGAACAAGGTTAGCTGGTGATCATGAGCACATTGAATATACATTACGCCCTTTTTCCTCCAAATTCTGAGATGCATAGGGAAAACTCTACACGCACAAGATTCCCACATACTTGAATGATAATCACCTTAGATTACTTACAAATTCCACGCATACAGAAAGGAGCAAACGGTGCATGACCGAGCTTATTACACAGCTCGAGACGTGATATTATATATATGTGGAAAAACACTAAACCCGAATCCACAAGCACACGCTGTGGACAAATCAGAATCTGTACAGAGCTAAAACATATTCATGATGCCTGCTCCAGAACACAGACAGCCCTTCATTTCGCCAACCAGAGTGCAGCGCTGGGTAAACAAGTGGCCCTGCTCCTCCTGCAGATAGCTTGGAATTTACATTCGTGCGTTTCATCTGGACTTCAAGATATCATATAGATTGTGTAGGGATCCACGAGATGCTAGTAGTGGATCTTATCATTGGCATCAACATTTAGGCCTTGGATGCCCCTTAAAGTGGACTCATAATTCTTGGTGTTGGGCATGAGCCTGCCAGACAACGAAACTCCAGGGCGGTCCAAGTACTCCAGGGTCTGTGAGGTCCTATGTGGGGGAGCATTTCTTTGGAAAGACCCTGGGCTTCCATCTGGCGTACGACTGCGTAGTAAAGCTTCACTGGTTGGAACACGGCTGCTAGGAACAGTAGGACGCCTCAATGATCCACTTGACCGACCCAAAATAGCTGAGCTGGCGAACTATAAGTCATTTGAGGAGTCAGAAATTACAAAGTAAAATCTCATGCACCAAAAGAAGCAGTTGTCAAATCAGCAATGTAATACAACAAAACATGAAAATAAGTACTCACCACAGCATCTTTTGATGTGGGCACTTCTTGTCTAACTGGAGATTTCTGCTTTGCCAAGCTGCCTGCATTTATTCCTGCAGGTGGAACCTGGCGTCGCAAGCGATCATCATCTGACCACCCACTTCTCCTTCCCTCTTCAGCGGCTAAAGTAATTAAGGAGACAGTTAGCCCCAAGCCAAGACCCAGCCAACTCAAAAATTAGATGGACATAACCACAAAAATCCAATGAATGTAAATTCAAGACACACTAGGAAAAAAAAGTATCCAAAGAGAATAATGCTTTTGAAAATCCATCTGCATCAAATTGTTTGGAGTGATTTATAGTTCTTTTTGCCATAATGGTATATTTTTTTAATTGGTGTTGGTATAGTTTTGTTATCATACAGTAGAATCTAATCAAGTTGTTTGTTATAATATTCTTAATTCTTTATCACCAATTGATGTTGCAGCTCATTTTACAGATTCATGAAGCTTCCAACCCTAAGTGCTTATAAATTATCCACATGCACACATATCGATGATAGGAGCAGCTGAGTAAGAAACTAAATGTCACATCAATCAGAGGACCAACGCACCTGACAGTCCATTATTATTTGCCATTGGAGCCATCCTGGAGCTTTGACCCAGTGCTGCAGCCTGTAACACATGATCATGTGCATAACATATTCACCCATAATTGTAGACAAGTGCAGAAGCGAGCACTATGGATTGTACCAACCATAGCGCGTGGTGGAATGGTCATTTGCGACTGCTGGTACTTAAGAATGGTCCAGTCGAAAACATAATCAAACTGAAATCCTGCAGATACAAGAAATTTCATCTTAGAAGGATCTGCAATGGAGCATTTCCTGAAACAGAATGTTGAGAAATAGTACGTAGTAGTCAAGTCATAAATATCAAACCCTCTCGAATAAAAAGGTCTCTGAACAGTCTCTTCAGGTATTGATAGTCAGGCGCATCCTCAAAACCTAACATACGGCAGTGATGGAAGTAGCATGCAAATTCAGAAGGGTATCCACGACAGAGAACCTGCAAATAAGAAAAATTGTAACAACCTCCAATTGTTCAATAGTGATAATTGAATTTTCAGTAAGGAAATCACCTCAATTGAAGTAGCGATCTTTCTTTCACTGATTCTCTCATACTTCTGTTTCTTGGTCCCAGCTTTTTAGACCTTGCCAAGGAAGACTGCACAATAGGGGCGATTGTTAGTACACAACAGATAACAAGATGCAGAACTATAAGGACAGAAAAAAAAGAAGCACCATAAGACCAACCTTCCTCTTAAGAAGTACATGAGTACATATCCAAGCGATTCCATGTCATCCCTCCTGCTTTGTTCTATTGGCAAAGCAGGGAAAAAAAACAAAGTTTACTACTTTGTGAATATAGGCGTAACAGAAACAAAACAAATCCAATACTCAACATGAAATGTTCTTTTATAAAGAAGCTTGAAATTTAAACCTACCAATTCCGAGATGAGTATTTACACTTGCATATCGTGCTGTTCCAGTCAAATTTTTGTTCTCTCTGCACTTCAGTAGATAAATGTCATACAGCTTCTAAGGCAGGGCAAATAGCATGCCTTTATAATTCATATCGACAAGATCAAATATACAAACACAATATGGCTACATGTGCCCAGTGAGGAAAAAATCAGGAAGTACAGCACCAATATCATGGTGCAAATAGAAAAGAAATGTTAAACTGTCGCCCTCAGAGTCACAGATTGATGAATTGCGACATATTACCTGTATGAAATGTGCTGGTTTTTACTGTCCTTGTATTTCTTTGCCAATCCAAAATCGATCACATATGCCTGTAGAGGAATGAAGAGAATGTGAAAATCCCAACTATCCAAGGTAAGCCCCTCAAAACTATAACTACAAGTACAAAACATGCTAAAAGACTCGCCTGATTTATTCTCTTGCCAAGGCCCATGAGGAAATTGTCTGGCTTAATATCTCGATGTAAGAATGACTTCATATGAACATACTGGATTCGGTTGATCTACGAAAAATCAAATTTAAAAACTCTGATGTAGACTAAAGTCACTAAACCAGCAAGGACTATATTATATAACAATAAAGGTTATGCTCGCACTCAGTAATATAATGTACCAACTGATCAGCAAGCATCAAAACAGTCTTCAGGGACAGTTTTCTGTTGCAAAAGCTGAAAAGCTCTTCAAGGCTTGGACCCAATAAATCCATAACCAGAACATTGTAGTCACCCTCGACACCAAACCACTTGACGTTTGGAATTCCAGCTACAGGAGAAAACAAAATGCAAGTTATAGTAACCTTAAGTAAACGAAAATATTAAATGTATGACAGCACAACTAGAAAGAAACATGTATTACTTCCACCCTGCAGTATAATATACAGCTTTGACTCATACAGCAACTGAGGATGTTTTGTCTTCACATTTTCCTGGACAAAACATAAAAGAGAGAGGTCTTGTCAGTAAGCATAGTCCAAGCCCAGCTGTTGTTTAAATAGATCATCAAGATGAGACATCCTAACAATTCCTATGCAAATAAATCATTTTTCGGTTCACACCAAAATGAAATGGGTTACGTTTAGAACAGAAGAAAACAAACTAATCATTTTCAGATAGGAGCCAAAATCTGCTGTCTGTTTCTTTCTTTCTTTTGTTAAAGAAATAAGGAAGTGGACTACATTAATGCTGTGAAGTTTATAAAAAGTGTTGAGCTAGAGTTCAGTAATAACTACAAACAATCTATTATGAAGTTTAACTCTATGGAACCAACATGAGTGCACTTCATTAACTATTAGTCCAAGGTTGCTATGAAAGTGAGTCCTAGGCAGAAATACAACTCACAAAACATATATATGAAATAACAAATAAACATCTGTGATCAATAATCTACCATTAGAATTCAACATATTACAACTCCGCACTAAGGGCCTGTTTGGTTTCCATAAGTCGGGTGACTTATAAGTCAAAAATTCAAAATAAGTGACTTATTTTTGCCAAACAGCGAGAGGACTTATAAGTCATGGGACTTATAAGTCACTTGCAACCATTGTCTCTTCTTTTTCACCCTGACTTATAAGTTACCCATTTTCTCTTTTTTTCTTGACTTATAAGTCACCTGCAACCAAACAGGGTATGACTTATAAGTCATCGATTTTTAGTCACCTGACTTAATAAGTCACCCGACTTATGGAAACCAAACAGGGCCTAAACTTAGTTGATATTTACTTGAGACAAAATATCCAAGCAGTTATAGAGTAACTACACTAAATCGAAAATATGCATGTTATTAGGAAACAAAGCCACTTAACAAATGTAGAACTGAAACAACGAAACGGATCACTCCACTTAACAAATGTAGAGTGAAAACATCGAAAAAAAGATTATTGCTCTGTATAAACGGTGAACTCACGAGTTTAATCGCGACCTCCTCGTTGGTCTGCACGTGAGTACCTGCAGCAACAGCGCCAAACAAACAGTCCAATCATCAGCACGGTAGGCAAGGGCAAAGGTGAGAGCTTTCGCATGGGAACGCAACATTAAAGCAGAGGAACCGGCGGCACGAACCAAGGAAGATCTCCCCGAAGGATCCGCTCCCGAGCTTGCGCCCGAGGCGGAACTTATTGACAACGCGCGGCTCCATCGGCGCGTCCCCGCCTGCCAGACGACTGCTCCGCCCTAGGCCGCGCAGGTAAAGGGCATCCGGAGACGTAGGAAAGGTTGGGGATTGGGAGCTTTAGGGTTTGGGGGATCGGAATGCGGCGAAAGTGAGGATTTTTGATAGTTTTTGTCAGAAAGCGGTGCTTTTTCGCGAGCGAGGCAGCCCGTACAGGGCAGGCCAGGGGACAGCACCCATGAGGCCATGACCCAAATCGACCCAAATCAGTAGCGTCGTCACCTCGGCTTGGGGAGGGAATTAGTGGTAACTCGAGGGATAGTGGGCTCGATTCCTCGAAAGTATCTTCACAGCTAATAAAAACTACTATGCTGCTACGGGAACAAAAATATTGTCCAGCCACTTTAGCATGAGCAAACGACAACGACAACCGTGATGATTGAAAATATAACTCCAAATTTTCTTGTAAAAAAAAAAAAAAAAACCAAATTTTGATGCGAAACTGAAACATCAAAGCCATATTGTTCGTCGTAATGTAAGAACCTATATTATCACTTCATGTTTAGATACAAAGCTTGCACTTCTTTAGGAATTAACATTTTTCTTGATTTTCTTTTGTATGTCAATACTCAATAGTTTGATCACGAAGTCATTTCATATTCTTGATTTTCTTTTGTGTTATCACTTCATGTAGTTTGCTAGGTACAATGGTGCTTCAGTGGACCACCATGGAGGATATTAGAGAGAGGTATTTGTCCAAATTTCTTGAGTGACTTCTTTATAGACCGGTGTATAAACACCGTAAACACTCCATTAGAGAGGTGCTCGAGCTGCTGGCTCAGGAGGATTTGGTTTTGTCCAAATCTTTCATCAATGTTTGTGTAATCCCTCTTCAGGAGGGAATTACCAAAACAGTTGAATCACATCATTTCAGATTGTTTCAACCCATACGACAACCACTGTAGGCGGACGCCATGATTTTCTTCAATTTATTGAGAAGCCCAGATACGTTTTTTTGTGTTTAAAATCTTTATTAGGGATTTTCTATCTTTTTTTTAACTAAAGAAGGATGAGGTATAACACACTTCTAACCGAGACATGGAGATTTATTTGAACAGTTTTGAGAGTTGATCGAGAGGATAATATACCTGTTTTTAGTGTCTGAGGAAAAAAAAATTGAACCACAACGATATTAGGTTTTTTAGGGGAACAACGATATTAGTTGTAAAAAGGAACTTTTCCCCGAGTATGAGATATTCTGTTAGAAATATTTTGGCTTGGGATTATTTACTTCAATTAGGTGGTGGTAGCAGTTTTTTTCATGGCTTTATAAGCCCATCCCATTGGGAATATGCTTATAACTTGTGATGCTAATGTCGCCCTTGAGCCAATGGTCAGACTTGTGACAATGTTCCTCTTTGATGAGTAGTAAGCAAAGGCACGAGTAATTCATTGGACACACGGTACACGTGTTGGAGTGTTGAAAATAAAACACAATCGAAGACGACCCTTGCATATGCATGCATCAATATACAGTTTAGGCTTGCAGAAGGCACCAAATTCAGATGAAATAATCTAAGATCTACAGAGACGTGCAAAACATTCCAATTCTAACACGATAATTAAGCTGTGTACTCGTCCATTATTTAAAAACAGCATCGTTAGTCACAGTAGCACCTCCACATGATCGTCACACCTACTTTCGGTCCGAAGCTGAAGAAACCAGGCGAGATGAGTTCGTGCAGTGCAGCTATGCAACGGGAACCAAGAACGCTGTTTTTTTTTGGCCATGATATCAAGGTCCCTAAAGGACACAGTTCCTGATTCGCCATCGGAGCGCAGGTCGCCGTCGAACGGCTGCAGAGGCGTCATTTACGCATGGTGCCAGATGGGCGGAATGGCCTCGCAAAGCGTAGGCTTGAGATGGTTGAGGGCGGCGTCATGTAATCACTTCGCCGGCGGACTGAAGATATTGTTGAAGAAGTCGCCGACGGGTAGAAGACCGCCAACTCCAAAACCGGTGGGTGGCTCACTGCCGGACCAATGACGTGGAAACTGAGTAGATCTTGATACATATGGATGCTGAGCTCCTTGGTGGAAGATAGAAATAAAAAGAAGATAGAAATAAAAAGAAACACAAGATAAGGACCACAGGTACCCCTACGGATGAGGATGAGCCCGATACACATGCGTCCATCCACGCGTCCACCTGAGGGTGCCGAAGAGAACAACACAGGATGCATGGATGACACATAGCAGCGGACCCCACGTTGCATGCAGGACCCACCATGTGGTGAATTGCATCCAGGAAAAAATCTCTTCTGGCTCCCAAGAGATCAGGATCTCTCTGTTAGCATGGGATGTTAGTATTTGATCTCTCTTGGTTTTAGGCCCAACGGACCGAACTAAACCTTGATCCGCTCCCTGATCGGGGGAGCCCAACCCACTAATGGTTGGAGGGCCCCTGTCACGCTGCGGTATATAAATAGGAGGGTGGGGGGCGCCGGGGCACGGCATCCTAAGTTGGCCGCCGCCACTTACACCCCACCCACATTTCCTAAACCTATCCGATCCTCAGATCCGCAGCAAGTGACGGGAAGCGTCTCCACTGTCACTGCCGACGCCGGCGACGCCCCCCTACACCGACCGTCGCTGCCCTAGCGCAGAGGAGGCCACCGACGGCGCCATGGCGGATTCCAGCAACACCAACGCAAAGGGAAAGGATGGTCTGTACCCGATCTACTCATATGCCTCTATTACTTGTAGATCTAAGTCATATGTACATGTTGTCCATCATTTGTCAAGAGTTTTACCCGGCCTGATCTATCGCTAGTCGATTCCCTAAGATATATTTGATTTATCAATGGTATCAATGAGCCGGTCTAGTTAGTGGATCAAGAACGGGAATAAGAAATTACACACTTCAGATCGGGAATCAGAAAGTCAACCGATTTCAGATCGGAACTCAGAATCGAAACCCCTAATCATCGGATCGATCGGGGGTGAAGGGAAGGTTTACCCGGATCCCACCTTCGCCGTTACCACAGACGCCTCACCGGCGTGCGGAAGATCGCCGGAGCTCGGGCGTCGCCGCCTTTGCGCGGCTTCGCCCGCCATCGAAGCGGTTTTTAGGGCACCACAAAATGAGGCCGCTTGACGGCATCGCGCTCAAACCCAAATTGGGGAGCGCGAACACCGGTAAGGGGGCCCGCGGCGGCGCCAGATCTTCCCTCCATGGCACATCTCGCCGGCGTCGTGTAACTCCGGAACGGTGGCTGCTTGGAAGGAGAAAGGAGAGAAGTAATAAGGGAGTAAGAGGCCGGGGGAGGGCAGTGGCGATGGTCGGCCGTTGTTCTCGCCGCGTCGATTGCCGAAATCGCCGGGCGTGTTTTCCCGAGCGGGGGCAGCTTTTGCTGCTCGCGGCCGGGCCGGGAGTGAGAAATGGGAACGAAAAGTGGATTAGGTTAGGTTCCATGCAACTGGTGGTTTTATACCTCCGATTTTCCTGCCAACCGTTGGATCGGTCCCCATCGAGATCGGACGGCTCATATTGATGGCCGACGCCGGGCCGGCTCGGCACAATCCGGCCTAGGCGGGTGCTTCCTCGCAGCGCCGCCAAGCAGCTTCCGGGCCGAATTGGCGATCGGGCCAATTTGTTTGCGCAGCCCCCGCAAGGGTTTTATTAGTTTTCCAATTTTTTTCCTCGGAAATCAGACACACACACACACACAAAAAAAATAGAGGGCCTTATGGGCCGTATGGGCCGAAAGCAATGGATTAGTTCCGCGGGCTGTATGGGCAGTTTTAAGACGTGCCATTGGGCCGAATAGAAGAATAAGGATCGGTTTTTAGTTTTCCTTTATCCGAAACTGTAATTTTATATTTTGAGTATATTTTCCTCTCTATTCAAATTTGAACCAACGAGATAATTTGTTTTAGAGAGAAATTCAGTATTTTAGCATGTTTCTCGGACAAAGTAATTTTAATTTTAGTACACATTTTCCGCTTTGCTCGGTTATTTATTGTCTCTTTAATTAAATTGGAACCAACGGGAAAATTTAATTTTAAGAGCAATTATTCAAGATTAGCAAATTTATAATATTGTTATTTTCTAACCAACGTTGATGATATCAATATTATGAATATTTTTGTCTCTAAGTTTTTATGCATTAATTCTATTTACCAACGGTGATGTAGAATTAGTGTAGAAGGAATTGCATGTCTTTAATTCTGACCAACGTTGTTTTAAAGCATGCAATTTTATGTTAAGTTATTTCAATATTAAGTATTCTCACCAACTATATCACTAAAATTTCAGGACTTGCAAATTGGGGAGCAATGATCCCCACTGAATGGCTCCAACTATAAGCAAAGGGTGGAGAAGTATAAGGCTGCCCTTGTCATGAATGAGCATGACTTAGCACTTGACACACCAAGTCCCCAATCGAGCCCGCTGGCACCGGTAAGATTAGAAAATGAGCAAGACGCCGCTTTTGAGACTCGTCAACGTGCTCATGTTGAGCAAGTGGCTAAGTATCGCCTTGAGAAAAAGCAAAGGGGACACATCTAATAAGAAATGTCTCACCTTAGCAAAGACAACCATAGCTGAGCCTATCGGGGAGCACTCCCAGATTCAGATACCGCCACTGAGTACTTAGCAAGAGTTGCTGCTCAGTTTCATGGGACTACCAAGACCCAAGCTAGCATACTCATCAGAGAGTTGACCAATAAGAGATACAAAGGTGGCGGTGTTAGAAACCACGTACTTGAGATGAGCACCATAGCAGCTAAGCTTGCTGCTATGAAAATGGTTTTACCGCATCCATTTGTCAATCATCCGATTTTTGCTTCCCTCCCTAAGAATTTGAGGCTCTTGTTGTGAACTACAACATGATGCCTGATGAGTGGAATATAGATAAGGTCATTGCCATGTGCGTGGAGCAGGAGGATAGAACTAAGGCTTTAAAGAACGACACTTCACAGAACGACTCTGCTCTCCTTATAAAGGATGGTAAGAGGAAGTTCTATAAAAAGAATGCTAGCCCATCAGGGAAACCGAAGTGGGATGGCAGCTCCTCTTCCAGGGGGTGGTAAGGCTCCTCAGGCTCCTCAGAATGATAAGAAGCCAATGTATCCGAACAAAAAGAAGCCATGGTTGGCCCCTGATCAGTGCATGTTCTGTGAGAAACATGGCCATCGCCAGGAAGATTGTGCTGCTTTCCTGAAATGGTGCATTAAGAGAGGGGTTCACTACGAGGAGGACCCCCGCAAAGAGGAGAAAGAAGAATTAAGGTGGCAAATGGAGTACAAACCGATGTTGAAGCCATCGGAGATTTATCATTAGAGTTATTAGATGGTTTTGTACTTAGGCTATCTGATGTACTCTATGTTCCCTCTTTGCGTAGAAATTTAATAAGTGTTTCTAAGTTAGATGATGATGGATTGAGATGCCATTTTGGTAATGGCAAGTGTGAGATACTATTTAATAATGAGTGTGTTGGTCTTGCCTTCCGACAAGACAAACTTTATTTGTTATCGGTTTACGAGAATGTGAATGCTATATCCAATGAGAATGAGAATGAGAATGCCTCCTTATATACTAATGTAAGTAGAAAGCGTAAGAAATTTCAGAATGACTCTTCGAAATTATGGCATTGCAGATTAGGCCATATTTCGAGGGGAGAATTGATAGATTAGTCAAGGCTGAAATTCTTCCCGCCATTAGAACTCTCGAATTAGATCAATGTGTTGATTGTATCGAAGGAAAGTATGTTAAGAAAATTAAGAAAAATGCCAAACGAAGTGCAGGGAACTTAGAAATAATCCACACGGATATATGTGGACCTTTTCCTGTTAAAAGTGTGGATGGTTATGATTCATTTATAATGTTCATAGATGATTATTCATGTTTTGGCTACATTTATCCAATTAGAGAAAGATTAGAAGCTTTAGAAAAGTTTAAGATATTTAAGGTTGAAGTAGAAAATCAATATAATAAAAAAAATTAAGATAGTAAGATCGCACCGTGGTGGGGGAGTACTATGGGCGACATACCCCGTATGGCGGTGTTCCGGACCTTTGCAAAGTTCCTACAGGGAAAATGGCATAGTTGCTCAAGATTCCATGCCCGGAGATCCTCAGCAAAATGGAGTGGCTGAAAGGCGAAACCGTACCTTAATGGATATGGTGAGAAGCATGCTAAGCTACTCTACGCTACCGATAAGCTTGTGGATGGAGGCGTTAAAAACCGCTATTCACATTCTTAATCGAGTACCTAGTAAGTCGGTGGCTAAAACACCGTATGAGTTATGGACAGGTAGAGTCCCTTCACTTAAGCATTTAAGAGTGTGGGGTTGTCCTGCTGAGGCAAAAGTCTTTAACCCAAATTTAGGAAAGTTAGATCCTAAGACAGTCAGTTGCCATTTCATTGGCTACCCAGAAAGATCAAAAGGTTACCGCTTTTATTGCCCTGACAGGCATACAAAGTTTATAGAAACAAGACATGCCGAGTTCTTAGAAGATGATGTGATCGGAGGAGTAAGGTAGCACAAGATATTAGTCTTGAGGAGAAACAGGTTCATGCCACTACTCTAATGTTTCAGAATCATACTTTATGCTACCTATTGTTGCTACACCTACGGTGGTGTCAGACACCATGGTGCCAACACCTGTTGTGAGTTCACCTGAGCCGACAACAAATGAGAATGCGGAACCTGTCCTTCAGGATCCATTAGAACCACCTGTTGAGCATGAGGAAGAACAACAGCGGCCCCCTATAGCGCCAAATAATGAGGGCCTTAGAAGGTCACAAAGAGTTAGAAGGTCACTATATCGATGATTTTGAAGTATATGAAACTGAGAAATTTCATATGGAGGATGACCCCACCACATATGAAGAAGCCATGAGAAGCGATCAATCAGTGAAATGGTTAGAAGCCATGAGAGATGAGATAAAATCCATGAATTCCATGTTTGGGACTTAGTGGATATTCCTAAGGGAGCTAAGAAAGTAGGTTGTAAGTGGGTCTACAAAACTAAGTATGACTCCCAAGGGAACATTAAGAGGCATAAGGCGCGGCTCGTGGCAAAAGGCTTTACGCAAAGAGAAGGAATTGATTACAATGAGACCTTTTCTCCAGTCTCATGTAAAGATTCTTTCAGATTATAATGGCGCTTAGTAGCACACTATGACTTAGAATTGCATCAAATGGATGTAAAGACGACATTCCTTAATGGGGACTTAGAGGAGGATGTATACATGGCACAACTGAAAGGTTTTATTGTGGAAGGAAAAGAAAACATGGGATGTCGCCTAAAGAAATCTATTTATGGGTTAAAGCAAGCTTCAAGACAGTGGTACTTGAAGTTTGATAACACAATAAGAAAGTTTGGGTTTAAGGAGAATGTTGAGGACAATTGCGTCTACGCAAAATTTAAGAATGGTAAGTATATTTTCTTAGTCCTGTATGTAGATGATATCCTCGCTAGCAAGCAAAGACATGACTCTACTACATTGGAAACAAAGAAGTTCTTGTCCTCACATTTTGATATGAAAGACCTCGGTGAAGCAACTTTCGTTACGGGGATAGAGATTCACCGTGATAGAAGTAAAGGGGTATTAGGATTATCTCAGAAGACATACATAGAAAAGATACTTAAGAAATATTGTATGCATAAGTGTGGCTCTTCACCTGCACCCATTGTCAAGGGCGATAAGTATGGGGAACATCAATGCCCCAAGAACCAAATCGAGCTCGAGCAAATGAGATCGCACCTTATGCATCACCGTTAGAAGTTTACAAAGATGCTCAAATATATACTCGCCTCGACATAGCATTCGTTACCGGATTACTTGGAAGATATCGTAAAAATCCAGGTCCGAACATCGAAAATTAGTTAAGAAAGTCTTGCGTTATTTGCGGGGCACAAAAGGCTTCATGCTAACTTATAGAAAATCACACACCCTTAAGATAGTAGGGTACTCAGACTTCGAGATTATGCGGAAGATGAAAGAATATCCACTACAGGATATATTTTCACTCTCGCAAGGAGCTATATCGTGGAAAAGCTAAAAACAAACTCGTTACATCATCCACAATGTATGCGGAGTTTGTAGCATGTTATGAGGCCCTCGGGTCGTGAATTGGCTTAAGAAGTTCATACCCGGTTTAAGAGTGGTAGACAGCATTAAGAAACCACTTAAGTTATATTGCGATAATAATCCGCAAATAGAATACGCTCACAACAATAGGTCAAGTGCTGCCACCAAACACATTGACATTAAGTACTACGTTGTGAAGGAAAAAGTCCAGATCATGTTATAAGTCTAGAGCATATAAGCACAGATAAGATGTTAGCAGATCCGCTTACAAAAAAGGCTTACCACCCAATGTGTTTAGAAAACACCTAGCCGGCATGGGTTTAATGGAAAGCCTATGATTCCTAGACACTTAGGGCCCAAATTTAGATTTTAGAACTTTATTTCATGTCAAAGGGATGTATTGTAGTGTCCAACGGTAATTTGTTTGTGACGATGAGACACGCTCTACGCATAGCTTTGTAATGGGATGGAGTTTAAGAAATAAGTTTTAAGTTAAGATTAAGATAAGTTATTAAGAGGGAGATCAAGGGGAGAATGTTAGTATTTGATCTCTCTTGGTTTTGGGGCCCAACGGACCGAACTAAACCTTGATCCGCTCCCCCTCGATCGACCCACTAATGGTTGGAGGGCCCCCGTCACACTGCGGTATATAAATAGGAGGGTGGGGGTGCCGGGCACGGCACCCTAAGTTGGCCGCCGCCACTTACACCCCACCCACATTTCCTAAACCTATCCGATCCTCAGATCCGCAGCAAGTGACGGGAAGCGTCTCCATCGCCATCGCCGACGCCGGGCGACGCCCCACATCGACCGTTAAAGCTGCCCTAGCGCAGGAGGCCACCGACGGCGCCATGGCGGATTCCAAAGAACACCAACGCAAAGGGAAAGGATGGTCTGTACCCGATCTACTCATATGCCTCTATTACTTGTAGATCTAAGTCATATGTACATGCTGTTCATCATTTGTCAGTAGTTTTACCCGTCTTATCTACTGCTAGTCGATTCCCTATGATGTATTTGATTTAACATGGGAAGCATGCTGGATTCTGGCGCGGTGACGACGAAGCCCGGTTCTACGTACACGGCCCGCGGCTTCCATAGTATCTGCTCCCTCCGTGTCGATGTCGCCGTTGCTGCCAGCACTGCTGCTCTCGGCGTCGCCGAGGCCTTAACCTGCGGCGGCCGATGCTTCTTGTGCACGTCCCAGCGCTTGGGCGGACGACGCGGCTGATCGTGCAGGTGTTGCTTAGGCGTGGAGACGGTGACAACGACGACGACGACAAAGCTGGGCTCGTTGCCTTCTTGTGCGCATCCCACCTCTCCACGGAGTCGGGCCGGCCGGGCTTGGGCGGCGAGAGGTCGCGTTCTTGCGCGAGGATCCGCGGCCGGCGCTGCTCCGACGCTGGCGGCGGAACGAGGGCTTGTCGAGGCAGAGGATTCATTGCTGGCCGGCTTGGTCTTGCGCGCCCCACCCACCTGTCGTTGTAGTCGGCACGGCTTGGCTTGGCGATCGGGCGGCTTTGGGAGGCCGATAATGGCGGCGATGCACGGCGTCGGGAGCAGCGGCAGCATCTTCCACTTGGGTGGGGTTGGGAGCAGCGCCGGAAGAGCCGCGTGTGCCATGGCAAGGTGCACGCGGGCAACTGGGATCGCCATGGATCCAACACGAAGACGCGCACACCAGAAGGCAGAGGCGCCGGCAAGTGTGACGAGGAGATGGAGATACAGAGAGACCGACGATCGGTGAGATGATTTTCGGTAGCAGCAGAAGAAATATATATATAGGCCCTAGGGACGCCTGGCAATTCGGTTGAATCCTCGAGTGTTGTTCTTCAGGCTGAATCGGAGTCGGGGTCCGAATTGATTTCATTACAGCGACGAGACGCGTGGACGTCACGCCATGTCTCTCCTAGTCGGATTCAGGGCTTTCTCCGTCGATGCTCTATCCTAGTAGTACTAGTAGCATATCAGATTCGGCGAAGGAAATGGTTTCCAACGAATTTGAAGGAACTGCAAGATTCAGAATGAGGCACGTCCGTGCGAGTTTAGGAGAAGAAACCCGTTGCGCGTGTCCACCTTCCCGGGCTGCTTCCCACCTCGCCCAAGTGCACGATGATCTGCTCCTGGCGCCGCCGTGCGCTGTCATCCTTCCCGGTTCGCCTCCCAAGCCGGCAAGCCCAGCCGCGCTGACGACGTCGAGAGGTGGGAGTGGGACGCGTACGAGATCAAACCAGGCGGCACTAGTGACAGCCCGGTGGTGGCGTCGTCAGGTGGCCAACGCCCACCCATGGACGGCAACAGCGGCAGTCGCGGGCGCACGTCGTCATGCGAGAGGTGGGGATTGCCGACATCAACAAGAAGAGCGCAACGACGTCCTCCTCGCCGAGCAGAACAAGCAGCCGATGGAGGAGCAGCGACAGTAATAGGCCACCCAACAGCAACAGCCGCATTCAACACCTCATTGATCGCCCCGCGCAGTCTCTGCTGCCCGGACCCCAGGGCAAGTTGAGCCCCCGCTATGCTGGTCCTTTTCAGGTGATTGAGCGTGTCGGCGAGGTGGCTTACAGGTTGCAGCTTCCTGATGGTGCTCGCATCCATTATGTGTTTCATGTGGGCGTCCTCAAGCCATTCCGGGTGACACACCGCCGGTCCTTCCTCCTCTTCGACACGGCCGCGCTCTACTTCAGCCTGAGCGCGCGGTCCGAGCCCAGCTCCGACGCGGTGACTGGCATGTGCTGATCCATTGGGCACACCTACCGGATGCTGATGACACTTGGGAGCCGCTGGACGCATTTCGTGCTCGCTTCCCGGACTTTAAGCTGGAGGACGAGTTGTTTGCCGAGGGAGGGAGAGAATGTTATGGTGGGCAAAGTATACAAGAGGAGAGGAGGTCAAGGTGGCTGATAGGGACCTTAGACTCCTCGCAAGGGCGACACCAAGGATGCACCGGTCCAGGTGCTGGTTAGTCAGTTCGGTTTTGGAGTCCTAGATTTGGGTTAAAGATTAATTTGAGTTTGTTAGGATTGGTTTGTTAAGTCCCTAACTAGATTCTAGTAAGAGTCGGTTGTACTCAGGACTATACGAGTCCCTATCTATTGTTAATGAGAAAAACAGCCCAGGATTGAGATTATATCTCTCTAAGGGCCCCTGGAATAGCTTAATGTTCTGATCTCCCTGTTGTCGCCGTAGCCACGGCTCCCGTCCGCCGCAGCAAGCTTCCGCAAACACGCCCTCTCCACTCGCCGTCGTACTTTCTCCGCAACAAGACCCGGTGTCGTACCAATCTGGTACCAGGCCATTGTCGCCCCCCTCCTTCCTCGTCCGCCCCACCGTCCGCACCACCCGCCGCCGTCGCTGCTACTCGCCACCACGCCCTCCCTGCCGCTCTCCACCACGCCATCACAGGCGCTTGCGGTCCAACCATCGCTCCCGCTCACCAACCAGCCCACCCTGTCCCTGCCGCTTCCTTCGGCGGCGGCGTCTGCCGCCCTGCTCTCTGCCGACGCCACGCTGCGGTCGCCGGCGCGCCCGTCACGTCTATCCCACCCTCCCTCAATGGCGCCCTGGCCTCCCTCGTCACAGTCATGCAGGGGGCATGCGACTATAGATGGGCGAGGTTCTCTCTCTAGGCTCACGACGATTGAAAGTCGCTCCCAGGCGCCGCCACTACGCTGCCGGCGGCGGCTCAGCTCCAGCTGCCCGACGGCATGCCAGGCTATGGTGGTCTGCCACCACAGCCACCGCCTGAGGTCGTCACCGAGATCCTGCCGTCGTCGTCCATTCCCTCGCCTACAGCGGCCAACAGCTCGACGTCACCGGCAGCGTCGCGCTCCAACCTCTTTGGGACAGCCACAGCGTATTGCCGCCCGATCAAGGAGATCCCGTTCCCTTTTCGCCGTCGCCGGTGCCCACGAGTATCACAGATTTTTGGGCTATGTTCCTCGCGCGTCCGGGTTCCAGCAGCTCCGCATCGGGCGGCCATGTCGCGTCCTCAGGAACGTCCACAGAATCGCCATCAGAAGCATCCACCGAAAGTGGGCATGGGAGTACCCCTTCCACAAACTGTCTTTCCCCCACCTATGGCGACAAGGAAGATCCGTTGGGGTGGATGAACAGGTTTGAGACTTTCTTCCGCGGACGAAGCACCCGTGAAGCTGACAAAGTCTGGCTTGCCTCCTTCCACATGACCGGGACAACCCAGCAATGGTACTATGTCCATGGCGCAGCGCCAGCGCACCCGTCGTGGCCGGGGTTCCGTGAGTTATGCTACCAACAGTTTCGGCCCGGCACTCTCCACCAACCACCTCACCGATCTGGCGCGCTGCCATTCTTATCCATGGTGGAAGACTATGCGGAGAGCGTTCAGGTGCGGCTCAGCGCCGCAGCGGTCATCTCTACCCCCTCCAGCGAGCCGCGGCTCTTCACCGGCGGTCTTCCCGAGCACATCAGGTGGGCGTCGAACTGCCCGATCCACAAGACCTCCAGCGCGCCATGCGTTTGGGTCGAGCTTATGGCGCGGTGCGGAGCTCTGGTGCCGGCCCTCCCTGCACCAGCGGTGCGACGCCCCGCCGGCCTCTAGCCGGTTTGCCACCAGTGCCAGCGGCCTGGCGCCCGCCACAGCCCAAAGTCGCGCCCCACGGCGTTCAAGCGCCTCACGCCGGCGGAGATGGCAGAAACGGAGAAAACAAGGTCTTTGTTACAATTGTGATGAGCTGTACGTGCAGGGCCACAAGTGTGCCCGTTTGTTCTATCTCAAAGCCTCAGACTACATTGTGGAGGAGCCAGCAGATTCAGAGGACGAAGCCGATGGTGCTGCTACAGATGGTACAGCTGACCAACCACAGATCTCCCTGGCAGCCATCGCCGGGGTTCGCACGCCCGATTCCATGCAAGTTTATGTGCAGCTCGGGGGACAACAGCTTGTGCAGGTTAGTCAGTTCGGTTTTGGTGTCCTAGATTTGGGTTAAAGATTAGTTAGAGTTTGTTAGGATTGGTTTGTTAAGTCCCTAGCTAGATTCTAGTAAGAGTCAGCTGTACTCAGGACTATAAGAGTCCCTGTCTATTGTTAATGAGAAAACAACCCAGGATTGAGATTATATCTCCCTAAGGGCCCCTGGCATAGCTTACTGTTCCGATCTCCCTGTTGTCGCCGTAGCCACGGCTCCCGTCCGCCGCAGCAAGCTTCCGCCGAACACGCCATCTCCACTCGCCGCTGTACTTTCTCCGCAGCAAGATCCGGTGTCGTACCAGTCTGTTTTGTGGTTACTTCCACCGAGACAACTCGACACTGTACATTGCACATAGGAGCCCTGGTGACCACCAAACAAGTTTATATGTTTTTTCTTCCCTTTTTAGCACAGAGTTAGACTGGTGAGTTCATGGCTCCAAGCGACACTTCACCTTCTTTATCCCAATATCAATATGAAACAATTAAATTTCCCTTTGATTTTCATTCGGCAAAAAGTGCCAGGAGTCAAGGTTGATAAATGTAGAAGGCAAGTTGGTTTAGAGATCTGTTGTTCAGCAGCATGGAACGTGAGCCATGTAAACCTCATGAAACAGTTTCTGTTCCATTATGTCATAGCACCCAACAAAGGCAACATAACATTGTATTCGGTTCCCCCCAAAAAAAAAAACTACACTAGATTTTTGCCACTTTGCCTGTTTCAACATGTTTGAGTTTGTAAGGAACTTTAGGTAGCCCTTACCATTTACAAACAAACAAGAGTACACTAGATTTTTGTCATTTTGGCTGTGTCTTCCTGGAGCAGCTCCCGAGTACGAAGTTTTTCCAACAATATATTGGAATCCAAATGGAACACATATATCCAGTGCAGCTTGTTGCAAGAGCACTCGTAGTAGCTGTCGTAGTAGATGCAGTTCCTCTTGATCGCTGGAATCTCCTTTGAACAGAGGGCAAACGTGTCAACTCCAAACCCTGGTTCGGCGTCCACAGCAGCTTGTTGAGTACAGCCAACGAGTTGGGGCTACTTGTAAAGTGTCTGCTGGTCTACAGACAACAGAAACAGCTCCTTACGTGGACCACTCCATCGCCTCTGGGAAAACAGAGAGAACAAATTCCTGAAACCAAAGGGAGCACACAATCTCACAATTTGTTGTCATGAGTACTATGATGGGATCATGGAAAATAAAATAGAGTATGCTAGTTTAAATCTAATTATATGCAATACATAAAGGTGCAGCTAAGAGTTATGCTATACTGTACATTTGCTTTCAGAAACTCTGCTAATGAGCTTATTTGCCCTTTTCTATAATGCTTTGCTCTGAGATTTAATTCAACTAAATTAAGTGAACTTTACTCTCAGGAACACATGCAAAATAAACAAGGAAAATTCATTGGATGTGCAAAGAATGTGATGGCAGTGAAAAGAATGCAAAAATATTGGGTGCCTTAGGGAAACACCGTGGCATCCGAGGAAGCGGCCATTGCAAACGCACGCAAACCCGCGGCCATTAGATCGCAGCTGGTCGAGGTTTGAGTGCCGAGGAGCCGTCTTTTTTATGGCGCGTTCCTTGGGAAATGACAATCAACTGCATACATGTCGTGGCTTGTTACTATTAATTTGTACACCCTCTGATTACGATCTTGATCGCTAACGTCTCTTTCCATAACCCCGTCAACATTGTACAGGCTCGCGGACGCGCCAACGATCGCCATGGCCGGCATCCACACCCACGAGATACAGTTCGCGGAGCGCCTCCATGATGCCCTCCGCAAGCTCAACGACCTGGCCGGAGAAATCGGCCTACCAAGGGTGACTGAGCCCTTGGAGGAGAAGACCAACTTCTACGCCTTCAAAATCGACGCTATTGCCGATATCCTCGCTGAGGGGATACCGGACAAGCTGCAGAGGTTGAGGGAGACGGTCCGGCGGCTGGCGGGGAACGCGCCCTAGGCGGCCGGGAAGGCGGCGGGCGGGCGGGCGGCAACGGCCTAGGCCGCTTTCTTTTTTTTATTAGTTATCTAGTATTTTTATGTATTTGTAAATATTATCTACTATGTTCTAGTGAACCAGGTCGTTTGTTAATCTGATGCGTGTCAATCTTCTTTTCTATCGTTTGTTTTACTGTTTCTTGGTCTTCAAATCGCTATCGTTTCTTATTTCCAACCCGGCAAGTGATGTGTGTCCATCAAGATCACTTCCGGGGAAGGATTCAACCTGGTAGTGATGTAAATCTTCACTGCCAGTATTGGTCGAGTCTATGGATTTTCTGAATTTCTCGTGCCTGAACGGTTCGTCACTACCCGTGGACTCGATTCCGCAAGTGATGCCGGCGGTAGTGATGTACAGAATCTGTAGTAGTGTCTCCCTCCATCTCCTTCACTCTTTCTTGTTTCATCTCCATCCCTCATCCCTCTCCCTTCTTTGTTGATCGGTAGCCGGGCGGGTCCAGATCGGGCAATGGCGAGGTCAGACCCGACCATGGTGGGGTCAGATCCATGGTGGTGAGGTCAACAACGACTGATCTAGTGATAAGGAGGCGAGCCCAGATCTGGTGGATGTGATGACAACGGGTTCAATTGTGCCTGGTAGTAGGCTTGATGGGCACGCTAAGGCTTTTTTTTTTAGTTTTTTTAAATGATTAACCGAGGCCATCCTAACGTGGTCACCTTGGTTAATCCATTTCCCATGGTGCAGACACGATTTTTCATGACTTTACTATCATGGCAAACCCCTTTGCCCGCCACGGTAAATAAAATCGTCCTCCACTCAAAATATTTCTGTAGTAGTACGGGAGAGACAAAAAGCATCACGCACAACATCATATCTTTCAGTTTGGCCAAGGCCGCACAGACATTTTAGGACGTCAGAGTATAAGTGAAGCTCATTATTTGATTTATGGAAATAGAAATACAGGTACGATTGCAACGATACATAGCGAAACTACGAAGTAAAGACATAAACCAAAGACATACCAACCTTTGCGACATAGGGGGTGGACACGACGTCCTGCACACGTACATAGGGAAACTAGGAAATAAAAGACATAAACCAGACATGCATAGGGTAGCAACCTTTGCCACACAGGCGGGAGGTGGTGGACATGACGACGTCCTGTACACCAACACACACCTTAACTATATATCCTAAAACACACATGCATATTGATGGGGGAGAGCTTCAGATAAAGGTGGCACACCTGACACCGCGGATGGGTCTAGGGCATCACTGCCTCAGCTATATTACGTAGTGCAGCTAGCACCGAGACTTTATTAGTCTTACATTCTAGCATGGAATACAACCAACCCTAGGGTTGTAGCAATAGCCTGGCCTGCAGTGGTCGATGTTCTCCGGTACCATTGCTTGGTGATGATGAGCAAAAAAAGATGGAACGCATACAACTTTATACCCATCGTCACAACCTGAAAATCATATATATGTCCATTATATATTTCATTCATGAACCATGTAGAAGGAAATTCATGGCATACATGCCGGATCATTGTTGGTATATGCGTACACATCACTCACCTTTGTTGTCGCTTGGAAGGCTAATAATGGCGGTGCTGCCGCTAGCATCGTCGTCGCGCTGGAACTGGAAGAGGCGGCCAGCGTCAACGGTTGCTTGAAGCAGAAACACCACTACCATGGTGGTAACGATGCATCTCTTAGTCGAGGACATGGCTCCGGTCCTCATCAGCTAGCTATCAACCTCCTTGTTGGCTCTCTGTCTTCGTAGAGATGGTTTATATGTGTGTGTATCCGAGTGTACTCCGACCCGTTGTGTGCTAGCGTCGGGAGGCCTTCTCTCGTATTTATAGCCCCAATGCATGCAACATCTACTCTCTATCAGCAGCGATGGTGAGCTAGATCGACGAAGGACCTAGACGCGTGGCAGACCAAAATGTATGTGCTCGGCCAGATGGACACACACCATCATCAGACAATGCATGTGCATGCAGGTGATATATAGTAGGTAGGTAGGTAGTATTTGATGCATGGCGTTAGTAGATGGCTAGCGTACAAGCGACCTCCCTCAATGATCCGTCACTCTCTGCTTAGTGCCAATGTGCTATAGCCGATCAATCTACCTGATAGATGGCGCTGTGCATGCGAGCCAACGCTGCTAGCATACAAAGGCCACGGCTGGCAATATGTTCAGTCAAGTGTCACACAGAAACCCACGTCTAGGAGCACATACAAATCTTATCTTCCACAACTTATCTTCCTCCCACAACTAAAGACTAAAGACCCTGTTTTGGTGTGGAACAATTTCGTCTCCCCTGGTCGCTCAACCCGTGCGTGATCTAGCAATAACCATGTGATCCCCGCCTGGTACGAAAGGAAACCACCATCACCGCAATTCCTCAGTAGGAGGCTCTACTCTCTATTGTCTCTATCGTCTCTCCGACGCAGTCGCACGAGTGATTTTGCTCTTCACCATGTGACTCTGACTCCTCTTCTCCCACTCCCTTCCCCTCCCCTCCACTCCTCTCTATCTCCCTCCCAAAGCGGCGGCAGGCGTAGGGCACCCTCGCCGACGGCGCGGAGGAGCGAGCAGCGCGAGCAGGCCCCGACAGCCCTCCTCCTTCACTTCCCTGCGATGATGCGACCTGGCCGGGAAGCTGCTGCCGTCGGCTGTGCTCCTCCCCACTAGGCAGGTGGTCCCGTAAGCCACACTGCTCCACTCATGGAAGCCGGTCCCGCCGGCCATGCTCATCCCCCGCCAAGATCGTGGTCCCGCCGGCCGCGCTCCTCCCCGCCGGGCACATCCTCCCACCGCCTAGTACCCTCCCCAACCCATCCCCAAGACCGCAATCGTCGCCTAATGGCGTCCCGCCACCGCCGCCCTCATCCATGCCGCGTCTGGGGGCTCCCTTCTACAGGAATTGCATGTTCGTCAACCCAATGCTTCTTTTCGCCATTTGGTTTGCGATTCTGTCCAATATTGACCGGATCTTGGGTGTCACGTTCTTGGTTGGCGGTTCTACCTATTGTGGTTCTTTGTGGGTGGGGAGTTTGGGTCTGCGGGGAAAATGGCTTATAATTTGGGGGATCGGGAGTGGCCAGATCTGTATGGGTTTATGTCCTATGATAAAGTAAATCTTGTTTTGTGTAATTGTAATAGAATTTTTCACTTGATGAAATTCTCCAATGTAGTTTAGTGCTGATGCTCGTGACTCTGTGTAGTTAAATATGCTATTGCGGTCATGTAATTCAGCGTTGTCATATCGTTGCATTGCAACTACGGTTCTATGCTCTGCCCAACTTATATTGGTGACTTTGTGACATATTGGTAGAAATGGCTGAACAAATAAGCTTTCATGTCATGCTGCAACACTTTGTTGACTTAATTATGAATTAATTCAATCATCCTTAGGGTTGAACACAAGAGATAATTTATGTTTAGTAATTTATTTAGTTGTTCACATCCCCAGTTTAACTATTGCTTGTGTAAGATCTATCCATCTAGCTAAACACACCTCGAAAGGGCCAATGCTTTTAATTCCTTCCACTCATTAACTTAATAATGGTCT
Source organism: Hyparrhenia diplandra (assembly GCA_015847255.1). Taxonomy (NCBI): domain Eukaryota; kingdom Viridiplantae; phylum Streptophyta; class Magnoliopsida; order Poales; family Poaceae; genus Hyparrhenia; species Hyparrhenia diplandra. The sequence continues at coordinate 180,403 of JADLZK010011515.1, read as the reverse complement.
ATAATATCTGTGTGAATTCTTAAGGTTGATCCTGTTGCATTTGAGTTTGCTGAAGTTTTTTTTTTTGACAACAAGAACATATATATTATATTATAACAGCCATCCGAGTACAATAAGGTCTTCGAAAGAAGACCATAAGACATTGAAGACCTGGATCTGCAGAGAACATCAGCACTATTCCTGGTGACAAAAACGACAAAGAAGCCACCGGGCGGGGTCGCAGCGGTGTCGAGGACGCGTGCACCCAAGCGGAAGGACCGTGCTAAGCATCGGTTTAAAGTGGGCAGGTCGAGTCGATGAGGAAAGAGCACACCGACGACCGATTGATATGGTTGGAGCTGTCGCCGGAGGATGAAGATGTGGCTCGGACCGGGATCCCAGGGGGAGGCGGCACTGTCGAACAAACACCAGGAGAAGAGCCACCTTTGTGCAGAAGAGAGCAGTAGCACCGGAGGCTCCTTGCGTTTCGTTGAAGTTAATTACTTTTGTGGTGTTTGTTTCATCTAACTTGAACGTAGTGTTGGAGAATCATGCGCTTACTTTTTGTCAAATCCGATCTTAGGGCATTATTTTTGTTATTTCATAACAATATGTGTGATCAAACTAAGTATTATTATTATCATTCAGGCCTACTGCTGCTAGCAAAACAAACTGCAAGAAGCTCTGGACTCTGGAGCTTTTAAGAGGTCAAGGAAGAAACTTCAGTCGTTATGCTATATGTAGTATATATGTAGCCAACACCAGTAGTGTAGGGATCGAGCCGTAGCTCGAGTGGTTCGCTTCTGGTGGTGGAAGTGGCCGGTCGTGGGTTCGAGCTCTGCTCGACCCACGATTTCCCACCCCGGGAACAGTAGTTCCTGAATAATTTCAGTTGCCGCCCTCGCGTGATGCCACAATGGTCAGTACGACGTGCCCGTCGTCTACGAAGCTCCGAGCAGTTTTGTCGATCTCCGGAAGGACGCGATTCCAGACTGTGTGTAGTTGTAGGTCTGTAGGTGTTCACAGTGGTGTGCGTGGGTGTGTAGTGTGCGTGGGGTGTGAGTGTGTTCACTGAACAGATAATACAGCTGTACTCAGTAAAGGAGGCGCAAAAAAAAAAAACACCAGTAGTGTACATTACTTGCACGGAAGACAACCGATAGAAAAGTAATAGCATAGATTTGGCCCGCAGATGTGGTCGTTCTTCTCCAGGGATTCGGGAAGAAGGTGAGGTGCCTCATTCCGTCTCGCTTCTCTGGTCGAGCAGTGGGGTTTCGAGATTGATAAACAGGAATAATTCAATATCTCTAGTCCTATCTTGGTACTTCCTTAGTCAATTTCTCTATTTTTTTTCTCATGTAACAAAAGATCCCATGGATGAGAAGGGAAACAAAACTAGTGCACCCAATAATAATGCTAGAAGATCATTTAGATGTGGATGGACCATCGTGTGACTTGAAAGAAGCACCCTTTCCTTATTGGTAGTCTGATTTTTTAGAATTATACAGTACAATGTAGATGCCCACGACATGCACAAACACTCTTCCTTATGAACATATATACGTAAACAGTACAGTATCCTACCCCTTATCCCCTCTCCCTCAACTCTTAGAATCGTAAGTTATCTACTTATCCCGTTTAAAAGTGTCATTAATGTTTTTTCATCCTTTTTAATTAAAAAGGTATTTTTTTTGAACCGAGGGGATCCCCCATTTCCATTATCAGAAACGGAAATATAGAGTTTTACAGCAGACAAAGACTCAGACAGATAGAGAGTAGCAGACTTAACCTCACTTAGCAGTTTCTACTAAAGAAGAGTAAATGCATACTACCAGCACCCTGTATGACTTAACAGAAAACTGGACATGCAAGCAAAAACCACACCACAGGTGGATGCTCACATGATTACAAAAACACAAATGCAACTGACATTCTGAGGTAACGAAACCAATATTCATCTATTTGTCTTTCCAGGTCTTTTTCTTCACATGCTCCCAGCTTCTTTCTTTGTCCTTGTGAGCTTCAGGATGAACCACTTCCACCCTGGCCATCCTGTAGTTTTTTAGCCTCTAACTTTGCCTTCTTCTTTCTTCTTCACCAGCTTCGCAGCAACTTCCAGCATCATGTTGACTCCTCCAGAAGCGCCTCCTTGTCTCCATCAAAATACAAGCCTGCCCATTAGCTCATAAGTGAACAAGCATAACATACTATTTGTGCTGGATCAATAATAATCTTGTTTTCAAAACAAGCTTTATTTCTTGTTTTCCAGATAGCCCAACATATTGCTGAAATTCCAAAGGTATAGAATTTTTTTTCCCCTGGAAGCCATCTCTCGCACCAAGTCCAACACTGATTAAGTGAACCTGGGATGTTAACCGCACCTAGGCAAATTGCCACAATTGGCCATACAGACTTTGCAACATTGCATTGAAAAAGAGATGGTCAGCATTTTCAGAGTGCGTACAGAAATAACAAGTCGGATCACCCTGCCACTTAGTTAAGACTGAATCATTTATCAAAAGCCACATGAAAATCTTGATCTTTGGGGATTTTTCCCTTCCAGATGTATTTGTTATGCAAACTAGAATCATTAACAGTTAAGGCTTCGTAGATAGACTTTACAGTAAACTTATTTTTGTTACCAAACTTCCATATTACCATGTCCTCTCTATCTATTACACCATGAGAAATTGTATCATCCAAAATCTTTTCCCATTGGGCGTGTAGTTCATTTGTGAGCCATCTACAAACTTACACTTTGAGGATTGTTATACACTTGATCCACCGAGATATTCTTGTGAGAGCATATATTAAATAGAACAGGATGTACTAAGCAAATTGATTTATCATACAACCACACATCTTGCCAAAACAGTATTTTCCTTCCATTTCCCACACTTATCTTTCTCCCTTGTATATATACATGCCTGATTTTAAGCAGTTCTATACACATAGGAGAATCATTCTGTTTGTGTTTCACAGTACAGATTGATTGGTTTTTTATGTATTTATAATGAATAATGTCCTGCCAAATTCCTTTCTCATTTTCTAACTTCCACCACTATTTGCACAGAAGGCTTATGTTGATTAATTTGATATCCTTTATTCCAATCCCTCCCTTCTTTTTGCTCTTGCATATTTTGGCCCATTTGACCATATGGTATTTCCTTTTGGTTCCACCGCCTTGCCAAAAAAGGTACGTCTAATCTTATCCAGTCTATCAACAATTGTTTTAGGCAACCTATATATGGACATGTGATATATGGGGGAATTGTTGAGACTAGAACTTATTAGTGTGGACCTGCCAAAGAATGGACATAGTCCCACCTTTCCAAATGTCAAGCCTTTTTGCACTTTTTTCTACCAAAGGCATCCAATTACTTATATGTAATCTACTCGGACTCACTGGCACCCCAAGGTATTTAATTGGAAAAGTTCCCACTTGGCAATTAAAAAGCTCAAAGATAAGTATCAGCCCAAGACTCAGTATCATTTATTACTATTACTTCACTCTTATCAAAGTTTATCTTGAGACCAGCCATCAACTCAAACATATATAACAACAACTTTAAGTTTCTAGCACCCTCTATGTCATGCTTTAAGCGGATGATTGTATCATCTGCATATTGAAGTACAGCCACACCTTTTTCAATGATGTGATCCACAAGCCCATGAAACATATCATTGTTTTGAGCTTTTTGATCATCCTAGTAAGACCATCAGCTACAAAGTTAAAAAGAATAGGTGAGAGGGGATCCCCCTGTCTCGACTCCTTTGTGGCTCTTAATGTATGGACCTATCATATCATTTAACTTCACACTAACCGTACCACCAGTCACCACTGATGAATCCAAATACACCATGTGTCACTAAGGCCTCTTGCTCTTAGGCACTCAGACAGAAAATTCCATTGAACCTTGTCATACGCTTTTTCAAAATCTAATTTTAGGATGATACCTACTTGATTTTTCCTTTTTGTCTCATGGAGGATTTCATGCAAAGTCATCACACCACTCATAATATTCCTCCCTCGTCATGAAAGCACTCGATTACTCGGGATGAGCCTATCAGCCACTTTCTCAAATCTGATAGTTAAAATTTTTGTTACTAACTTGTATAGACAATTGAGAAGGCAAATAGGTCTGTATTGTTGGATCCTATTAGCCTCAGCAATTTTTTGGAAGTAGTGTTATAATACCATAATTCAATCTACTTATGTCTACCTTGTTTTCATGAAAATCGAGAATAATTGCGAATGTCCACTTTAACAATATCCCGGCAAGAATGGTAAAATTCTATTGGTATTTTGTCGCCCTAGCTGCCTTATTCTTTTCCATCTAGAATAAATCATTCTTTATTTCTTCTTCTAAGAAAGGTTTACATTTTCCCTATTTTCAATATCGCTTACCTTTTTCAGCCTCTCTCCATATCTCGGATCAATGTGTATGTCATGGACTCTTTCAAGTCCAAAGAGTTTTGAGTAATACTTGTGTAGCATGCTTTAATAAATTGTCATCACCCTCTATGACAGTCCCATCACTTTCCAAAGATAATATTGTGTGTTCCTTTTTCTACCATTTGCCACCTTATGAAAGAAGCTGGTATTATTATCACCTTTGAGAAGCCATTGTTCATGACTTCTTCTTCTCCAATATGTTTCTTCTTGGTCCAAAAGCATCATATTTTCTTTTATGAGATTCATTTTCCTAACAATATGAGGACCATCGAGCCCAGAAACTTCCTTAAGATTTTTAAATCATGTTAGCTCGTAATTAATAGCATTTCTTTTCTTTCTCGATTTCTCCTGTAAATTGAAACCCCAACCTTTAAAGAACCGTTTGACTTTTTAAGTTTTAACTCAATTCTGCAAAAGCGCATCCAAAGAATACAAGGCTTTTCCCAAAATTTTTTAACATTTGTATAGAAGTCATCATTGGACAACCAGTGTAACTCAAACTTAAATTGAAGTTTTCTAATTAGCTTACTAGGGCCAGTTGATATAATCGAGGGTTATGGTCTGATAACTCTTTGTTCAATTTCTTAACCATCACATCGGAAAGGCATCTTCCCACTCCTTGGATACTAAAATCCTATCAAGTTTCTCTAGTAAAGGGTTATCTTGGTTGTTAGTCCGTGTGTATAACCCACCGGTCATGATTATCTCTCTGAGTTCATGAAAATTGATTAAAGTATTAAACATATCGAGAAAAAACCTTTGCATTTTTCTGGGCTTATTCCTTTCATGAGAGTATCTCGATAATGTTAAAATCACCTCCTATTAGAATAGGTTCCTTATTTCTAAAGAAAAAGCAAGATAATTCAGATAAATTCATTCTACCCTCATGTGCATCACCATATATCACCATCAGATTCCATTTCATCTTATTCCTTTTATCCCATATATTCACTCGTAAAAAGATAATCACCTTGTTCAAAGGCCGCTACATCATATAGCTCCCTTTTAATACAAATCAAGATCCCCCTAGATCTACCTTTAGATGGATTATTAAGCCATAGGTAGTCTTGGGCATAATCAAAATTCTTAAGAATCTTATCATCACACTCAACAATCATGGTTTCTTGTAACCCTATAAAATGGAATTTGTACTCAGCAATAAGATTTTTGAGAAAAGAGGCAACCCCATATTTTTTGAGGCTCCTACAATTCCATATGAGGCCTTGTGTCATGGTTCTAAACCACGGTCTCGATAATCCGAGTGGCTTGTGTGGGGCTAAGATGGCTAAGCTCAAGGGACAAGAAATGAGTATACTGGTTCAGGCAAATCGTTGCCCTAGTCTAGTCAAGGTGACTAATCCGAGCTCAGGGCTCGTAGAGGGGTGGCTACAAGCAAGGTCGAGAGAGGGAGCGAGCTCCCAAGTCTCTCTGATTGAGACAGGTGCCAATATCGAGTGTGTTGGGTGAGCTGAGTGCTAAGATTGCTAAGTGTTGCTTTTTTTTTTTTCCCGGTGGCCAAGGGGTCCCTTTTATAGTGGCAAGGGATGTACATAAGGGGTCAACGGGTGAAGAAAAGGAGAGAAAGAATACAAAAGGGAGGGAGGCGTGCGTGTGTCGTAGCTAGCGAGCTACTCTTGTCTTGTCGTAGTTGTCCTCCCTCGTAAGCCTGCCCGGCTAGGAACGGGAATCCCGCTGCTGGCGAGCTCATGCATGCTCTGGTGAGCTCTACGAGCTATCCTTCACTGTGATGGCAGGTTGGCGTGCCCTGATGACACCGTGATCGAGTGTATGGAACAGGGTGAAGTCCTGTCGATGGTCAGGTGAGCATGCGTTCTGCCGCCTGCGCCTACAGTCACTGCTGACCCGGGCGGCAGCAGGCGGCGTTGGCGGAGTGCAGTAGAGGCGTGCAGGTGGCCGACCAGGTGCACGCTTGGCAGAGGGCATCATTGCCTTTGTCGTTTAGCTGTTGGCGGGATCGCGAGCTCGGCATCCGGTCGAGATATTAATCCGCAGTCGGCGGACGGCGACCTAGAGCTATGTGCGAGTGCCGCCACGGCTACAGTGCTCAGTATCTCCGTCCGGGGGTTGTAGGCTGGACTTTCCCTGACCACTCATCAAGGTAGGCGTGATGATGACTCTAGCACCTGCGCGGCCGCGAGCTCTTGAGCTCGCTCAAAGGCGAGATTGACTACTTGCCTTCTGAAACCGTGGAGCTCTGCTTGGTGGGCCCGAAGAGCTTGTAAGAGCTCGGGCGGCATCCCTTGGTGAGACAAATGAACTCTAGACGAGCCCGGGTCCCAACGAGCTCGAGGTGCGGCCTGGAGCTCGTTCGAGACGGAGATTTGGCTGTTCGACCCTCGAGCTCGCGTGAGGCGGGGCTAGATTTTGGTCCCCGACACCTTGCATCTTAAGACTTTTTCCTTACAGAGACCTTTTTTTGAAGTGGTGGCTTTACTAGGCCTACCTCTTCTTTTGATTGGCTCAGGAATTTCCTGGCTTTGACTTTTATTTTTGAGCCCAAGTGGAGATTTTTAACCTCCTCCTATCTTCTCTTTTCTTTTTCTAGACTCTACCAAGATAAAATCCTCGGTTTCGAGGACTCCTCTTGGATCCACTCAATTTCTAACAAACCTTCCTTTTCACTTTCCTCATCATGTTTACTATTTTGACCCTTATTTTTCTCCAAACATTGTTTCAAGTATAAGTCATTTCTAGCATTTTCGAGATCCTTTATAAGGTTAAAAGTTTGAAAATCATCATGATTCACTGCAATGCCCATATTAGAAGAAATTTCAGCTAACTCCTCAATAGGTAAAACAGAAAAGGCATTGGTATTGTGTGAGTTACCTTCTAAGTTTCTTTTCTAGGCCTTTCTTTCATTCTTATCTTTGTTGGTCATGTTTATTTCCTTGCTAAGTATTTCATTGCATCTTTTGGCATTGAGCTCGTGCTTTTTGGTCTTGTCCTGGACCATCTCCTCTTGCTACACCATACCAGTGTCCTCTATACTTGCCTCACAATCCACTTCTCTTGCTTGATCTTTGTCTTCTATAATATTGTTTGGTCCTGATGTGTCTCCCTTGGTAGACATCTCTAAGTCACCCTCCACTCTTTGTTCCTTCTTCTTGTCTTCATCTGCCACATTACTCTCTTGAGTGAAGATTATATTGTCATCTATAATGAACACTTCTGGAGAGGTTGGTATGATATTCCCAGCAGTTTTACTGACATCAATCACCTTTGTGCTCTCCCCTCAACATTTGTCAATTCCTTTGTCTTGTTGTTGCCAAGATATTCATTAGGATCTACATTAAGAGTTCCATTTTGCACAAACCATGCTTGTTTTGATGATTGTCCCTAATCTTGTATGGGGGTGGCACCAGTAAGCTTTTGAATCCTTTGAGGATAGGACTCATTATCTGAGTCAGAATCTTCTAAAGTTTCTGGAATATAATCTTTGCCATCTTCTGCATCTTGTTGCTCTTTCCTGTAGGCCTTCTAGGCATCCTTCATAAAGCTTGACTCACTCTTCCTTTTGAAGTCGATTTTAGGTGGAGCAGACCATGCAGACTGATGGATCTGTTTCCCTCCTCTGTTGTCAGTCATTCCTTGATCCTCTTTGGTAGATTTCTGTACTTCCTCCTCAGGTAATACAACTTCATCTAATTTTGATCTCTTTGGAGGTGGTTGAGTGTCTTCTGTAATCTTGATACCACTTTTTAGGACCATTTCCCCTACTGTTTCTAGGATCTTCCTTTCAAAACCAAAGATTATCCTTTACAACCCAAGAAAAGCTCCAGCTGTCTTTGGTACCTTTTTTGGATCTCTACAAGCTATCTTCAACCTGACATAATCATATCTATACCTTGTTCCTTCATCCACCTCCCTAACCTTGCCCACTAATCCACCAACTTTAGCTAGGGTCCTTATTGACCTTTGATCTGCTAGGATTTTGCTTACCCTGAACCATGCTTCCTGCAAAGTACCAAACTGTTTCACCATAGGAGACCATGCTTCAATTCTGATCATTGCATCATTTCTCATTGTATGACTTTTGAGACTGCTCCATTCAGCCACCATATTAGCAGAGGGAAATCTCATAGTGAACCTATTGTCATCAATTTGTCTAGCCCTCCATTTCCAAATGGCAGCCCCTACCAAATTACTGAATTCCTGATCAATTTGCCTTGCAGTGGCAGTTCCTTGCATGACAATGACAATAGCAGTGTTTGCTTTTTCTTGTCTGACCCTCTGATCAATGCATTCATCTATGTAAAAGAAGCTTTGTCCCTCAACTTGTGCTTTGCACATAATTCAGGTCCTAAATTCCAAGCCAAACATTCTCTACAATCATAGGTAGTGTGGGTGTTTTCTCCACAGATTTCACAGTAGTATCTCTTGCATTCTTCAGTTGTATGATTGTTGAGACCACAGATATTGCAACACTTCTTAAACTAGTAACAGCTTGAGGATTATTATTAGAGCTTGCTTGGTCACCTTGACTGGCATAGACTTGACCATCCGAGCACCTTCTCCCTCTTCTTTTTGTTCCACTGCAGCTTGTATTTCTCGAGTCTTAGTCTTGTTTTCATCTCTAATTCCATCTCCCTGAGCTTGATCTGTTTCACCTTCTGTCACTTCATGCTTATCCAAATTCTGGCCTGACCTTTCCTCTCCTTTCTTAACCCAAGCATTGGCTTTTCCTCCAATCCTTCCTCCTCCTCTATTTGGCTGATCGGCACCAAATCCTTCTTGTCATATTCTATATCCACCTTCCCAACCTCCACGAGCTCTCCCTCGACCCCCATCATAGCCTCCACGAGAATTGCCCAAGTATCCTCGGTTATCGAAGCCTTGGCCTCCATTGTTGCTATGGTCACCATCACGCCCACCGTAATCAGCACCATAGCCATCTCTATTTCCTCTGCGTCCCCCATAGCCACCACGGTCTCCCCCATATCCCTCACGGTCACCGCGTCCGCCACCGTAACCACCATGGCCCCCGCCGCCAAAGCCTCCACTATCACCTTGCCTGCCACCGTAACCACCATGGTCGCCGCCCCCAAATCCGCCGCGGTCACCACCGAAGCCATCTCTGCCACCTCTACCTCGGCCAAAACCACCACGATCCACACCTCTCGACATCTTGACAATTACAATTGGAGCAGGAGTAGACTTCAATCTTGCTGAGTATGATTCGCGGCACCTTTCCCTAGAAATGCCCAACAATTTTGTCAAGATTAGAGATTTGAGATGTGGGGGATTCAGATTTGACTGGGCAGTATCGAGTTGAATCTTGGTGAGAAGGAAAGCGATAGTATGACTCGAGAGCAAATTGTCACCTCCCCCGCACCCTTTCCTTGGCACTCAACACGTGTCTCTTTCCCGAATCGGACCCAAAATTCCCGGTATCACCTGTATTGATGGGTGTTGGCCGGAACCAGCCGAGATTTCCCAAAATGCCCCTCATCTTTGGATTTGGAGATCGGGGAATTGGCGCCATTGCCCTTTTCCCCAATACTTCCTCTGTTTGATTCGTCTTGACTCTATTCCAATAGAATCGGGTAGATTTGAGTTTAGCGGATGAACGATCCATTGAATCAAAAGGGCAATCCAATCTGTTCATATCATGTTTAAACCATCTACATTATTTGAATCAACGGGGAAATTTATATAGCTTTGCTTTCGATTTTTCTTGAGACTCAAATGAAGTGCATCTTGAAGGGTTGGGAATTCATCCCTCCTTTGTTTCTGATGCATATTGATTTTTGATACTTGAGATTTGTTTCCATCGGATAACTTTTCACGTATAGATTGGGAAGAATCCTCTCGCAATCCTCTGCTTCATTAGCTTCCCATTATTCCCCCCTAACAAGGTAATGTTCGATGATGAGGAAATTCCTCCACCATTTGTAACCCATGTGAGTTGTTCAGATTACCAAGTCGAGAAGAAACAAGATTATGAAAGGAGGGAGAAATTCTCCCGAGATTCACCAATCCCCCATCATAATCATGTGAAGAAGTTCCAGGAATCGATTTGTTGCTTACCACGAATCATCGGCGATCCCGATGATCTTCGATGGTCCGCCATGGTAGGGTCGAGGTTCGCACCTTCATGAGAACCTCCAATCTCGTCAGGCGCTCCCTTGAGTCCGAGGCCCCTTGCCTCGTCGGGTGTGCCATCAACGCTCGCCTTGCTCCCCTCTGCCTCGGGGCGGCCTCAACAATGGCGTTACGACCCGCTTCACCCGAACCTGGTCCTCTCGGATGCCTTCTCCCCAAATCAACCCTAGATCCACCTCCCTCGTAGCTCCTCCTCGCCAAGCTCTACCGTCGGTGGAGCGTCATGAGATGGTGGAGCACTCTCCCCTGATGGCGGAGCGCCCGCCCGCAACGAGGTAGTGCCCCGCCGGGGAGCGGTCGCCCGAGGGGGAGGGAAGGGATAGGCATCGCTCACCGCCCGTTCAGGGACGGCCGGACCACTAGTCTGAATTTGTGACCAATTAAAAAGGTAAATACCCATGGTAAGGTCATTAAACCAATAAAAAGCCCAAGCTTCGCAAAATTTGGAGAAAAATCTTAGAGATTTATTAGGACATGAAAACCCCAAACACAACATCTAGAGCTCATGAAAAATATCTCTAGAAGGTTCCAAAAAATCATATTAAGCTCTAGAAAGATATGAAAATATCCAAAAACATTATAATCAATGTGTAAATGTGTTTTGAAAACCTTCCACAGCCAAAACATGAGACTGATGTATGTTGCATTCATGTTGGTTGCATCTCATATTTTTTATAGAAAGGTTTTAAAATAGATTAGACATCGATTAGAATGTTTTAGGAAAAAAAATGCATTTTTTCATTTTCCTAGAGCTAAACTATTTTTTGGGGGCTTCTCTTATATGTTTGATAGTTCTAAATGTTTTATCTGGATTTATAATTTGCCAATATGTCTCTATGATTTTTGCATCGATTTATTTAGAAGCCTAGATACATTTTGTTGCGGTTTTAAAATCTTTATAAGGGGCTTTCTATATTTTTTTAACTAAAGAAGGATGATGTGTAACACGCTTCTAACGGAGACATGGAGGTTATTTAAACAATTTTGTAACACGCTTCTAACACTGTTTTTAGTGTCGGAGGAAAAAATTGAACCACAACGATATTAGTTTTTTTAGGGGAACAACGATATTAGTTTTTTTTAGGGAACAACGATATTAGTTGTAAAAGAAACTTTTCCCTTCACTACACTAATTCTTCTATTACACTCTGGTCGCCTATACCACTCTAGCTAAACTAAGAGAAAAACTATACAAAAAAGAAACAACAAAGGGAAGGCAACACCCTCCGCGCTACACAGCCCCGCCCCTGGGGCGGCGCCAACGGGCGGCCGCCCTGGGCCCCGAGCCATCAAGGGCCCCTGCATGGTTCGGTTCTATGCATGTACTCATCCACGCTCAGCCATCAATATTTACCCATTTGTGACATTTTTTTCTACAAAAATTTGTGACTAACTGCTTGCATGCTCATACCATAGGGTGTGCCGCATAGACTTTTGCAACTATATGCATGCCATCTATTTTTGGAATAACATCATTGTGCTTTTCATAGTTTTTACTTACTAAATGTATTTTAAAAATACTAGCACACATCTTATATAAATGATGTGTTGTTAGTAGTTAGACAATGAAAAAAAAGCGAAACTGAGTGATCAGGTAGAGGACACATCAATATATATTTTTAAAACAATATATATAAACACCGGGAAAGAATAGATGAATCAATAATTATTACTCAAGAAGCAAACAAGAGTACTACTAATCACGATAGCAAGTCCTTACCGTATATATAAGAATTTGGACATCGAGAAGAATGATAACCATTATATGAAAAAATGTATTTTAAAAAGATTTCGTCTATGCGGCAGTGGGAGAATAGCATTTCTGTTCTTATTTCTAGGCGTCACAAATTTCTTTACAATGTAATCACCACGGATGTATCCAGTAGAAAATAGGTGGTGTCCTGTAACTGGTGGTTACCGGGCCTTACTTGCTGTACTTTGTTTTAACTTTATCCTGCTTAATGAAATATGTGCAACGGCGTGGTTTCGGAAAAAAAAAAAAAAAGATTTCATTTATATCTGTTGACAGAAAATTCCACTTTTTTTGTCTATAATTTTGAACTATTAGATATGCTTTAAAAATATATGCACATCTATTCTAAGGGGGCCTCGGTCTTCAGTCTTGCCCCGGCCCTCAAAATCTCAGGGCCGGCCCTGGCGCTACAACTGAGAAGAAACTACTCTTCATGTCTTGATTGGTCCAGTGCACTCTGAAATTGCATGAATCTTTGCATAGAACAGCTACTTGATTTTGGCTGTGTCTTCCTGGAGCAGTTCCTGAGTAGGGAAGTTTTTCCAACAATATATTAGAATCCAAATGGAACACATATATCCAGTGCAGCTTGTTGCAAGAGCGCTCGTAGTAGCTGTACTATTAGATGCAATTCCTCTTGATCGCTGGAAACTCCTTTGCACAGAGGGCAAACGTGTCAACTCCAAACCCTGGTTCGGCGTCCACAGCAGCTTGTTGAACAGCCAACGAGTTGGGCTAAGCAGCTTCTTACGTAAACCACTCCATCTCCTCTGGGAAAACAGAGACAACAAATTCCTGAGCACACAATCTCACCATTTGTTGTCATGAGTAATATTATGGGATCATTGAAAATAAAACAGAGTATGCTAGTTTAAGTCTAATTATTATATGCAATACATAAAGGTACAGCTAAGAGTTACGCTATTCTTTACTTTTGCTTTCAGAAACAAAAGGCAAAACCCTTCCATCAACAATTTGGCTGTTTGAATATGAGTTCCAACATTCTGTACATTTGTTTTCAGAAACTCTGCTAATGGCTTATTTGCCCTTTTCTGTAATGCTTTGCTCTAAGATTTGATTCAACTAAATGAAGTGAACTAAAATCTCAGGAACACATACAAAACAAACAAGGAAAATGCATTGTTTGTGCAAAGGATGTGATGGCAATGAAAAGAATGCACAAATATTGCGGAAGCATGTAGAGGAGGCACAAAAAGTGATGACCAAAATGCTACTGTATGTCAGAGATTAGCTGAACTTTTCTCCTTTCTTGAGCAATCCAGGAACCACTGGCATACACCATGATTAGCAAAGCAGGTCTATTTAGCAAGGGTTAACTGAGAAGATCTATCAGCTGAACCATTGACACCTATCCCTTGATAGGAAAACACAAAAGCAAAATTGTGTACTGCTATGGAACAAAAGATTTTATGCTGAACACCAACAGCGGAGCAACCGTTAACCTACAGATAATGGGACTGGGAAGACATTGATATGATAACAGGGAGTGACAAAATAATTAAAGTTTCCCACATAACTCTAAGTGCCGCAGGATGGGTTTAGACTATTTCTAGCAGCAGCTCTCCCAACAGGCTAGCCAACCTATGTCGGGAATTGTTTCTTTAATCAATCAGCATGGTACGAGAGGACAAAGCAGAAAAAAAGGAAATATGGAAAATAGATGTTAAAAATGCAGAAATAATAACAAATCAAAGGAACATACAGGAAAAGTGCATGCTGCAAACCGGAGATTGTCTGAACTACAAGCGCCTTGTGAAAAGGACATCAACTGAACGTGTGAAATAATGAAAAAGCATTGAACATCAACACAAAGAGACGAATCAAGTCAAGCACACCACACCACGAATAGCTAATAATTCAGTAGCGGATGAAACATGGTTATGGAATCTGTGGTACTTTCGATAGATGGGGTACCCATGTTCCAGGTATGTGATTAGGAAAACTATAAATCTATCTCTTTTAATAGCCGAGGAAACAGAGCTAGACACTAAAGTTTCTAAGCAAGCATTTTCCTAAATATGATTGAGCAAACAAGCATAACTCTGTCTGTGCCCCCTCATCTTTAGCATGGTATGGGACGAAGTTAAGATTTAATATAACTAAATGTAAACTACTATTCCAGCATGGAGGAACAAAAGAATTATTCATGAATAAGGGCGACAAATAATGTCAATTGAATCAGCATGCTTTTTGGGAACTGAGCCATGTAGCAAAAAAAAAAAATGAAGAGCAATTAGTGAGCAGACCATGTCTCATATGACAATAGAGGGTAGTTTCCTACCAGGATGAATCAGGCTGTGAGGTTGTCTGCACATAGAACAGTTACAGTAACCAGAGCACCGAACTTACAACGCAAAATTTATAACAGTCTTAACACCTCAAGCCGAGACAAAGCAATGTAGGCTAACACTTTGGTACTAATTGCTAAAGAAATGACACACCACTAAAAGCTGACAGCTGCAACATACCTGAAATCATTTCAATGCAATGAAGCTGAGTTAAAAAACCTCCTGGCATCCTCAAACCTGTAGAACATGCACACACAAACTGGAGCATCAATTTAGCACCTAAGGAAATAAATCTGTCAGAGATTTTTTAACAACATAAACATAGCTGCGGCAAGAGGTATGTTTCTGTGTTCCATCTAATGAAATTGATGCTACATCGATATTTGGCTAGCTGAAGGCAATCTTAGACATTTACATAAGAGTAATAAAAATAATACACAAAGGTACAGGTAATCATTCCTTAAATCTCATTGAATAACATGTGAGAATTTGTTTTCATTATGTCAATAACCTAATGAGGATCCATGATATATTCTGTAAATATAATCATAATTACTGAGATGCACATCAAAGAGTTTCTAGAAATCAGGAAATTGCATTTATATATGTTGTTATGCCAGTCACTGGGTCCACTAGCTCCATCTAGATGTAAACAAACATCAGTGCACCCTTCCACCTCAATCATTTTCATAATCCATCAATCGAACAGAAGAGATATTCCAAACCATAGATATTTCATGCTTGAATTAGTGCCCACAATTTATACAAATTCTCTTTCTCTTTATCTTTATGCAACATTTGTAATGGACATCTATAAGATGAGAGCAAGAGGTAACTGATTAGGCTCATTAGAATATGTTTCCTGCCTCATTTTGGCACACAGAGAAACATATTTTTACAAAGGTAGGAAAAAACATAGTTTATGTATCAAAGATGAGGATAAATGTACATGTTTGGGAAAAAGGGGAGCTAAGCAATCTTTGGGCACTGTGGTTGAATCTCCCGGCCATATGACAGGTTTTAGGACTCCACAGGCCAAACCCGAAGCTAAACCTGAGCTCATCACCCAGATGGATCACAAACTGCTCATAAATATTCAACAGGTGCTCAGCAATATGCAACATTCAGTTATTCCGCCATCATTGGTAAAAGAATAAGACACCAGGTAAAACAATGCCTCGTAAGAAAGGTCTGAAGTGAACCAACACAAACATGTGCCATGATGTAAACAGGATTTAGAGATGTTGAACCTGGCTCATGATGTAAACAGGACGAGGCTCTATCACATCTGCTTCTCCGTGACCCATGCCTATTGAAAATCATACAGCCATCCAAGTGGATCAAATAAAGGACTGAGGCACAGCAGCATGCAGATGATTCAGACCTGTAACTCAAGTAGCAGATGTACTTAATCTTGTTTAATAAATAATGCCATAAAAAGATAAAGAATCAGCTAAGCTACGACGATGCAATGAAATAGTCCTTGTCGAACTACAATCCAACATGAAGAAACAGCTACTGGCGATATATTAACTAAACAAAATCATCAATCCGAGGGTGCCACGAAGTTGTTGAACCACGGGTGCTCAAGCGCTTTCGCCGCGGTCAGCCTCTTCTCCGGGCAGAAGGCCAGCAGGCCTGCGAGCAGATCACGCCCATCCTCCGACAGCTTTGCCAAGCACTCTGGGTCGAGCTTTCCTGCAGCAGAGGTCATCCTATTCCTATCTCGCAACTCGGACATTTCGGTAGCCATCTCGTACTCGCTCTCTGACTGGAACAGAGTTTCACCGCTTAGAAGCTCCGCCATAACGCACCCTAGCGCCCACATATCAACGGCTGTGCCGTAGCACCAATTGCCGTCGAGCAGCTCCGGCGAGTTGTACTCCAGCGTCCCGACGGGGTAGGCCGCATGCGGCTTCCCATCGGGCTTCTGCCGCGTCGCGGACCCAAAGTCGCACACTTTGAGCTCGCCCGAAGGGCAGACAAGAACGTTCTCCGATTTGATGTCGCGATGGATAAAGCCAAGATCGTGTACCTTCTTCGCAGCGCAGATAAGCTGCCTCATCATCCCACGGATCGTGTCCTCCGACTTGGTCTCCCAGATGGAGTCGCGGAGGCTGGACCCGCCCTCGACCAACTCCAAGACGAGATGCACGTCTCCGGTCTTGCGGTCGGCGGCGACGCCATGGATCCCGATGATCGACGGGTGGCCGCGGCACGCGCGGAGGCAGCCGGCCTCCATGGCGAGCGCGCGGCGGTCGGGAGGCCCGTGGCCGTCGGGCCCATCGCCGCGGATCCACTTGAGCGCGACCTCCTTGCCGCTGCGGCGGTCGCGCGCCCTGCTCACGACGCCCTCGGCGCCCTCTCCGAGCACCTCAAACACCTCGAACTCGTCGATGCTCCTGAAACCCTTGTACCGCGGTCGCTTGTTCGCGTCAGCGGCGCGCGGTTCTTGGTCCGGCGCCGGACGCTTGCGGGCCACCGCCGCCGCAGACATGCTGAACTCAAGATCGAAACGCGAGTGGAAAGCAGAACTCGAGATCGAAACGCGGGCGTAGAGCAGGGAGAGAGCGAATCTGAACTCGAGATTGGAGGCAGTGGGGATTTGGACGCGAGGAGGCGCGATCGAAAGATGGGTGGAGAGCACCGAGAGAGCGAATTGCGAATCGGGATGGAAAGAAGCGATTGGGAGAAACCAATGAACTATATATTGATGAAGGGGAGGGAAGAGAATCCGACAGCTGCGAAGGCGGTGGCCGGCGGCGTCGATCTAACGCAGTTACGCTAACTACTCCGACTCGAATTCAATTTTAGGTTTGAGTAGGCCTCGCGTTTTCCCGGGCGCGCGAAATTACAACGGCTCGAGTGCTCAGGGTCTGGGCTTTTGGCGTCTGAGATGATCCAGCCAGAGTGCAGATGAGGAGGCTTTGCTGACCTCAGCAACCCATTTTACTGACATCAGCACAGATTTTCCTGACGAACAAAAAACATTAAAAATAATATTTGTTCCTGTTGGCATATAAATTGCTACGATGGACAAAACTAAAAATACATTAGCAGGCACCAAAAAAAAAAAAATAACAACTAAAAGTTTGGCTTCAAGGTTTGCCTTGTAACTAGCTTCTGCAACAACACCTCTTGCTCTTCTAATTTGAATTCATCTATGGTAGCCCTAGCCAGGGGCCTACCGGGCGATGACAAAAGGGCCGGCGGAATCCACGCGGGGCAACCCGCCACGGCCGCGCTCCGACGAGTCGCGAGGGGCTACGACAAGCTAAGGCAAGCAAGGGCCTTTCCTTCCTTTCGAGGGCGTGGGCGGCGCTGCGGCGGCGGCGGTCGGCCATGGCGAGCCTTGGCGCTGGTGTGGGGTCATGCCCTCGCGTGACCACAGTCGGGGCACAAATAGCCTGTCGAGGCGGTTGGCGTGCGGGGGCACGCTGGGTGGCTGGGCCGAATGGTCCGGTCGGTGTGTGCGGGCGCGGCGTGGTGCGGCACGACGCTGGTGCGGCTTCTTGCCGAAAGGAGAACGGGGGATGATGACAGCGGGTCCGCCGTCACTAGCTTAGCAACAACATCGGGCGGCGGCTAGCCAGTCTTGGGCCGACCGGCTTGCTCGCTTTCGGGCGTTTACGGGTCGGGCTGGCCTGCTTTCGGACTCCTAGCTCGGATTGTTTCCGGCGTTTGCCTCTTCGGTGGTCCGCTCAAGGGAATGCGATGCGCCTGCCGCCTACGGAGTCGATGGATTCCGTGATCTCGAGAAGGACGTGATCTTCGACCGTATGTAGTTGTAGGTCCGGTTGTACATGGGTGGCATGTGTGTGGTGTGCGTGTGTAGAGTGGGCGTGCGTGTGTATGAGCAGATACTACAAAGCGCATCCGGATGAGAGGCAACTAAAAAAAAAAACCATAGGGTCATAAAATATGTTCTCCTCTTAATAGTTCGGTTATCGATCGTAAATCACTCACACCCTCTATGGTGCCTTGAGTGCAAAACAAAATGGCCCTATGGTTGTACCTTTGCATTGAGCCTATTTTATTTTTCTTTTTCTTGTTTCCTGATCATCTTTTGGATCATCTCTATGGATCCACCATGACCACCATGCTTCATCACTTGGCTAGGATTCATCTCATACTATATCACACTTAAGCATAGAGATTAGTCCTAAAGGTTTCATCAATTATCCAAAACCAAACTAGAGATCTTCAATCTCCCCCTTTTGATAATTGATGATAACCCTTATAAAGATTTTATGATAAAGAATTTTGAACATGTCATGTTTGTCCAAGCATTTTGTTTATAATTATAGGATTGGACAATCATCACAAATTCGGTTTTGGTAGCATTGGCTCCCCTACATAAGCAGACCTGTTTGGTGCCGTTGTTATTTAGTGATTGCACTGAGCAATGTCAACAAACGGGCATTCAAAGAAGAGGTGTTGCGCCGTCATCTCTAGGCTCCTTTCACATAAAGCACAAAAGTAGTTGTTTTCCCATCCTCTTGCTTGCAATCGTGCAGCTGTCCACAATCTATTTTGGAGCAGTAGCCATAAAAAGAATTTGCATTTTAGTGGCACCTATGCTTTCCAAATCAGATTCTGGAAGTTGGAGAGAGTATGGCCGGCAAACTGAATTGCATACACACTGATCTGGCTGGATACGCACCTGAGCTTTCGAGAGTCCAGATGATTGAATCCTCCCTTTGTATCATCAAGGTTTATACCTACAGCCTCAATCGCTCTCCGCAGCCTGAAAAAATCGTTCATGAGGTCGTTGTTCAGGTTATGGGCAATATCTTTGATCCATCTATCATTTTCGATTTCTTCCCTCACAGTTCTGTTCTTTCTCCTATTGTGCCTGTACAAGAGAGGGCATAAACTCGAAGGTGGTCAGCCATCTATCCAGCTTGAGTTCCAGAAAGAAGCTTTGTTTCCATTCCTAACTGTGACCACCGTGGCGGCGTTGAAAAGTGCCATGTCGTCAAGATCGATCGGGAGGCATGAATCGTTCCATGGCCGATCAGGACTGACCCATTAAAATTTTGCTATATAAATATATAGATATAATAATGTGTCATTTACTACCAGAATATAAGTTTAGGGCTTGTTCAGTTTTCGGGAACCGAGGCTGGGAACTAATCTAGTCAGAGGATTGCGTGTTCAATTTGTATAAGTTCCTTATATCCAGAATTGTTGCTACCTCTGTTCCAGGCCAAACAAACAAAGCCCTTAGGTTGGGACAGGGAGAGGGAGAGAGGCGCAGGGATATAGAGAAAAGGGAGGGGAATAAACCTTTGATTACATGCTGTTAGTATTTGTGGTCCTAGCGAGACTTAACTCTTAAGCAACCTCGAAGAACCTTATAAGATTTGGATTCTCCTTTCATAACAAACTCTAACTCTAACCAATTCTTTCCAAATCTACTTAGACTTGGTAAAATAAGAGCATCTCCAACGGTTCCCCATCCCAGGTTTCCATTCTTTTTTTTCTGGCAAAAACAGAAAAAACCTTCTCCAACAGTTCCCCATCCCAGGTTGCCATTTATCCCAAGTTCGAAAAAAGAGCCTCTGCGCGCGCATATATGCGCCTTCGTATCCATGGCGCATCCGTCCGTATTAGAAGAGGTGGAAGGGCTTAAACATAATTTTGTTTTTTGTCCGGGGTTCCCGATGTAAGTTTTCAAGAGGTGGAAGGGTATAAACATAATTTTGTTTCTCTCTCGGGGGTTCACGATGTAAGTTAGATCTGAGTTTGGCAAATGAATTATGCTTGCCCTGTTGGAGATGATAATCTTTTTTTTCTTGGCATATCTTTTTAGAGGTTGGCATAACTCAAGATTTGCCAAGTAAAATTTGGCAAACTCTTGGAGATGCTCTAACTTGATGACGGGCGGGACTAGCGGCGGGCGCTAGTGCTACAATACAGTGGGTACTATTCACACGCGCCCGCTACCCTAGGGCGTGATGCGATGCCCATCTAGCGCGCCTCTTCAGGCCCGTGTTGGCCCATTTTCTCTGCCGAGGTTCACGCCCACGTTGACGTGTGATGGTAACTCCCTCCTTCTCCGCTCGGCACGTCCTCGTGCAGAAATACGACATGGGGCCCGCTGCTCCAAGGTGCCTCCTTAATTTGGATAGGGAGGTGCTTCATGTTGTCGTCGACTGGTCCGTTGTTGACATCGCTGGCGATGATCACGAAGCAATAGTGGCGGACGGTGAAGTACCCGAAGATGTTGTCAGTGTAGTCGCCCGGTGCATCATTGCATGATGCAGCAAGGAGAGGTCGTGGGATAGCTGCTTCGAATTTGACATGGACCATCTGTCGAGGTGGACAAGGTAGGTAGGTAGCCGGTGCCAGACCGTGAGGCGAAGCGTGTTGGTGACCATCTGTCGAGGTGGACAAGGTAGGGGGCGTATTAGCGTCCGCCCTGGTCGGATAGGTGCGCTCGTCCGACCAGGTGCGGGAAGCTACGAGCGGGGTGCTGGATCATCTGTTGTTGGGCCTTTTTTATTCTTTGTGGTCCAATTTTTTTATTTTTGTAGACTGTTTTTTTTTTTTTTTTTTGACTGTTTCTTTCATTCAGTTTGTGGAGAAGGTAACAAATACTTATCATTCGGTAGATAGTTTTCGTTTGCCCAAAACTCAATTTTTTTAGCTGCTATGAATTCACAGTTGACACTATTTTGGCCAGGCAATTCAAAAACTTTATAAAAAATTTCATAAAAAACATAAAAAATGCTTTGCTAGTTCTCATATCACTGAGTATTATTTTTAAAAAAATTATGCTATTTAAGTGTTACTTATAGCAATTTGTATTTTGCTATTATGCAAGAAAAAAAAATCAGAGGTTGTGAAAAAAAAAATGTAGAACCAAATCTGGAGAAGTTGACATTTCAATGTCTTCATTAATCTATCGTGAAAGGTATCCATAATTGGTTCTTGAAAGTTATCTGAACTGTTTCTTGACTCAAGTAACGGCGGTAGAGGAAGTTTTGCAGACCACGCCTACTTGAGAAATAATTAACCTGTAAAAAAATTATGTCAGGCTGACCACATCTACTTCAAAGTTCTAAATATCAAACTTTAATGTTCTACGTAGCAAAAGATCGATGTTCTATCAAGGAAACTTTAATGTTCCATTTCTTATATATAATGTGACAACATATTCGATGTTCTACCTTTAGAACTATGATGTTCTACCCAGGAAAAATTGATGTTCTATCAAGGGAACTTGAATGTTCTACTTTTGTTAAATATAACAGCTACTTTTGTTAAACATAACAGTGAAATTCACTTCAAACGAAAAGGAATTCATCAAAATTACCTAAAGTTGCTTCCTCAATCAACTGGTTGTTCATTCTTCATGACTAAAAAGGCAAAACAGGACATACCATCTTCTAGCCATCATACAATGACAGCGGTCATCCATGTAATACTACTGAACGAGATGCAACTTCTTCTGGTTCTGGCACTCCAATACAAGGGTTCAGTATGAGATACTGCCTCCTTGTCAATTTTACGTTGTGCAGTTGTTTGTTTGAAACCACCAAACCTTGGCACCCTGCTAATGACTTTTCCGATGGAATGCTCCTTCCTACTTATCAGACTTGTTCTTCCCTTTGCTTCCCTTCCCCACGTCCCTATTCTTCTCAGGAATTGTGTCCTTTGAATCGTTATTAGAGCTCAACAATGACAAGAATGAGATCAATAGTGCTTTAAAGGAAGATGTGTCAGGGCCATAAAGGCTATCATAATTGTGCTCGAATCTTTATCATCCTCCAATTTTTTTGCACTTCGTCAGCCTTCTGCAAAGTCCAAACAAATTGAAAAATAAATTTTCAATAACATGAGATGATGACTGAAGATCCCAAGTTGACACAGAGAATCATAAACCCTTTCTAAAACACATCCTTTCAAAGAGTTGGCACCGTGTTCTAGCAGCAGGCACAACCTTTCAAAGAGTTACTGAACGGGCGCTGGTGCCCTGCTACTAGTGTATTGAAAAAGTAGAATATTCAGGTTCGCTGGGTAGAACATCAATCTTTGATTCGTAGAACATCACAGATTCATAGGTAGAACATCAAATATATGTTGTCACATTATGTATAGAAAATAGAACATTGAACTTTCTTTGATAGAACATCGATCTTTGCTACGTAGAACATCACTGTTTGAAAAGTAGAACATCGAAGTTTGATAGTTACAACTTTGAAGTACAGTATTGAATAAGATACTGTAGAACTCTTGTTTGTTTTTACATTTCTTTCAAATGAAAATTCTACCAATGTGATGATTAACAATCTATTTTCTTCTTATATAGGCTAAGTACTTCACAAATAGCGCATAGTAACGCAAAAAAGCAGTCAAGACTCGCACTTTGTGGGTCTCCGGCAGTCAAGACTCGAAAGCAGCAGTGACGCAAAGGCAAGAGATGCAATGAACTGCACCAGTTCGGAGAAAAATGAATGGCCGGTAGTGATGTAGCCCTTGCTAATTAGTTAACACATGGCATTGACAATATGTGCAACCACACAACCGATATCCATGGGCAATATGTGAAAGAGGTAATCACGAAAACATGGGCACTTCAACGAGATGCAATGAGTAGCAGCTAGTAACGAACCAAAATAAACTTGAAGATAAAATCAAAGATAAAAATCATAGAAAAGAGATTAATGCATATATAAAATCAAAGCAAAAACCCGCATAAGCAAGAATAACATGTCATTTGACACAAATAGGCAATAAATATTGATGACAGAGAATTCCACTTGGAACAGGGACTGACAACATCTAAACAAAGCGTTACGAGAATCACAAGCATGAAGGTCACATTATACTTGTCCGAAAAAGAAACCTATTATAAGACATCCAACCAAATTTTGCAAGCATGTCCTGCAATATGTAGCAATTAGGGGGCCATTGGAGCATCCGGCCACCGCCAACTCTTACATTATTTCTTGTATGAACAAACATCAAAACAATTCAAATCAAGCAACAATAATTCCAACATACATTGTCACTAAACTGAAATACTGCAAATATATTTAATTAGGTAAGTCATATAAGGTGATTTTTACCTCATTCAAACAATCTGGCAGAATGGCACTGGAAAAAATTGTTTGTGTCGTCAGAGCAAGTAGCATCTTCTACCCTGCCTATTCATATATTAGAGGGAGTGATTAAATAAGAAGGTGCATGAAATAGAAAGCTAACCAACATGATTATCAACTAACTTTATATCACTACATAACCATGCTCTTTTTTTGCCATTATATCCACGAATACTTAAAATTAAAATCATGCTGAAAATATACTTAAGGTTGAGAACTTGATAGCTGAAAAATATTCCACCTAATATATATTAAGTGAACACCACAATATGGAAAAAAAGAGCATCACTTGGTTAGTAACAGAACATCAAATTTGTTAGGGTCATGTACCCTTCCAGAATCAACAGGTCTTTGAGGCCCATTAGAACCTAGAGATTTGTCAGCTTTCTCACTTGCCTATGAAAATCAATGAATAATACAAAGAACATCAGTTTGAACGTAGTTGAACAACATATGAAAAAACTGTGGGAACATTGTCTACTAAAAACCAGAACAATAGATATTTACCAATGGAAGATCACATTTGTTAAAGGTAATTGAAAATTAGGTCAGCAGCACAAGAACATCAAGACCTGAAGAAAATCGATTTTTTAGTTTCATATTTGACGAATCTCTTCCCGGACTGCATATTCACACTTCAAGACCTGAAGAAACATAACAAATCACATCAATTGAGGGTGATACAGTTTGCAAGCAAACGATGCATTGTAGAATTTGCATTACTACGACCCCTCCCAATACTACTCAGAAGTACTTTTTTATTTCGCATTGATGGACGAACACAAGCTCTGATGGACAGACACTCAAGGCATTTCCAGTACGAACAGAACATACAACCCAACTAAAAGCAACAACATGCTTTCAACACACTGTAACAGAGACCGAAACTTTCAATCTCCCCAGTAATCTCATCGGACGTGCCTCGCGAAGTGGGGTTCCGAACCCTAACTGTGAAATTAGCATGTCCATAGCGATCAGTAATCGAAATAGTTTAAAAAAAGCCACAAGAAACATAGGAAAACCACATATTGCAACAGGGGCAAGCACAATCGGCATATTCTTTGGCAAGATTTATATGAATCGGGGCATCCGTTTCCATCCCACCCCTTTCAGCAGGGGAGCGCGGACTCAACATGGGAAAAGGTTCGAGAATTCAGAAAATAAGCTGGTCCCACTAGTAAAATCCCTGAACAAGTTTGATGAATCAAAGAATCCACCGCAGGAAAGAGGATTTGGGTTCGAGAGCTCACGGCCAACGCAAATTGAAAAACCATTCTGCAGGAGGAACCAAAGAATCTGTACGCAATAAGGCTTGCTTACCAACAAAAAAAGAGAAATCAACCCGAGATCTAGCCGCACAACGCCCAAAGATCGGGGAACGGGTACACGGATGGGGATGGGGATGGGGACGAGGATTGGAACGAGGAAGACGATGACGAGCTCGCGGTGGAACACAGCTACACAGCCGCCGCCGATGGAACGTCACTCGATGGAGGAAGGGAGAAACATGCGGGGCTCGGTGGGCCGATACAGCAAATTGGGCCGCAATCACCGAATAGGCTGGGGTGGTTGGACGGTTCTTCGGGTCCGACTGGTAGGACCGGAAGATTTCCGGACAAGGTAGGCAGGTACCCGGTGCCAGACCGTGAGGCGAAGCGTGTTGAGCATGTTGCCGAAGATGGGGAGCCCAAACCGAACTTGCCCTGACGATAGATAGATGATGTTTGTCGGAGTCTGGCTGTAGGGCGATGTGGATGAGGAAGTTTTTTTTTTTTTTTTTTTTTTTTTTTTTTTTTTTTTTTTGTGGGTTGTGGGGAGGAATGTGGCTGAGGAAGTTGAGGTGACGAGCATGGCTTGCTTGGCCCATTGCGTAGTGCAGGAATTGTATCACCATGATATGGAGTACCATGTGGCGCTCGTGTCGACGATCGTGTGGTCGCTCTGGTGCCAAGTATGGCGCCTGTCAGGCACATGCGCCAGCCAAGCACGGCATACTGTGATACGTCGATCACCATGAGGAAGCTGCTGCTGATGTTCCGGTTGGCCTTCCTAGCATGTTGTCATGCACCACCCTCCAGACCCTGCAGTTCTTCAGAGGTATCATTAGCCCAACTTAGCTCAGTAATCAGTCGAGGTATGTCAGGGCAGCAAGCAATTCATGACAGCACGGTTTCACTCCCTCCTTTTCTGAGGTCATAAGATGAACACCATTTTTTTTGCTTAGCTGCCCGCAAAATAACGGAGTATCTGAGTGCAAACACTAGTAGACCATTTTGTGACATGAAACATGTTGTGTCCGCTTGAGAGAACTAAACACTACAGTGCTGCAGTTTTTTCTTTCAAAAAAAAAAAAAAAAACAATACTGAAGTTTTGGTTTTGGGTTGGTTTGGATTTATGCCTTCCTAAGGGCTCCATCAGCAGCAGCAGGGTTTCAATCCCAACCTGAATGCTTCCAGGTCAAGGATCAACTGGATCTGGTTGGTTCACATTATCCTGTTGGATTCAATTTCAGACAAGAAGGGATCATTCCTTTCCTTAAAATCATTGTTGGGCTGCACATGAATAAAACCTTACTCACTTCAGCATCAAACGTTGCGCATGCATTACAAGTTCACACAAACAAATGTTGCATATCCTGCAATAAACCAACATGTAGTGTTCAGTACATGCTTATTCAACAAAACAAGCTATGGAACTCATACATTGCTTTCATGTTCTTGATACTAGCAAGCTATCTATGACTAACTGAGAGACAAAAGGTTTAAAATCCATAACATAATAGGTCTCAGCAGGGAAACACCAGAAACCTTTCTTGGTACTAACAAGGTAACTGCATTTTTGGCAAAGAAAGCAGGACAGACATGATATCTATGACTAAGAGACTGGGTATCTTTTGTATCAGCAGCAGTATGCAATGAATCTCTTGCAGAAACCTGTATCAATATCTTTTTGTATCAATAATTTAAGACTCTAATTGTAATCTACAGGAAGAAGCTAGTTAATAAAACCAAATAATCTATGCATCCAAACTTTGAACCGATGTTTTTCTGTAAATAACGTATCTAGAAGGCATCATGTGACTAATCACAACATTCAGTCTAAATTTTTTCAGACATTGCTTTCCTGACCACATGATGACTTGCCGGCCGGTCAAACCCTGTCTACCGGCTTGTGTCAACTTGCTAATACAGCAGGACATCTCTTGCCATGGACACTGATGACCTACATTTACATACAGATCTCCTATTGTTGCCAAACCTCAAAGATACATTACATATATTTGTGATCGTCTCACTTTCTATCTAAAAGATGATGGAGGCTTTCCACTGATTAAAAAGCCTTCTCCATTAACTGCACACAAAAATCAAGAAAAGGCAGCAACAACCAAAAATCAAGAACCTAATGGACCAGCTGACCAGCGTCTTCCAACATCATAAAATTTGTAGAAAGCAAATAAAGTAAGCATAGACATTCCAAAGAAACTAAATCAAGCATGGTAAAAAGTGTTTCCGAGCAAGAGCCCAAGAACAGCGCAGCCACTTCAGAGGTAACCAAAGATAAACACAACTTTAGTTCAATAGTGAGCTATCATTTTGCCTCTCGATAACTATAAAACTGATTAGCGTTAGTGTTTAATAATAAAGTTAAATCACACTAACGAATAAGATGAGGAAGAAGTTGCAGGTAATGCACGTACAAAATAAAAAAATTTAATGTGTGATAAGATTAAAAAAAAAGTTGATAAGTGCTCTACACTTGAGACCTTTTTAGCCAGCTACTTGTTGAAACTGCTCCTGCAAATAATTAAGCTAAGATTTTGTTCTAATTGAAAAACAAGGTAGTGTATGGACCACAAAGGCTCAGCCATCGCTGCTCTCTTTTATCGAGGGCATACAACTTGAAGAAAAGCTTTGATATGGATAAGAATTAAAGTTCCTTTCCTTTTCCTTCTGTTAAATTAAATAATGCAAGTTACAAAATGGAAAAGGACACATGTTGGAGCAACCTGCATCTACATATATAGTGAATTCACAAATAGAGAACAAATTGGCAAAAGACAGCACATCAGGTGAGCCTAATAGCAAAGCAGAGTAGCTGATTATGGCCATGGTGTTTACTTATCTAACAACAACCATTATAAACATAAAAATTTCCACTGTATGATGCAATTATGATTCATCTACATATATAGTGAATTCACAAATACTCCCTCCGTCCCTAAATAAATAAGTGTCGCCGTTGGTGTGCGTGCCACAAGTTTGACTCGATTTATAGAAAATACGTGCAACATTTGTGTCTCTAAATAATTTTTGTTAAAAAACTAGATTCAAATATCTTTCCAATGGTACTAATTATGTATCATAGCTATTAATATTTTTTAATATAAAATTAGTTAAAGTCGTTTCTCGGGATGAGCAAATGACACTTATTTAGGGACGGAGGGAGTAGATAACAACTTCGGCAAAAGACAAAGACATCAGGTGAGCCTAATAGCAAAGCGAGTAGCTGATTATGGCCATGGTGTTTTTACTTATCTAACAACAACCATTATAAACAAGAAAATTTCCACTATGTGATGCAATTATGGTTCTTTTAGATCGGGGAGGAAATCGAAGTATCGAAGATTACAAGACTATGATACAACAGTCTAGAAGCTAGCAACTACGGGCCATGAGACATACAAGACATGAGATGCTCTCGTCCGTCAAACTCAAACACCACTTTGACACGGGCCACGAGATGGCCCGGCCCGGCGACCTTGGGCTCTAGACAGGGGTTATGGAGGCTCAAAGAAACAAATGGTGCCAATGTAGGGGAACAGACTGAATGAAGGTGCATTTTTGAATTCCTGGACTTCTTTCAGAAAGCACAAGCACATCATGTAGGCCTCTCGAGTCGAGGCGAGAGATGGCAAACAAGTAATCTTTGAAGGTTCCTTCCATGGGTAGCAATGTAATGAAGGACGGTGGGTATTGTTGGAGGCAAAGAGGTATTTTGGGAGTGATTTCCATTACTTTGCCACACCTCAACAAAGGCTGGCTGCTTAGTACATATAGGTAGGTTCCTTACAAGAGAAGCAAGCTAAGCATATTCTAGATGCTAAAGTAGAGATAAGGATAAGTGCTGACAAGGCAGCCACCAACTACTCTAGATAATATCCTAAATAGATAATCCCAAGACTTATAGCCAGTCATTCTCCCCTAAGTCTTGGGTGGTGCCTTCTGGGAATTTGAGCCATCCCAATCCGGGCACGCATCTCCACGGAACTTGACTCGCCTGAAGTGACTTGGTGAGGAAGTCCGCGAGCTGATCCCGGGTGTTGATGTAGCCGGCCTTGATGCTTCCTCCTCCAGCGACTCGGGATGAAGTGGTACTTGATGCGGATGTGCTTGGCGAGCTCGTGGAAGACGGGGTTCTTTGCCAAGGCCAAAGGCGGACTTGCCGTCCACCCCGAGCTCCACCGCCTATGCATCCTTGCCAAGGAGATCGCCCGGCCCGCCGAGCCAGCCACAAAGCCTGTGTTGAAGCGGTAGTAGCAGCGATGTACTCCGCCTCACGGTTTGGAGACGGGGGCCACCACGGCTGCTTGACCGACTGCCGGCCTAACGAGGCACTTCCGAGGAAGAAGAGCGTCCCTGGTGCTCTTCTTGTTGTCGATGTCGCCGGGCGAGGTCGATGTCGCTGTGCCCGATGAAGTGCTCCTCTCCCGGGCTCCTCGGGTAGTGCAAACCGTGGTCGGTGGTGCCCGCAACATAGCGAAGGATCCTCTTCACGGCTGCCGATGCTCCGTCGTCGGTCCGCTGCATGAACCGGTGACGTAGCCCACGGCGAACGCCCGGGTTCGACCGCGTGTGGATAGCGGGTAGCGGGCGACCGCGATGCGCCCGGTACTCGGTGGCGTCAACCTCCTTTGCCGTGCTCGCGGCTCGGCCCGACCTCTCCTCCATGGGAGTGAGTCTTTGGGTTGCGGCTTGTGAGGCCGCCCAACTCGACAATGCGCTTGGCGTGAGTCGCCCGACGAAGAGAGATGCCTGGCTGTCCCGATGGACCTCGATTCCCGGTAGAAGGAGAGGGGCCCCAAGTCGCTCATCCGGAAGGTGGCCTTCATCTACGCCTTGAACGCTTCCACCTCTTTTGCTTGCGGTGATCACCAAGTCGTCGACGTGACGCCTACGACGGGGGCATTACCTCCCTTGCCCCGCCGGTAGACCAGCGACCTCGTGAGGGCTTTCTTTGAAACCCCATCTCGAGAGTGGAGTCCGGCTTGTCGTTCAAGCTCGTGGTGCTGCGCAAGCCGTAGAGGGCCTTGCGCAGGCGGAGAACCTTGTTCTCCTTGCCGGGATGACGAATCCCCACGGTGGCGGGCGTGAACCTCTTCCTTCAAGTCACCGTTGAGGAAGGCGAGTTGACGTCCATGTGGTGCACGCCGCCATCCCTCTGGGCCGCCCGGCGGGGGAGAAGACGAGCGGACTCCATCCGCACAACGGGCGCGAGAGGGCGTCGTCGGTCGACTCCCTCTGGCCCGAACGAAGCCGCGGGCCACGAGACGCGCCTTTGTGCTTGATCACCGCACCGGCCTCATCCTTCTTGAGCTTGTACACCCACTTAAGAGTGATGGCGTGGTGTCCGCCTAAAGATCCGCCCGGCTCCCATGTCCGGCCGGCTCGACGGCGTCCATCTCTGCGCCGCATCGCGGCGCCATGCCACGTCACCCTCGCCTTAGCGGCGAGGCGTGGCTCACCGTCCTCTGCGCCAGTGCGGCTCGGCGTCGGTCGTGCACCGCCATCCTGTGGACAGTGATCGCCGAGGATGTTCTCCACGGTGCGGTAGCAGCGGCTCGCCCGTCGTGGTAGGCATCGGCGCGGTCCTCGTCGTTGGGCGGCGTAGTGGCAAACTCCACCGTCTGGCGACGGGGCGAAGGCCGCCGGTCTGGGGGGCCGGGCGGCCGGTGTAGGAGAGCGGGCGTATCCGGTCTTGGTGGTGGTGGTGGACTTGCTGGTGGTGCGGGGGCGGTGGAGTACTCGCCGGGTCGTCGGCGAGCCAGTCTTGGAGAGGGGTGAGCTCGGTGAAGAAGAGCTGCTAGCTCCCCCCCAGCTCCCTTGAAGTGGGCGTGATCGACGACGAAGTCTCGAAGTCGAGCCGAGCCGTCGTCCACCGCCTTGTCCCCAAGTCCGGCCCTCGCCCTTAAGTCGAACACGGCGTCCGGGAGATGCGGGCCCGGCGTGTCACGGGGTCGAGGATGCGGTAGGCCTTGATGCCCTCGCGTGGCCGATGAAGACTCGGTGTGCTCCGTCGTCGAGCTTGCCGATGTGGCCGAGCTCCTTGGCGAACGCCGCACCGGCCCACGCGAGGTGGCTCACCACCGGCTGCGCCCCATGCCAAGCCTCGTGACGTGTCTTGCCATCAAAGTGCCTTGGTGGGCGGCGGTTGAGGAGGTGGGCCGGCGGAGTCATCACCGCCTCTCTCCCGATGGAGATCGCCGGCATCCTCTCTCGCTGAGGAGGGCCCGGGCGGTGGCTACCACCGTCACGGTTGTGGCGCTCGGCGACGCCATTGGCGCTGCGCGGGTGTGCGGGCGGAGAAGTGGCGCCGGATCCCCTCGTTGGCCTTGATGCGTCGTGAACTCGGCCGCCATAAACTCGCCTCGTTGTCCGTCGCAACACACCGGCTTGCGGGCGCCTCTTTTCTCCGCGGCCAGCCTTGGTGGCGCTTGATGGCGTCGTCGGCAGGTTGCCCCTTGGTGTCGGCGGGACAGCCCACATGTAGCGGGACACGCGTCATCGACAAGGAGGAGGAAGTAGCGCCGTCCTCCGGTGTAGCCGGTGTCACGGGGCCGCCGCAGTCGCCGTGCACGAGCTCCGGCTTCTCCTTGGCACGGAAGCTCACCGGCGGGGGGAAGGGCCGCCGCCGCCGCCGTGAGGACGCAGTGTCGCGAATCGCTCCACGTGGTTGACGCACGGCAAGCCCCCGCACCATCTCCCTTGTTGCCGAGGGCCGCCCGGGGCCTCGAAGTTGAGGTGCCCAAAGCGCTCGTGCCACCGCCAGGCGCCGTCGTCGCGTCGTGTTGCAAGAGACGTAGGGCCGCCGTAACACCCCAAGTGTTATTTACCAGTTAAGCAATGGATTGGATAAAAATAAGTTTAGTTATAGTTGTTTGAGTTGTTGGATGAAAAGATGCGAAAAAGAATAGGAATCCGAAAGTTACCCCCTCGTTGATTCGGTCACTAACGACGTATTTTTAACGTCAACATTCTACCAATAAAGGGGTGAAACTATACCTTACTACACACATATGCATTTATTATTGACATAATTCCACTTGTAGTGCGTAAATAATGTTTTGCGGGATTTATATAAAAACCAAGTGAAAAATGTACCAAAAAGCGCCATCCGGGAAAGCGCATTCTTGAAGGATATCAAGCCCAATGGGGAAAACGGGACTAAACACGCAGAAATGGGCCGAGCCAACGCCGCCCTACAACTTTTCGGGCCCGACACGGCCCCACTGCCAAAACTTCGGGCCCAAACTGGGGGCGACGAGCGCGCACCTTACCCCGCACCCACTTTGGCGTCGATCCGGCCCAAACTTGGCGAGCGGTGCATTAAGTGTCAAAACCGACGGTGCGGGGGGTGGATCGGCCGATTCGGTGAATCTAGACACCCGAGATGGGTCGGTTTGGTGTAGTTTTGCACTTAGCCCCCTCTCTCACTTGTATAAATAGGCCTCCACTCTCCCCTCTCAACACACACCTCACAAGAGAGTCATTCTCTCCCTCTCCACTCTTCTTCTTCCTCCTCTTAGTAGATTATTAGGATGTGGAGCTAGGCAAAGCCACCAAGGAGGGCTTGGCTCCTTGGAAGATGGATTCCAGGAATAAATCTACTTATGGTATTCTTCCAAAGCCTTGCCCTTTATCTTATCTTGGTTGTGCACTAGAATTAGAGTCTTCATGTTATTTCTATGCTTCATGATTTATCTTATGATCTAACATGTTGTTCTCTTGACATGATCATGATATATGAACTAGTCTATAGTTTCTATGTTATGATATCGTCATAGAACTTTATGCTTAAAACCATTCATGCAATATAATTGAGTAGTGTCGGGATTGTGCTGAGTGGCGGTTCGTTGTGTCCTTCGGGCTTGCTCGTGTCCTATTCCGTCCATCCGTAGGGTGGGGACCATGGGGATATGAGTAGTGTCCTTGTATGCGGGCGTGGTGTCCGGGATGCGGTATCCTTCGAATATGACGGCATGCCACGGTCGTGAGGGTAGGCGGCGAGGGTCGTGATGACCACGTCCCGTCCTTTGTAATCCCTCCACGTTCGTATGTTGTGTAGGAGTCTAAAGTGCCTTTTCATTGGGCGGTATGCACCGGGAAGGTCTCCCCGTCCATCTCACTCTCGCCTCGACCTCCTACTCATGAGTGTTGCCTGGCTATCAACTGGTTCTATGCACAACCATGACTAGAATCAGTATGCTCCACTTAGGTCTTTCTTTATTCCTTATTTATCTTTATCCTTGAGTTTGGTTTGAGTGAGTGTGTCAAGTTATCCCTTTACCGTTCCTTTACATCCCTGTTATAAGCATTGGTCCATTACACAGTCATGTTATCTTGTTCATGTCTCTATTAAATCCTTTTCCACCATGCCTTTCTTTGGGAAAATATAAATAACGATACGCTGAATATCTCCGGGTGAAATGCTACAATGATAGATCCGTGCGCTTGCGGATGAATATCTATTTTGGCAAGGTCTATCACCGTTGATGTTCCTAGTCTGATCACCGACATGGTGGTTTCACTTAGGAATGTCAACGGCGCATTTCTGGCGCCGTTATTAGAGATGGGTTCTAAACCTGTTTCTAGTGATTGCGCTAAGAAATGTCAACAAGCATTTCTGGCGCCGTTGCCGGAGAAGGCGTTGGTTTTTTCTAAGGAATCTATTAGAACATGTTCATCATGATAATATGCATGTGTAGTGACCTTTGTTTATAACAGGTTTATCTAAAAAAAAAAAAATATAGCAAGAACATGTTTTCAAGTTAGTATGCACCTTCGGGTATTCTTGTCGCTAACCATTTCGGTGGAGACTAAAAAGAACAAAGGGCACGCGACGCTTGAAAACATGGGGGCTACATCAATAAGAAAACTTTGATGCTCTTGGGCGGAGGAATGCACTCAAAAGGAGACCTCGACCTTGCACACTCGACTTTTTCACGAAAGTCCAAGTGTGAGAGGGAGGGACGGTGATAATATCAAGTTCCACGTACAAGGGGATCATAAAAAAAAGAGAAGTGAAAAAAAAAGAAAAGAAAAGAGAGATGAATAAGAGATTAGCCTCCCTTTGCTATAAAAAAAAAGTTGAAAAAAAAAGAGAGATATAAAAAAAGAGAGAAAAAATAGATAAAAAAAAAAGCTGGTTGAAAAGAAGAAAAATAAGAGAGATAAAAAAAGTGAAAATAAAAAAAATGTGTTATAGAAAGAAAGAAAAAATATATAGAAAAACAAAGAAAAAATATATATAAATAAGAGGAGAGAGAGGAGCGGGATGGCCCCACATGGTCAAAATAAACAATGAAGGCACGACTCCACCCAAAGATTGCTTCCATATAAGCAAGAAGGGATCTTTCTCTCCCAAGGCCTTTGTCACAAGCACCAAGGCTTATGGATCATGGACATCATTTGTGTATGACTAAGCCTTGTTGCCCACCTGAGTGAGTCTCGGTATGCCTCCCTCCCGCTCCCAAACGAGGAAGTCATAACCAAACCAAGATCAACACGCCACCGATGCAAAGAACTCTAAACTCTATCCTCAAGCTGCCGGTAAAAAGTAAACTCAGTGCACGCAAAGGTCCAATAAAAAAGGTAAAAAAAAAAAAAAAAAAAAAAAAAAGGAAAGGAGGAAAC
The DNA here is from genome assembly GCA_015847255.1 of Hyparrhenia diplandra. Lineage (NCBI taxonomy): Eukaryota > Viridiplantae > Streptophyta > Magnoliopsida > Poales > Poaceae > Hyparrhenia > Hyparrhenia diplandra. The sequence continues at coordinate 145,762 of JADLZK010011515.1, read as the reverse complement.
ATCCTCCTTTACATCTTTTGTGACCACCAAGGCCCATGGTCCATATACACTACCGTGTGTATCACCTATGCCTTGTGGCCCGCCTTTGAGATGGATCATCAAACTTCCACCGCGGGAGTTTCAACATCTTGCCTTCATGCGCGATTGGTACACACACACTCAGTACGCAAAAGGTAATAATTCACCAATTCTTTTTACTCATACTTATCTCCATATAAAAAAAATCATGTTTTCTTTGTTTATGAAATATGATCCGGGTTTGGATGCGTTTGCATGTCGCTCATGCGATACATCTATAGGTCTTTTAAATCAAGCATGGTGCTTGGGTTAAAATTGACCTCCTTTAATCAAATATCGACAAGGTGTTGAAATTTGATTAATGAACCCGTGAGGCGACGTCATAAACATTTGAGTTATTTCATGATGGAGATAAAGCAAGGCTAGACTTATTTTGCATCTTTATCTTAGCCTTGTTTGGGTATGAAAAGTTTGGTGAAGCTCTTATGTTCTCCCTTGATAATAAAATCTTAAAATAAAAATCTTTGAAGAAAAAAAAAAAAAAAAGCGCTCTTTTGCTCCTTCACGCATATGTTTTGAAATTTGGTAATCACGAAGGATGGTAAATCCACTCGTGAATCTACCATATACTAACCATGCAGAAAAGCCAAAAGCATGGGGGTAAAACCCGGATCCGATGGGCTTTGAGCTAGCTTGGGGAGGACTAAAACATGGTAATGTGAACCTTTTCACTCTCATCGTTTTTTAGATTACCATGCAAAAAAAAAAAGAAAAAGAAAAACAAAAATATTTATATATAAAAAAATTAATAACAATAAGAAAATCTTGTTCACCTTTCAAAGTCTTCACCTCCTTTGGATGAATCTTGTTATCAATTCATGCGTCCTTTTTCTATACTAGCATGTTATGGTTTGGGAGTGGTGATCATTCATATGGTGATCATACTTCCATATACTTTTTGAATTGAGCATGGTGCTTAGGTCAAAAAGTCTACCCTAATCAGATTAGACATGGAGTCAAGTTTGATTATTGAACCAGGTCGCTAGTGTAGAATTTGGTCGACCATATGGACTAACCCCCGCAGGAATTTATCAACTTTAAGAGGGTGTGTCCCGGAGATGACAAGGGAGATCGGATCTTGCCCGGTGAACCAAAAAAAAAAAAAAATATAATAATAATGAAATAAAAATAAATAAACCTTTCAAACCCCGAGTATGGTTGTCTCGTTCTTCCAAGATCATCACAAGACAAGCTTGGGGGGACCTCCCTAGCACGCCGAAGAAGCCACGAACCAAGAATCGCTAGGGCGTGTGCAAGCTAGCAACATTCCTAACCAGAAGGTAAGTCAAAAGCTAGCTTGGGGAGGACTCCGACAAAGGTAACTCGTATCTCACATTTCATTCGCTTATTTTCTTATCTTATAAGAATGATGAGATATGAGAATTAAAAAAAAAAAAAGGGAAGAAGAAAGAGAAAGAGAGAGAGGAGAATTATTCCACTCCATATATATGTGTTGCGAAATGTTTAGTTCTACCCCCGTTGAAATGATGAATAGTTGCTTTGTCTTATGATTTATCTCGTGCCTAGTTTATAACTTAAATTTCTCTAAGATTTGAGTTTAGTGGCTAAGTTTTATTTCACCATGAAAAGCCTGAATCATGTGGGTTGCACAAGCTTATCTCGATCTAGGTAGTTGCGAAGTTATGATATGGTGACATGGACTTTGCTATGACATCATTCTTAGAGTGACATGATATCCGTAGTTTTATTTTCAAAATCAAAATTCAAAAGTTCCTCGATGATATGCATTTCCTACCAAAGCCATATGACATGATGATATGATCATTCATGAAAAACTTTAGTCATATCTTTGCTTGTTTTCATGCTGAGCCTATGTCAAATTGTTTGTAACCTATGTCGAGATTCTTTTCATATGCCCAAGATCAAGATTCACGTACACCCGAAATAAATCGCCAATTCTTACACCGAGAGTTGCGCACAACATGCACCCTTCTATCCACCACAAATATACTCCATGCATTTGTACCATGACCTCTCACAAAAAAAAATCCAGCTACAAAAGGAGAAGTATGGGCTATGCAAAAAAAAAAGAGATGGACAAATGTCCCAAATAAAAAGACGAGGAAGTCAGTACTCGTCCAAAAAGAATGAAGAGAAAAGAAAAGAAAAGGAAGGAATAAAGGTAGCCCATACCTCCTATGCTATTCCACCAAAAAAGAGAGAGTCATGATACCGGAGTACAAAAATACAAAAATTCCACACACTTTCACATCTTGATCTAGGTCTATGACTAGTTTCTCCATGTGGGTCGGTTTTTGACACCGGCAACATGACATGACACAAGTATGCCAATCTTTTACCTACCCAGAGCTCCACAAAAAGCCTTTTTTAGCCTGGTAGGCAAAAAAGAAAGGCAAATCTAAGCCTTTGGTGAGGAACAACCACAAACAAATATTGAGCGATCGAGAGATCATTTGAGGAACTATATTCTTTGCAAAAATATTTTAAAACCTCTGGATTGATAGTCTCTCAAAAGGGTGAAAGATAAGCAAGTTCGTCGATCTGTTCTATCTTGCAACCACCCAAGATTCAGAAACAGCTCAAAAGCCCCACAAACGACGAAAGGTAATAAAGGGTGGGTAAGCATGCCATTTTATTCAAATTCTAGTAGAAAATTTTTGTTATAAACATGGCACATTTGAAACATAAACGGCATAGAAGCAACTCCTGATCAACAACCAAGTACTTATCTTTGCTCGAGGACGCGCAAAGGGTAAGCTTGGGGGAGTTTGTTGACGGTCACTAACAACGTATTTTTAACGTCAACATTCTACCAATAAAGGGGTGAAACTATACCTTACTACACACATATGCATTTATTATTGACATAATTCCACTTGTAGTGCGGAAATAATGTTTTCCAGGATTTATATAAAAACCAAGTGGAAAATGTACCCACGGCGCCATCCGGGAAAGCGCATTCTTGAAGGATATCAAGCCCAATGGGGAAACGGACTAAACACGCAGAAATGGGCCGAGCCAACGCCGCCCTACAACTTTTCGGGGCCCGACACAGCCCACCTACAAAACTCGGGCCCAGCCCAGGGGCCGAGACGGGTGCGCCCGCACCCACTTTGGCGCTGATCCGGCCCAAACTTGGCGAGGCGGTGCATTAAGTGTCGAAACCGACGGTGCGGGGGTGGATCGGCCGATTCAGTGAATCTAGACACCTGAGAGATGGTCGGTTTGGTGTAGTTTTGCACTTAGCCCCCTCTCTCACTTGTATAAATAGGCCTCCACTCTCCCCCTCTCAACACACACCTCACAAGAGAGTCATTCTCTCCCTCTCCACTCTTCTTCTTCCTCCTCTTAGTAGATTAGTAGGATGTGGAGCTAGGCAAAGCCACCAAGGAGGGCTTGGCTCCTTGGAAGATGGATTCCAGGAATAAATCTACTTATGGTATTCTTCCAAAGCCTTGCCCTTTATCTTATCTTGGTTGTGCACTAGAATTAGAGTCTTCATGTTATTTCTATGCTTCATGATTTATCTTATGATCTAACATGTTGTTCTCTTGACATGATCATGATATATGAACTAGTCTATAGTTTCTATGTTATGATATCGTCCATCTCACTCTCAGCTCTGACCTCCTACTCATGAGTGTTGCCTGACTATCAACTGGTTCTATGCACAACCATGACTAGAATCTGTATGCTCCACTTAGGTCTTTCTTTATTCCTTATTTATCTTTATCCTTGAGTTTGGTTTTGAGTGAGTGTGTCAAGTTATCCCTTTACCGTTCCTTTACATCCCTGTTATAAGCATTGGTCCATTACACACCATGTTATCTTGTTCATGTCTCTATTAGATCCTTTTCCACCATGCCTTTCTTTTGGGAAAATATAAATAACGATACCCTGAATATCTCCGGGTGAAATGCTACAATGATAGATCCGTGCGCTTGCGGATGAATATCTATTTTGGCAAGGTCTATCACCGTTGATGTTCCTAGTCCGATCACCGACATGGTGGTTTCACTTAGGAATGTCAACGGCGCATTTCTCGCGCCGTTATTAGAGATGGGTTCTAAACCTGTTTCTAGTGATTGTGCTAAGAAATGTCAACACCCCCTTGTCGGAAACCCTAATTTCTAAACCCTTTTTACCCCCTTTTCAATAATTCAAAATCTAAACAAAATTTGACAAACCTTCCAAAAAGCTTGTTTGTAGATCTTTTCTTGATGCATATTTTTGGTGTACAAAGTTTTTCAAGTTTTTATGCAAATTTAAAAGTAATTTCAAATTTATTCAAAACCCTCATTTGACCCTATTTCAAAAAGTCATATTTGCAGGCATGTTTTCAAAATGTTTTCTATAGGAAAATTGTAGAGCATGAATTTTGGGGAATATTTTATGTTTGGAGATTTACATCTTTTATTCAAATTTTGAAAGTCATTTTGAATTCAAATTTCTTCCTTTTTGACCCCATTTTAAAAAGTCCAATTTCGAGGCCGAATTTGAAAATGCTCCAATTATGAAATTTGTAGATCTTGAAAAATGAAGCAACTTTGCTTTTTGCATATTTTCAACTTCTATTCAAAATTTCAAAGTAATTCGTAAAATATGAATTAGGGTTTGGCTGCTATAGTGTTTTTCGGGGGTTTTGTCCCTTCTACCTCACTGCCGCCGCCCCGCCATGGCCGCCTCGCGACTTCGCCATCCCCGCATCATCACCGCCACCGACGTCGTCCGCGAAGGTGCTTTCCACCTCTTCTCCTCCTTCCCTCGCCTTTATAAGTCGCTAGAGCCGGCCGTTTTCTTCTTTCTTCTTCTTCCTTCCCGCCGACGAGCACCTCACGTGTCGCCGGTTTTCGCCATCATCACTTCACCTCTACGCCACCCCATGTTGCCAAAACAATCGCGCAACTTAGTTGCGCACCGCTTTGAGCCCGGCCGCATAGCTTCGTGGGTCGGAATCGGCCGCACACACGCCTTCTTCTTTTCTTTGCCGGCCGAGCGCCGCCGTGCGTCACCCACGCCGCCGCGAGCTCGCTTCGTAAGCCATGTGTTGCTCTTCCTAGCATTTTTGAATCGCTTGCCAACCGGTTGCCCATAGGCATGACCATTTTGGTAGCCGACGCTCGGGTATGCGGCCGGCCGGCCCGAACCGCCACCGTCCGCCCTCGCCGACGACGATCTAGCTCCGCCCGCGTGCTTGGCCCAACCATCACGTGTTCCAAGATCGTGGTGAGCTCCCCGCCACTCTCGTCCTTTCATTTTTCTCTACATCTCACCGCCGGCGCCGAACGTGGCCGCGTCGCCGCGTGTGGTGACTACCGCACGTCATGGCCGGGCGAACTCGCCTCGAAAGCGGCCGTGGCACGTGTTGGGCCGGCTGTTTTGAATAATCTTTGGGCCACACCGCTTTGCACAATATCGGGCTACACTGTCGATTAGGCCCAAGGCCGGTTTTTGTTTTAAAAAGTGTTTATTCAATTTCTGTAAATGTGAATAGTGTCTAATTTTGTAAATTTTGTATAAATTCAAATAATGCTTTAAAAATTTTGAAAAAGTTTTGTGTAGCCTTCCTATGATGATAGCTATCTATGAAAAATTTGAAACTTTGATTTTGAGTAGTTCTTGCATGATTTAAAATTACAATCTTTAATTAAAAAATTCATCTTCCATGGATTTTAGAAAATAAAATATTTATTCAAAAATCATAAAAATTATTTGGTACTGTTTTTATGCTATGATCTATCTGTACAAAAAGTTTGAGATCATTTTGACAAAGTTTATTTATTTGTTATTTTATGCTTTATTTATTTTATTAGAAAAAGGTGAGTGCTTAGAGTTTAATGACCTAGGTTTTGTGTGTGATTTGGGATTGTCTTGTGAATCTTGGATCATACCACAATCAAATGGTCCTTGAGAACTCCTTAGGCAATGGTGATGATATCTTGTAGAGTAGTTCAACAAGTTAGTTTTGTTGGGTTGCAACTTTATCGTGAAGAAAAGTTGTACTCAAGTGTCTATCATTTCATGCATCCATCAAGCATCATATTTATACTTCATCATGCTAAAGCATGCATCATTATTTACGTGTAGTAAACGAGTGAGTGATGTGGTTCACAATGGTCGAGCCTCGAAGAAGATTCATCCACCCGATGTGTTGGTGTCAAGAGTGACGTGGGTGGTCCAACTGTGGAATCTGATTTTCCCTACAACACAGGCAAGCCCCGGTTCATTTAAACATTCCTTGTGTTTTTACAAAGCTTTATATCACCTGTGCTTTATACACTTTGCATTAGGTGATAGGAGTTGTGTGATAACCTAATTGATGCATTACCAATCCTTGATTATTTCGATATCTACCTTGATAGCCCGTTTTTGGTAAAAATGCTTAGAATTGCTTAGCCATGCTAAATTAGTTAGACTTTTGAGTCAAAATGTGACAAGTCTCTAGTGATAGCCCGAATGGGCATTTGATGAACAAGGATGTTATATGATGAAACCATACTTTGGGATATGGTATTGAAATTGAGACCGGTCGGGTAATTTGCACCGAGAATGGAGTCTCGGTTGTAGTATTTCCGGCTTGTCGATTAAGGACCGCTTCGTTGTAGGCAATGTGGACCGAGACTATGGAACATAAATCGCGCCTAAGGTCTTTTGGCCAATGGCACGCGTCTGCTCGGCGTCACCCCGTGTCGGGCGAAACTAGTCTTGACCAATACTCCGTAAGCCCGATCTTGGGGTGTCAAATCGGAAACATACAAGCTAGCGACCGGGAGTGGAGAGATGGCGGGAGTAGCGTGTACACTCATGGGTTAAAGTCCCGGATGCCCGTGTGGTTAGATTCCCGGGTGTGAGGTGTACTATGCTCTCGGGTGGCGTAGGGCGGTTCCGTTTTGAGTATCCAAGAAAGGGTTGATATATGTAAGCTTAAGTGCTACATATGTCGTGTGGTGGTAAGGACTCCCCACTTGGTTATAATTGGTTTCAAATCGCCGTGCTTCTCGGACATGGAGACTCGGTTTCCCCGTACATCGTAGATTAATTATGAAACAATGAAGAGTTGAAATAAGTGATGGAATATCTAAGAAGTGTGTGCTCTAGTGTAGGATCACCTAGAATAGGTGAGATACTAAATTGGGGTTAAAATATTGAAAGTAAGGATTCAGAGTTAGTAAAGCTTTTTCCGCAAATGAGTCTTTGATTCTTGCTAAAAGCCTTACCTTGAATCCTATTAAACCAGCGTTCTGAGTCTTTTTCTATTTTTTTAGTCGGGTAAGTCTTGTTGAGTACTCCCGTACTTTCGGGGTTTGTTAACCCCTTTGTGCAGTCTTGACTTCGTCTTTGTTAACCAAGGTTGTGTCGGTGGGCTCGACATGACTTGGAAGTCTCCTATAGTTATACTCAGCTTTCGCAAATTAAGTTAAGTTTACTCAAAAGTAACTTACTCATATTTTGTAAATTAATGTTATTATTCTTCCGCACTCTGATTTATATTTTTATAACAAATGTTGTAATGTTGTAGCTACTCCTTTGTTGATCCGGGTATGAGTAGTGTAATCGGGGTTTCCGATGACACTCGACAGGCTTCTTAAGTTATTGGGTGCATCTGCACTGCTGTCAGAGGTCTTTGGGACAATGACAAAAAGGTGTGGGCCTAGTAATTAGGAGGTTACGTTGCAGCTGCGCCACCGCACGTGAAGGGCGTAGAGGCGGTTGATCGCCTGTTCACCTTGGCGAAAGACGGCGATCGCGATCCCAGTCTTGCGCGTAATCCGTCCTCGATCAACACGCGAGCCATTCTCATCCAGTTGTCCCAAGGCGATGATGGAGTTCCTGGGGCGGGCTAGTGTAGACACCGGTGAGGAGCCGGTGCTCGCCCGATCTTGGCGGCGAAGATGACGAGCCGACGCCCTTGATCTCCACACGGCAGGGCGTCCCGAACTTGACGGAGCCTCGCGCGCCGGAGTCGAGCTCGGAGAAGAACTCTCGCCGCCCGGTCATGTGGTGGGTGGCGCCGGTGTCGAGGAACCAGCCGTCGATCTTGTCGTCACTGGAGCCGTTGCCAAGGAAGGCGTGGGCCTTTGGCTCGTCGAGGTGGAGGAGCACGGCGGCGACGGTGCAGAAGGGGAGTGCGGCTCGATGTTCCCGTGAAGGAAGAACAGAGCCGCGTCGTCACCCTCCTACGCTTGCGCGACGTGTGCCTGACCGCCACGCCTCGGCTGCCGGCAGTCTTTGGCCCAATGGCCGTTCCTGCCGTAGTTGTTGCAGATGTCGTCGCGGTTCGCCTTGCGCTCACCGTCGGCGCATCCAGGAGCGCCGCCAGGAGCACCACCACGCCCCTGGGGAGCCTTGTCCCTCTTACGTGGCCGACGCTTGCGAGTGCCGCTCGACGAACCCGAAGAAGCATCCCCTTCTTCCGCTCTCGCTGGCGGGCAAGCCACCGCTCCTCGGTGGAGAAGCTTGCCACCGGAGGTGACCGGCTTTGAGGGTGTACGAGAAAGTCGATGGCCTTGAGCTTCCGACCACGCCCCGATCGTCAACTCCTCGAACTCCATCGGCGTCTCGATCGTGATGGCAACCTCGTAGGTACTTCTCTCGGGGGCGGCGCGAGGAACTTCTCGATGGCTCGCTCCTCGTCGATGCCGTCGTCGCCATACCGGGCCAACTAACTGCATCATGGTCATGAGGCGGAGAGTGAAGTCATCGATGTCCTCGCCGGCTTGAAAGCCGTGGTTCTCCCACTCCTTGCGCCAGCCTTCGCGCGGTGGCTCGGCGGGAGTACTGGCCGCCGATGCACTGCGGCGGCGATGGAGTCCCAAGCATCCTTGGCGCGTGCGCTTGTCCGCGATGGAGGACTGCGCATCTCCGGCGGAATAGAGGCAAGGATAGCCCCGGCGCCCGACGATCGTCGGTGTAAAACGCGGCGTCGCCGTGCCAAAGACATCCCACATGTGCGCGCTGCATCTTCACCTTCATCACCATAGACCACTTGGCGTGGTCGGTCTTGGTGAGCATGGGCCACCCACCGCCGATCCGAGGAGTCCTTGGCGACGGTGTGGGACGACCGGAGGGAGAGGGCGACCATGGCGACCACACGTGCCGGGTCCGGAAGGGGAGCGCCGCGCCGCTGCTCCAGCGCTGCGCCCGGCGTCTGTCGCGTCCCTCGCGCCCCACGCTCCCGGCGTTGAAGTCCGCATCGCCGCCTGCGCTCTCAAGCTCAGCGTTCCGCGGCCGCCGAGCCTCGGCTGCGGCCGCGGGATCCTGCCATGGATCACGCCCACGTGGAGCGCCGTCGAGCGCGCCGCGCCCGTCAGTCGGGCCTCCGGACGCGTCTTTTGCTTCCAAGAGGCGCCGCGCCGCGTGCTGCGTCTCCGCGCTCGGTATTCGTCTTGGCTGCCGCTCGCCGCATGGTCCTCAGCGCCCGCCCCGGGTCGCGCGCGCGGAAGGTCCGCCTAGGCCGCCCGCAGACGGGCGTCCGTCCTCGTCCTCTCCAAAGTCGCGGCCTTGGGTCACGCCTCGAATCCGCGTCTGCCGTCCATCCGGACGCCTGCCGCGCCCGCTGCTGAAGTTGGGGCGTGCATGAAGGCGCCGCGTCCGCTCGGGCGTCCGCGTCCTAGCGACCCGCACCTCCGCGTCGCGAGCGTCGGGTTGGGGGAAGCGTGTCCACCCGCCGGGCGTTTGCCCGCTCCGCGATCCGCCGAGTTCGACGCGGTCTCCCGCCATCACGAGCCGGGAAGCCGCGCCGCCTTGCAGGTTCGCGTCGCGTCCGCCCGCCCGGCCGCCGCTCGCGTCCGCCGAGGCCGCCCCCATCGCGCAAAGCGGCTTGGCCCGCCGCCGCCGAGCAGCAAGAGCGCCTCGCGCCCACCCATTTGCCGTGCGCGCTGCCGCCGCTGAGCGCGAAACCACTCGCTTCGCTGGGCTAACGGCTAGCGCCGCCTGGGCAGCCTCCTCCTCGCTACCGTTCGCTCGCCTGTAGCATCTCCGCCTCTTGCTCGCGGCGCTCGGCCTCCTTGAGGCGAGCAGCCCAGGCGTCGCTGCCCGGCGGCGCCCGCCCAGGTCGAAGACTCAACCGAGGAAGCAACGGTGGAGGGGGAGGAGGAGCATGGTGACGGGATTGGGATGGGGAAGAGGAAGGGAAACCCCCGGTAAGAACTCAGGCTCAGATACCAATTGTTGGAGGCAAAGAGGTATTTTGGGAGTGATTTCCATTACTTTGCCACACCTCAACAAAGGTCGCCCCCCTCCCCCGGTCGCTTAGTACATATAGGTAGGTTCCTTACAAGAGAAGCAAGCTAAGCATATTCTAGATGCTAAAGTAATATGCTAAAGTAGAGATAAGGATAAGTGTCGACAAGGCGACCACCAACTACTCTAGATAATATCCTAAATAGATAAGCCCAAGACTTATAGCTATCGTATCTATCGGCCGTTGAAGCCGTGGCATCGGGGAGCTAGCTATATTCAAACTTCGATGCTAGTTGCCACACTATTTCAAAATCTAACAAAGCAAATAAGCGCCTGACGATGCTATAATGACGAGAGTTAACTTGCTTGTTAGCCTCTTTTGACAAAGGGCTTGACTATGACTTGTCGACACCTATTCCCTCTGTTCATTTTGGTATGCTTTCAGTGGTTGCTTTAAGATAAAACTAGTTCTTGGAACTAGAGGAAGATCACCTTGTAATGAATTAGTAACTTATGTTGTAAGCATCCTTATAGACTTGCTTTCTCAAATGCATGAACTAGCTCCTGCTGGTGTTATAACTTTTAAAGCTTTGAGCAAAAATACTATACATGCTATTGCTCTAATACCATGCCTGCAAAATACAGTTTCTCCAGCAAACAGAAAGGCTATTGGACTATTGCTCTAAAAATATAATGCCTAAGGACGCGGGAAGATATAAAGATTGCCCTTATATTGAAATTTAAAATCAAACTTGCACAATTCATAACAATGAAATTTAAAAAGACAAGAAAACCTACCATACTACAGTAGATAAGAAACTGTACCTTAACTTCTCCAGATTCATGAGATTTCCAAATCATCTTCAAGTACTACTAAGCACAAAATAACACGTCCTAGTTAAAGGCAAGACTCCGTTCTCTATTGAACCCTTCTGGCCATCTGCAGCCTGAGTTCCATCCGAATGGCAGTCCATCAATTCTGAAATGACACTCATAGTTTTATATTTTCGTGATATTGTCAGTCTTATCATCCTTGGTCAACATTTCTCTGAACACAGTTAATACATCCTCTATCTGACCGTCTTCACAGCAGGTATCAATCAAAATCTTATAGGTAACAACATCAGGTTTCAATCCCATAGAGACCATGCCATCAAGTAAAGTATGAAAGGTAACAGCATTGGGTTTCAAGTCAATCAAGAGCATATCATCAAGGAGTTTCATCACTTCGCCCACTTCACCAGCTAAGAAATACCCATGAATCGTTGCATTGTAGGTAACAACATTAGGTTTTACACCTGCACGGGGCATCAAATCAAAGAGCTTCCGGGCCTCTGTAACCTTTCCTTCTTTGAATAGCTTGTCCATCATTGCAGTGAACACATTGACATCGGGGAGGAATGCCTCTATCCATCATCTCATAAAATAGTTCCTCGGCCTTCTCCCATTTTCCGTACATAGAAAAACCATGATTTAGGGTCGTAAATGTTATGACATTGGCAGACAACCCATCATCAATCATCTGAGAAAATAGGGACATTGCATCGCCCAAATAGGCCTATCTTGCAAAGCCCATCTATGATCGTGGTGTAGTTGACTATGTCTGGCATCAATCCGAGCTGATGCATTTTGTTAAATATAAGGATTGCATCATCTAGCATTCCACATTTACAGTATGCATACATCTGTATGTTGAAGACATGACAGTCAGGTCGCATTCCATTTTGTACCATTAGATCTTTGACATTGTTCATTTCAACAAGATTGCCTTCGGTAGCATACCCATGAACCAGACTTCTATAGGTGACAACATCGGGTTTTTCACCGCTCTCAATCATAGAATTAAAAATCTCTCTAGCCTCTGCACACCCTCCAGATTTACAAAGACAGTCTATCAACGTATTGTAAGTGACAACATCTGGCCGTTGCCCACATCTGGACATTTGTTTGAGAATTCTGACTGACTCTTTCCACTGCCCCAAAGAGAGGTATCCGTGGATCAGACTGGTATATGTAGTGCAGTCAGGCATAATATGTTCGTCAATCATCTGCTGAAGTACCTCCTTAGCCTTGTCCATTGCATGCACCTTGCAAAAGCCATCAATCATTGAGCTGTAGGTCACAACATTTGGCCGGATCCCATGATCAAGCATTTCGCGAAACAGGGTGTAAGCTTTCCCCTCTTCACCCTCTGTAAAGAAGCCATGGATTACGGTGCTATAAGACACCACATTAGGTGGGCAGTTGTCTCCATCTTCAGCCATCATGTGGATCAGCTCGGCCGCCTCATCACATTTCTTCTCAGCACATAGCCCTTTGAGAAGTGTGGTGTAGGAGAAGACATTGGGGGTGCAGCCGAGCTCAGGCATCCGTCTGATCACAATATTCATTGCATCACTTGTCCTCTTCTCGGCACATTAGGGGTCCTAAGCAACGAGTGAAGGCGTGGCATCGCCCTCGACCACGTCTTAAAGATTTGGCCCAATGCAGCAAAGCCGAGGTTCAAGCAGCCTGCATCGCAACAGCAGTTGATGAGGATGCCGTAGGTAGCTATGCTAGGAGCCACCTTCTTGATACCCGCTTGAGCCATGCGGTTGAACATGGACACGGCAAGGGCAGGGCCGTCGCGCACGGTGGAGGAGACCGGGGCGCGAGCGGCAGGGTGAGTAGTTGGTTGAGGGCGTAAACGGAGCCAGCCCGCTTGAGGAAGCAATTCGTCGAATAGATCGAGTGCGTCCTCGGGGGCCGAGGTCCTCGAGTGGTGGCACTTTCCAATGAACTGCTCCCGGTTCAGGGAAGGGCGGCGGTCGGCTCTCCACAACTCCGCCCGGCGATGCAATGCCCGGCGGTGGGGAACACATTTGGATCGATGGGAGTACCTGCGTCGCGCGGATTGGCGTGCCCTGGGGGGGAGACTTCGGCGGGCGCCGTCCAATGATCCGCTTGACTTCTTCGCTAGCGGGCGCGGAGGGATCGACATGGTCGTCGCCCGGCGCTTGCGGTCCACTCCTCGCGCCTCCGATTCCCCTCCGGTCTTTGTCGGGAAATGCATTTCGCCCTTGGGATGGTCCGTCGCCACGGCGGCCGGTGGCGTGTGAATCGAAATTGGCTTTTACTTGTATATCCCTATGAAAGTTTGGTCCAACCTCTGTGCCACTAAAAAAAGTTTGGTCCAACCCTAAACCCTAAACCACACCTCATGTGCTCAGATGCCATTCCGTCCACCTCTGCGGCTAACGGTGTCAAAATCACAAAGAAAAGGTCCGAAATACCCTTGAACCCGACATGTGGGCCCCACATTTATCTCCTTCTCACTTTTTTATTTTCTCTCCCCTATCCTCGGGTAAAGCAAAGACACGGGCTCGCTTTCCTCCCAAATGGCCCGCGAGACCTCCAAAGACTCATCGGCGTCGCGGGGCATGTCCGCGCCGCCAAAGACGTGAGGGAACGGAACGGCAGCTCGCCCGCGGACGGGCGTGTCGCGCGAGGCCTCGTCGGGAGCGCGCGGCGCGGGGCAACCGGCGGGCAGCGCGGGGCGGCGCGACGCCGCGGGTCGATCGGGCACGAGGTCGGCGGCACCCGCGTGGATGTGCCACCGCGGGCGCCACCAAGGCTCGCCGCAAGCTCACGCTGCCCGTCGCCCTCCCGTGCGTTGAACGGGCCACGAGCCGAGGCCCGCATTGATGGCGGCACGCTCGCGACGCACGAGGCGGACATGCCTGCACCCGCGCCGCGGCAAGAGGAGGGCACCGCCGGCGGCCATGCCATACGCGAGGAGGGCATAGCGGCCAGAAGGTCGCCCTGGCCATGGCTCGGGCCAGGGCGGGACGACGCGTCCAACCCTCCTCCACCTCCCGTGCGCTATGCCCTTGGCCATGGCTCGCCCGACCACGCGGCAGCCTCCTGTCCGGCGCCGTGCCCACGCCGCCACTACCGGCCGGGCCGAGCTGCATGACGGCGCAAAGGGAGCACGACCGGCGCCACGCCGCCACTACCGGGCGGGAGACCAGGGCTCGACGCCGAGAAGCCGTAATCCGCCGAGGTGGCACACCTACAAGCTTCCCTCACCTTTCTCCCTCGCCCCCTTGGATTCGGAGTATGGTGGAGCCAATCATGACGGCGAAAGCTCGGTACCATCCATGGTGGACTATACACGAACGCCGGTGTTCGCCTCCCTCTCCCGCCTCGAGATGGCTTTTTTTAATGATGAGAAGTCTCACATGCGTAAGGTGGAGTCTGGCTGTTGCTGGCCCGAGAAGCAAGCGGTGTGGGGCAACAGCCGAGCAAGAGCAGGGCGGCCGCAGCTAGCCAGACATGCCGCAAATGAAGCGAGAGGAGGGCGCCGCGAGCGGACATGCTCGGCGAGGTCACATACGCCGTGCCGCCTAAGTGGCGGCGACTCGAGCGAGGGAGAGAGATGTTGTTTGCCGACAACTTGGTCCCGCTGACATGAAGAGAATACAGAGGATAGAGTAACGAGAGGAGGGTATTTTTAGACATTTTTCTAGCCCGAGCCCACATGTAAGAGCTCCCAAACGCCAAAACCAAACAGAATAGAGACGAATGGCGTGCATGTAAAAAACGGTTCACCTTGGGCACACGGTGTGGACAAACTTTATAGTGGGCACGAGGTTGGACCGAACTTTCTTAGGGATATACGGGTAAAAGCCTCGCCTTCGCAATGCTGGGAGAGAGGACAGATGATTACGTGCCTGGGGGGTGGGCCACCAGGTTGGAATGTTGGGCTTTCGACGGAATTTTTTTTCTTTATTAAGGAAAAAAGGATAATTAATTTGAGCATCAGATAATAATAATTTTAGTTGTTATGTACAGAAGAGAAGTGGTGGCAACTGAGGTCTACATGCAATGCGAATAATATTTATTTAAGCCAACCAGGTAGGAGAGACGTGGATTATATTGATAAGAGTTAAATACATCGCAGTCCTTAAACTTGTGGCGTTGTGTCACTTAGGTCCACAAACTCTCAAAATCGCAATATAACCTAATAAACTTGTTAAGTTGTACCACTTAGGTCCACAAACTCTCAAACATGTCACTTAAATCTACGAACTTATTAAGTTTTGTGCCATTTAAGTCCACGGACATGTGTACATACATTAGAATGACTATTTATATCATGCGTGAAAATTATTCCCTTAATAAATGACATAATAATTAAGTTATATTAATATAAATTTTGCAAATTGTTATTCAAGATAAGTGTACACATTTTGACTAAAATGTTATAATATATAAATATTTATAATTAAATTTTAAGCACTATATGTTCTGGAAAATGATGTTATAATACACCATTATGATGGAAGTAGCTGCCAAGGTCACTGCTATTAGAGCCTATTGGAGCCCTAATCGAACTTTTTTTAAATTTTCTTTTTTCACTAAACTAAAAACAATAAAATTGGAAAAATAATTTGGAAAATTTATAAAGCCATTTTCATTTATCGAAATGAGCAACACACTAATTAAAGCTTGGAAAGTTTTTATAAAAATCATTAAATATTTCATTTTAATTTATGTTTCTTTATATTTACAGTCACAAACCCGACCTGATATTGCAGTAGTGCCAAGACGTGACGCTAGGGCCTAGGGGTGTTCATCCATAGTTTCATCTCTTGGTTTTACCTGGTTACTAAGAGATTTTTTTACCACGCTTGGTAATATTATGAGCCCTCAATTTCCTTTGATCTGACGGTCTATAAATAGGAGAAACCAGATGAGAGGAACTTAAGCTGTGGACCGGAACCAGAAAACATGTAGGCCTGGAACTGGTTTTAGAGGGTATAATAGTACTTTGACATATCAAAAGCAACTTCTCTGAATCAATAAAAAAAAAGAGCTTCTCTAAATCGAATCAGAAGAGTTGGTTATCTGAATTAAAGAAAAACGAGCCGCTTCTCGCAAATCCTTTCTTCTCGGCGGCGAATTGCTTCAGTGACCCCGCCCAGAGTACCCCTCCGCCTGCTACCGCACTCCTCATGGCCCGACGCCATGCAACACTGCCGAAGCTCGCCGCCGTCGGTGTCAGCTGCGCAGCCAACACGGGCGTCGCCTCCACCAAACATAGCTTGCCAAACAGTACGCTGCTCAAATTTCTCCATCTCGCGCCACGGTCGATCTCATTCCTCTAGCTACAATAGACCGAGGTGGGTAGCCTGGGAGCGTCCCATACCTCTCCTCTCTCTCCCCGCTCCCGGATTTGGAAACCGTACTGGGAATCACTGGCTGCCGAGCTCCAGTAGCTCGTCCATGGTGGAGCGGAGGAGCAGCTTTCGTCTCCATCTTATCTCCTGCTCAGTCCGTCCTTGCCTCTCCCCATATATTTGCCCCCCGAGCTCGTCGCCGGCCGTGTTCCCAGAGCCGAGAAGCTGTAGATGACTACAAGTACTAAACTACCCTTGATTATGAGAAATGAGGAGAGGAACCGGCTAAAACAAAATCAACGGGAGGAACCGATCCTCCAAGCACGGTAAAAATTCTCGGTTGCTAAAACCAGCCCGTAGAGCATAGAGGGCGCTTGAGAGCGGGTTGGTCTAGTTTTATAGGTTTCCACACATACATAGAGAGAGAGAGGGAGCCAGCGCTACGGCTTGGGTTGGACTGGTTTCACTGTTTTAGCGGTTTGAACCGTAGGGGCGACGAGGAATGTGCAACAACATTGGCCTTGATGTTTCTCCTGCTTTGTTCTTGCTCCGCAGGCACATGGTGCGGTGGCACGCATAAGCCAGGGGTGTTTGATGCAGGACTAAAGTTTAGCAAGTGTCACATCGAATGTTAGATGGAGTGTCACATGAGGTGTTTGGATACTAATAAAACAAATTACAGATTTCTTCAATATTCCGCGAGATGAATTAATTAAGTATAATTAATCCATTATTAGCACATGTTTACTAAAGCACCACATTGTCAAATTGTGGAATAATTAGGCTTAAAATACGCAATAACGATCCCGATTTCCGTGAAGAGAAATCCACAGATATGAAAGTATAAAGTGATAGTCCCGTGATCATTCCATTACAATATCCAAATCACAGTTAATATCGGTCTCATACATCGTACCAAAAAGCAAAATGTAGCAAGGTTTACATTTATTATTACATCGCCACTTGGCGGAATCAAGCTAACATGCAGCAAGTAAACAACGACAATTAGAGTTGTAGAAGTGACTTCATCATCATCCATCTTGAGCGTAGAATGGTCCTCCTAGTCGCCGACTTCAAAGTCGCACTCCGGCTCCTCCCCTGAAACAATTATCAGTGCGATTTGTACTAGCCACGTCCCCACCCTATGTGCATAGTTTTGTGGAATTGGATGCAATAAATGGCTAAAACGAAGCCTAGTATATGGTTGTAGTTTTCTATGCAAGTTCATTCACATAATAATTAATAATTCATAATTATTAGTCAAATTTTTAATCCATCCCAATTCCCATCCATCAACACCATTTTTTTTTGAAAGGAAAGCAGGGGGAGCACCCTACCTATATTTTTCGCTATTATATAAAAAAGAGAGTACAAACAAAGAAGCTGAAGCTATAGGCTACACTAACAGCTAGGCTACTGACTAGGATACAACAGGAGGACTTGAGGGAGGCTGTACAAGAGAGGGAAACAAAAGCAAAACAAAACTAGGAAAAACAGAACAGAGGGGGAAAAAAGGTACAAGGTTGCAAAGCTCAAAAAGCGAAAAATAGCTATAGTTCAAGAGAATTGTTCTAGCCATGTCGATAAGAGTTGTGCTTTTGCTGGTTTGGCATTGATACAAACCAAACCAAGTTCTTCCTTGAAGGATTTTTTCCACTGCTTGAAGAAGTTCCTGTTTCCATGATCAAAAATGATATTATTTCTGGTTTTCCAAATGATCCAAAGACGTTTGTAATCATGATTTCTCTGAAAAATATGATGCCCAAAGAGCCTTCTTGATGTGTGTTGGTATTTCTTAGCGCAACCACCAAGAGTAGACTAGGGATCCACTCAAGATGATTACTCTAGAAATACTCGATAGATTCATTGGTTACAAAGGTCAATCCACAAGCGCACGGATCTATCATTGTAGCATTTCACCCGAGTATTCAGGGTATCGTTATTTATATTTTTCCCAAAGGAAGGCGTTTGTGTAAAGTCTAGCATAGTGTATGATCATAGCCCACAATGTATTTATGAATAACCGTTAGTCTAGCACAGGGGTAAGTACATGATAATTCAGGATAGCGAGAACACACTTCGAGCTTACTACAAGGATAAATATAAAAGAAAAAGATAAAAGAAAAAATCCTACGATGAGCAAAGGCGATTCTAATAAAGCCTATGCATAGAACTCTAGTTAATCATATGAAGTAATTGAATAGAAACGAACTAAATCAAGAAGATAGGGAGATGCCCGCACTGGTCTGGCGGCCGATAGACACTTTCGTAACTCCAACTCAACACCCAAACGTGGAGGAGTACTAAGGACGGACAGGTCACCACCACCGCCACCTACCTCACTACCGTAGGATGCCGACATTTCTGATGGTTACTATATACCTGAGCACCATGCTCATGTGTATAGAAAACTACCTAAATCCCCCCGGACTCCGACCCTACGGATCGACAAGCAAGGATAGAGGCAAACCCGAAGGTACACCAAACCATCACCCTAAGCATGATTCTACAACTCTCCAAGAACATCATATGAACATTTAGCATAAAGTTAGTCATGTTAACATCACAACATATCAACTTTAGTCTAGTTCATATATTATGAATATAACATGAGGATAACTATACTCTAATTCATATGCATTGCAATATAAATAAAGGGACTTGAATATGAAAGAAAACTCCATAGTATATTACCAAGAAGATCCTTCCAAGGAGACAAGTCCTCCTTGAAGCTCAACCTTGCTCAAATACTAACACTAAACTAATGAAGTACAAGTGGAGAGGTAGAAGCTCTTTGTGTTGTGTTCTACTTTGAAGAGGAGCTCTACACCTCTTTTTATAAAGGGGGAGAAGGTCGGTTTCGCGCGCTAAGTGCGGTTCCCCCACGTTCCACCGCCCGCTCTGATCCGGGACGAACCGCCGAGACAAAGCACGACCCGAGCGGAGCCGCCTCGGGTCCAAATGACCCGGGCCTGGCCCCGTTCAGCACCGCCTTCGTCTGGTGGACTTGTGGGCCGGCCTGGACCATGGTTCTAGAGGGGGAACGGTCCATCTTGTCTTGAATTCGGCCCTCTTGCTCTCCCTTGGACATAGCGCATATCTATAAAGCGCTTTCCATCTTTATTTGGCGTACTTTTACTGTTTCCACGTTTGAACCTGCAAAATATATTTTCTTGGAATACAAGTGGAACTAGGTTAGTAGTAAAGGTATATGTGACATAATTATGCAAGTTTCTCATGAAATAGACATAGGTTGACGGTATAAAATGGTCGATAGTGACCGCCAACAAGTCCCCCAAGCTTAACCTTTGCTCGTCCCGAGCAAATAGCTAAGTGTTTTGGTTGTTGATCGGGGAGTTGCTTCTATGCCAATATAATTCAAAGATGCGTCATGCTTATAACAAAGTATTCTTCCGTTGTTTAAATAAGTTGGCATTTTCATCCACCCATATTACTTGAGTTGCGTGGGGCTTATAACTTCTCCAAGTTCTTGGGTGGTTGCAAGATAGAATAGTTTAAACAGAAGCACTAGTCATTCATTCTTTGATCAACCATTCATCCAGAGGTTTGTAAAGTTTTTGAGAAATAAAACAAGTTCCTCAAATGATTTCACTCGATCACTCAATTTGTATTTGGATTTATCAGAGCATATCCTCACTTTTTGGTGTCCTACTACTACAAGGCTATATGAGTGGAGTGTTGGGTAGGTAAAAGTGGGGCATACTTGTATCACTTATATTGCTAGGTTAAAAACCGGACCACATGGAGATGCAAGTCATAAACTTTGATCAAGATGTGCAAGTGTGTGGAATGTATCTATATTTTTGGGTACTCTTTTGTATCATGATTCTCTGAATGGTGATGCCTTTGAAAATAGTATGGGCTATAATAATTTTCTCTCTTTTTTTTTTTTAGGCGGGCTTCGATTTTTGGCCCATCATCTTTATTGGTTCGACACATGTCTATTCTCTTTTTTTTTT
This sequence comes from Hyparrhenia diplandra, assembly GCA_015847255.1. Classification (NCBI taxonomy): domain Eukaryota; kingdom Viridiplantae; phylum Streptophyta; class Magnoliopsida; order Poales; family Poaceae; genus Hyparrhenia; species Hyparrhenia diplandra. Next base: position 125,379 of record JADLZK010011515.1, on the reverse strand, counting down.
TTTCTCTCATGCCCCTTTGGCATGGATTATTATTATTATATATTTTTTAGCATAGCCCATATCTTTTTCTTTTGGCATATGACAAATATTTGGAGCTAGAGATATCATGGTGATGATGCAAAGGAGTAATTATTTTTGGTGGATGAAAAAGTGCATGTTGTGCGCAACTCTCGGTGTAAGAGTTGGCTTTATTTGGTGGGTGTACGTGTATCCCGATCATGGGCGTATGACAAGTATCTCAACATAGGTCTCAAAACAATTTGACAAAGCTCAAAGTTCAATCAAGTAGCAAATGACTAAGGTTTTGACGTTAGAGTATGTCATTTGGCTCTGGTAGGTACTTATGATCATTGAGGAACTTTTAAATTTAATTTTTGAAAATAAAATTCTCCGGATGTCAAGTTTCTCTAGATTGAACTCATAGTGGGATCCATTTGCACCATATCATATCAGGCAACAACTTAGAAAAGGATCATGTATTTGCAAACCCACAACTTAATTTTCAAGTTTTTAGGATAGGACAATATTAGCCAACAAACTTAAACATTGAGGAATTCAAAGTCATAAACTAGGCGCAAGTGAATTATAAAAAGAGCAACTATTCATCATTTCAACTTAGAGAATCTTAAACATTCCTAAGTCACATATAGGAGTGGAATAAATATTTTTTTGTTTTTTTATTATTATTTTTTTTTTGAGAAAGAAAAATATCTTGGAAAAATCTAGGAAAAATACATACATCTGCGGGGGCTCCACCCCAAGCTAGCTTGTGGCCTATGCATCGGGGTTGTACCCCCATCGTTCGCCGAGAAGGCCTTCTACGCCTCATGGTTTTGACGAGCGCCTCGTTGATATCCGTGGAATTGCTTTGCCCAAACCGCCGGTGATGCCGCGCGTGTATCCTACACAAATGTGTTAAGTGTGTTTTGGATTTCACCTGCGCGATTTCTAACCGACGCTGCGTGTGTTGAGGTCGTGTATCACCCGAGTCCACGATTGGAATGGCAAGGCGGCACGGGTGGTGGTAATCCCTCACAGTCGGATGACTGGCCATGGATGTCGTGCCACCCTGAACCTCCAGCCTCCTGTGGATGTGGGGTGTATCCCTAGCCAGGCTGAAAACCAGGTGTGTACCCAGGATTCGGCATAGCTGAGAATAGCCCTAGTGTATGTACAGGTGTCGGTGTCGGCTGTGGTGTCTGTGATCCACCTGCTTCATCCATCGCCCTTCTCCTTGATGACCTGCGAGAAACAGAACTCCTATGTGCTTCCTCTTGCTCAACAAGAGTGAAGATAAGTGATGGGGATTTATACAAAGAGATTTTCGGGTCGAAGCGGAAACTCGTTTGTATATCCCGTGAAATAATACACAAGTCTCTCCCCATCATCGAAGCTTTATGTGGTGCTTGTGTAGCAAGGATTGCACCGTGATCTCAATGCGTGGGGTAGGGATGTATGTCACATCTCGTCCCTCCAACGCCTTGAAACCTCGGGCAATCCGTGTTACAAGGGATGTGCAATAGACAGCGGAAGTAGTTCTAAAGTTCTCTAGCATGTATTTCATCATTTCTTTTATAGGTGCAACTTTAATTCTATTTACCATGGCATAGAGACATTGAAGCTCAGCAGTTAAGCAAAACAAATATCTTGCCTAGGAAACAAAGTCATAGCCATCTATTTATGCATAAATTTCAAAGAGGGGTGATGGATGTTTGCATTGAAAGGAGAAAACTTTGGAGGAGCTAATAAAGTAGTAATTTCTCTCCAAAATTCATGCCGATTAAAAACCCTTCGAGAGAATAATTTAGGTTTGTTGAGCATTTCTTAGCATTAAAGCCTATGTATCCCGCAAGTTCTCCCCAAGTGACATAGTAATATTGCTCGAATAAACGGAAAGAAACACCTTCATCATGAATTTGTAGGGAGCATAAAAACTGGATGGTAAGGAGTCGAGACCCTTCTTCCCAAAGGGGGTCGATGTCCTTCCAGCCCACAGTAGCCCACATAAGAGGGAATTTGATGTCCATACCTAGTTTGGTGAGGACCTCAGGAGTGAAGCATGGCGCATGGGCGAACTCGATTTTTGAGGAGGTTGTACCCTTGAAGCTCTCGATCTCCTTCCAAGTCGAGGTGCGGGGCGTCGTCTTCGTCGATCGTCATCCCCTCTTGCTCTTGCGAGGGAGTGCTTTCCTCGTGCATCGGACTCTCATCAGGCTCGGTGAAGTGCATGCTTGAGCTTTCGCGGGAGCGACTTGAACTTCCTCCCCGTGACCTTCTTGAGTGCGTTGGTGATCTTCTTCCGAACCTGCCCATGTTGAAAACAAAACAAAAACAAAACTCGAGCGAGGGTTACGTTAGCTAGAGCTTTTGTCGGCGAGCTAACGCTAGAGATTTGGCGGCGATTTCTTGCACTCGGGCTTTGTTGATGTAGAGAGTAAGAACGGAGCGAGCGGCAAAGTGAGAGAGAGAGTGAGAATGAGAGAATGAGAGGGGTGAGTGCTCAACCCGACCACTGCATATTTATAGCGCCAAGGCCCCCGGACACTTTCGGCGTGGGCAACGGCTAGGAGTCGCTGGAGGCGGCCCGAGCACGAATGGCGGCCTCGGGGCTCCGGCCGGACCCGTGTCGGGCCCGGCTGCTGCCCCACTTTGGCAGGCGGCCCCCAACGGTCGAATCCAACCCGAGACCGTTTGGGGCAAATCTGGCCGAATTCGACCGACTACTCGATTTTCAAATTTCTCAAGTTTTTATTTGATTTTGTATATATACATATATATTTTTAATTAGAGATAATTTTATTTTATTAGTTAGAAAATTATATATATATAATTATTATTATTATATATATTTATTTAAATATTTTTTTATATAGAATGTATGTATATTTTAAGTGGATATTTTACTATGTGAAACTTAAAGAGAATAAAAATTCGAAGAGATAAAATGGAGTAAATTTAATATGATTAAAAATAATTAAACTAAAGACAATATAATAAAGAAAGAATTAGAAATTTATTTACCAACTTACCTTCGTCTTTTATGTCAAAGTTGATGCAGATGTTTTGCTTCACTCGCCACACCTTCTTGGTTTTCTTTGGAGACGAAGTGGCGGGTGTCGGAAGTTCTTTTCCTTCCACACCTTTTTGGGAGGTGTGGGAATAACTTCCTCGATTTTTCTTTTTGTGCTCTTTTTAGAAGGGGTGGGAGCAACTTTTTTCTTTTGTATTGCTCCTTGTTTTAGGAGCCGCCTTTTTTTTGGCTCCGGCTTTTGTTTCAGGTTCTTGTGAGTTGAGGGAAGTTTCTTAATTTCTCGGGGTTTATTACTACTTCTCTCGGCCCTTGTGTGTTTGATCCGTACTTGATGCGGGATCATAGAGCATTTCACTTTGGATCGACGATTGATGCTTCTCTTGGGTTGTTCCTTGAGCTTCCATTCCCTGACAGGGTTGATGTTGCGGTACCCATTGAAGTGGCACCGTACTGTTTGATCGGGAAGCTGAAAATTGATCCTCCCCGTCCTAACAAATATTGTGGCATTTGCTGTGTTGAGGAACGGTCTTCCCAAGAGTAACGGTACATCGTCACTCTCCCCTATGTCTATTATGACAAAGTCTGTGGGGATGTAGCTGTCCTTCACTCTTACTAGGATATCCTCAGCTACTCCTTCCGCAGCCTTGATAGATTGGTCCGCCATTTGGAGCTTTATCTTGGTGGGGGTTAGTGGAGAATATAGCGCAGTATCGTTTGTCCTCTTGGACATGATGTTGATGCTTGCCCCCAGATCGCGATAGGCTCTCTCAAATGTGTGCGGGCCAATGGAACAAGTGATCGTCGGGCGCCGGGATTCGTCTTCTTGGCGGCGAAGGGTGAATCTACAAAAACATCGAGGGGCTCCGACTCCGAGGGCTACCAAGCCTCGTTGTCACCGGGGTTAACCAACTCGAGAGGGGGTTCAGCTTCCGCTGAATCCTTTCTCGAATTGGGTGCCATAGCGTAAGATATTTGGGTAATGTGAGTTTCTATCATTTTATTAAAACTCAATTGATTCTTTATTTGTAGAGGATAAACCTTTAAGTTTTGAGTTTATGTTTTCTAACATTTTATCATTATAGGACAACTTTTTAGTAAGATTTTCATTAATTTTAGCTTGACCAAAAACTAAATCTTTCAAGGAAGGTTGATTGGAATTGTAATTCGAATTGTAATTGGAGTTGAAATTGTTACCTCCTTGTGGGCGGTTCTGGTTGTCATACTCTTAAATCAAGATCACATACACTCTCCATTTCCACATATATACTTTATGCAATTCCTACGAGTGGGAGTACGCATCCATATATTTCCATCTTATCCACCCAAAAATGTGTTATTCTCTTACACTGGGAGAAGACACCACAAAAATATTCTATTTATTGGTTTCCTTCAATAAATGCTTCAAAAGATTTTGTCTCTCTCAATTATTATTGCAAAAAGAAGCATGGGGCTATGCAAAAAGAATTATGAAAAGAGAGTTAAAAAAATGGACAAGTGTCCCATGTGAAAACCATGGGTACTTAGATGCCCGCTCTCTCATTAAAAAAAAAAAGGGAGAAATAAAAAGAAAGATAGCCCCTGTTTTCTTATGTTTCCAAGATCAAGATAAGAGAGAAAGTATTCCTAAAATGAGCAAAGTAGAAATTAGGTTAGCCACTTTATATATTCTACCATATTCCACACACATGCACCTCTTGATTTAGTTGTATGGCTTAACTCTCTTTGGATCCATTGTTTGACTTTAACAATATATGCTTACAAATATGCATCGTACATGCTTTTTTACTCACCTATGAACCCTATATATATATATATATATATATATATATATATATACTATTAGGGCTTTGGGCTTCCAATAGTAAAGGGAAGCCTCGAACCAAATCCCAGCCAGTTGGTTCAACCAGACCAGCAGCCAGCCTAGTCACCAGCGCGCCGGCCCAGGCCCATCTCGGCCCACCACCACAGGATGTATATATATAACCCCAAACCCTAATTTCACCCACCCACCCACACGCATCCATCCGGCCGCCACCCAATTTCAAAAAAATGGTCGGCTCCACCCTCTCTCACGACGGCGCCGGCGACCGCTTCCACTCCTAGCGACGCTCGGCGACCCCGTCCACCACCTGCGCCGCGCGGTGACCCCGTCTGCCGTCTCGACGCGCCCGGCCGTGCCTGCAGCTCCATCCCCGGCAGCGGTCGTGCCTGCAGCGGCGGCGTACCTCTAGATCGTGGTCAGCCGCGTCGACGACGGGGCACAACGAAGACGGCGGCCCGCACTCGTCGCTCTCCCCAGCGGTGCACGCGGCCCCTAGCGGCACTCGTCGCTCTCCCCAGCGGTGCGCGCGTCCCCGGCGTCGTTGGGCAACGCGAGATCTGCTGCTGGGCTCGGGGCAGGCAGCGCGCCCGGCCGATGCTCCTGGGGTAGCCTGGCTGACCCGCGCGTCCAGCTCGGTGGCCTGGGGCATCAACGCGGATCCGCCCGGCATGCGTTTTCCCTGCCTTCTCGGACTCATCCACGGGCGCACTCCTGGCGCTGCCGTTCCTCTCCCCTGACGTGAAGCTGCAGGTGTCGTCGTTTCATGCACCAACGAAGGCCGCCCCTGCCACACCAACGACGGCAGCTGCAGATCCTCTGCATCCTACCAGGTACAAACAGCAACACAGTCCGCCCCTGGGTGATGTCATTTCCACATGTAAACCCATCAATTTGAATTAGTTTGATTTGATCGGGATTTTTCTAAATTTTGTTTTGGTCGCCTCCATCGACAGCCGCTGCCTACCCCTCTGCATCGTCAGCACCCTTGGTGATTCCTGAATCCTGATAGTGAGAGATGGACGGGCAGAGGGTGTTTTACGGGAGGCATCTTCATCGTCTGTTGGCCAGTGATATGTCGTCATGGTGCTGCTGCATACAATCCACACAAATTTGGATCCGTGCTTGCTACGTGGAACTTGACTTCATGGTCAGCTCGAAATCTCTTTTCTATGCATTTTAGATGGAATAGAATAGCCATGAACTGCATACGTACTGTTTATGCATTCCTACACTGAAGCTTAATGAAATTTTTCTACAAATTTGCAGGTTGAACACCCCAGCACCACCACCACCACTGAAGCCGCAGCTGCTCTATTCCGCATGTAATTTTTTTTTTTGCTTCTATACTCTCTTTTCTAGTCTGTATGCATGCATGATGAAATGTCTGTGCATCTTCCAGAGAATCGCGACGATGGCGGCGGCAGGCGTGCAAAGAACGGCAATGGCAGCGCGGCACGGCACGTTCGGGGTGGCACCTCCTTCGATTCATCCCCAACCCCGCGGCCGCGATACACGCCGACTACAGGTGAGATCCAAAAGTTTTTTTTTCTTCGTTAGTTCTTTGACTTATTTTTAATTTAATCCATTGCAGCTACGGATCCGGGGCAATTTCATCTTGAATATGGTTATTTTTTATGTATACACGTGTGCATGCGAATCTGAAAGGACGATGCCTGTATGCTTAAATTCACTTTGCCTGTATGCTTAAATTCCACTCTGCATGTATGCTTAAATTTCTCTCCGCTTGTATGCATGCATACATACCTCAAATAGATGATGCATGCTGTTAAAGTATTATCCAGTGTTAAAGTATTATCCAGTGGTTCGACAGTTCTTAAATTAATCTGATTCTGCTTGATTGTTGTTCATGTTTTTGAATTAATTTTAGCACCTCGGCAGTTCCTACTAATTATAATGGGAATGAAATTGGAACCTTAATTTGGTTTGTATGCACTGTTCTTTTTGCAGGACCGAGATGCACCGAATCGGGTGACGGCTCGTGGAGGCGCCTCGGCTGCACTCTTCTTGCAGCGAGCAGCTCATCTCCACCTTGACGAGAACCATAGAGGCGGTTGTGAGCGGCTTTCAAGTCCTCTCCGGCGACAATTGGTGTTTCCGGCGTCTCCAGCCCGCGTACCTCGCGATGGTAGCAGTCTGGGTGGTTTCTATGCATGTTGTAATGCAGTATGTATGAATGTTGAAACTGTAGTTTCGTAGAGGTTGCATAGGGTGATGGCTTGTATGCATGGTACTAATTCATGGTGGTTCGTATGCATGGTACTAGTGGGAGACGATAATGCAAGCATGTGCAATGGATTTTGATTATTTGACATGTATGCACTGTTTTTCTATTAATTTTTTATGCTTGTATGCACCTTCATCTTAATTTGTATGCTTCATGTGCAATAGATTATTATTATTTGATCTATATGCCTTTGTTCTTTTTTATTAATTTTTTTACGCTTGTATTCATCTCCACCTTAATTTGTATGTTTCATGTATAGTGGATTGTGATTATTTTGATCCGTATGCGCTTTTTTATTTTATGCTTGTATGCACCTCCACTCAAATTTGTATGCTTCTTGCGCAATGGATTATAATGTTTGTCACATCCTATATTTTTTTATTCATATGCATGCGGTGTGCACGTGAATGGGACGGCGACGAAACGAGGTGACCACGAACGGGATGGCCATCCTCAACATGCGGCGTTCAAGCCCTCTCCAGCCACAAGTGACGTTCACGGCGTCTCCACGATGGTGAACTCCGCGATGGATAGTGCAGAAGGTGGATTGTATGCATGTTTGCAATTGCGCTGTGTATGCATGTTGGAACTGCGGTTTCAGAGATATTGTAAGCATAGGTTTGTATGCATGTTGGGGAGCGTGATGCGAGACGATGACGGCACGACGTCGGATCGCGGCGTCCCCGGGCAGCAGGCGCGTCGACTCGACCAACACCGGGCGTGGGCGTACAAGCCAAGGCAACGATGGCGCGGGCGGACCGACACAACTACGGTGGTGGCGCTGGCGTCAGCGTGGCATGGCGAGCATGAGTTTTGTATGCATGTTGCAATGTGGTTTGTATGCATGTGGAAACTGTGATTTCGCAGATGTTGCATGGTGTAATTGTTTGTATGCATGGTGTGATGGTTTTATAAGCACGGGTTACTAATTCATTGTGGTTTGTATGCATCCTCACACTAGGGCGCCGTGTTCGACTCTCCTAATACTAATTCATGCAGTTTTGTATGCATTGTGTGATAAAATAATAACCTTTAGATTCTAAATATGCGTGTGTAAATAGGTTTGTATGCATGGCTAAACAGTAACTTGGTATGAGCACCTTTTTCATGTTACTGTGCAATAGCACACAAGTTTCTATGCACAGACTGGTAGCACAAATTATTATATGCACCTTTGACGAGTGCTATATGCATCCAATTATACACAATTTGCTATATGCATCCAATTAGGCAATGGGGTTTGGAATTTGTCTTTAGATAAAAAGATTGCCCCCTATTAGGCGATGGATTTTGGGTTACTTTTTCCTTTGAAAAAATATCATGCCCCCTATTAGGCAATGGGTTTTGGATTATTTTTTCTTTTGAAAAAATATCATGCCCCTATTAGGCAATGGGTTTTGGGTTAATTTTTTTTTTTTGAAATAATATCATGCCCCCTACTAGACAATGCATATGTGTAATCAGATACAATGCATAATTACGTATGCAATGGGTTTTAGGCCTTTTTCTTTAGATTTAAAAGTTTGCCCCCTATTAGGCAATGTTAGTTTGGTTATTTTTATTTTGAAAAAAAAGATCATGCCCCTATTAGGCAATGTGTTTTGGGTTAATTTTTCTTTTTCGAAAAAATATCATGCCCCTTACTAGGCAATGCATATGTGTAATTCGAGTGGATGCGGCGCATTTCAACTTTTGGAGGCGTTTGTCGTGGAATGGAGTCATGATTCAAAATTCAAATTCTCGAGAAGATGATATGTCTCCATGTTTATATGCATTCAGACTAGTGAATATATGCATCTCAACTACTAGTTTCTATGCAATTTCGATGCCAAAACGTCTATATGCATGAGGACGAGTGAATATATGCATCCAATCTGCACTTATGTGGCACGATTCAAATTTTGGAGATGACGAGAGCACATATCATGTTGGTATGCACTCGCAATAATTTTTATATGCATCCGGATGAGTGAATATATGCATCTCAACCACAAATTTCTATGCAATGCCGATACCAAAACGTTTATATGCATCTGGACGAGTGAACATATGCATCTCAACCACTAATTTCTATGCAATGCAGACGCCAAAACGTTTATATGCATCCCGACTAGTGAATATATACCTCCAATCATGCAAAAAATTTTGAATTTCAAAATTTCTGAAAAAATATTCAAAATGGAGCTTGAATCATGCACAAAAATATCAGGAGTTCAATGGTGAAAAACCGTTTTTCAATCCGATGCTTCGTTGAGGAATTATCGTGAAAAAACGGAAGAAATTCGAGTGGATGCGCGCATGTCAGCATGTGTCAGGGTATGTCAGCCTGTGTCAGGTGGAACAGTCAGCTCGCGGGGAGGTTTGTATGCGTCGACCGAACTGGTTCAAATTCACTCAAACCACTGCTTCGTATGCATCGTCGCAACAAAAAGTTCGTATGCATTTTCGACCTGGATTATATGCATCCAGTCTGCTTGGGCTGGGTGGTTAGGCTGGGTGGGCTGGTTGGGACCGCGTGGACCACCCACGTGCGCGCCTCTCAGCCTGGTGCGAGCCGGACTAGGAAGCTGGCTGCAGGGCTTCCAATACCTATTGGAAGCTTTAGAGGCTCCCAATAGTATCACCCTATATATATATATATATATATATATATATATATATATATATATATATATATATATATATATATATATATATATATATATATATATATATATATATATATATATATATCGATTAGTTGTAGGGTGAGAGAAAGAGGAGGCATATCACTACCATTTCCTTAGTAAGGATAGAAAAAAATACCACATATTTGAGAGATGTGAGAGTGTCATGCAATAAATCTCTCGAGTTTTATTTTGAAAATTTATAAAAAAAAACTCCTAATGACGGTTGAATGAAGAATTTGAGACGTAGTGCTCACTTGATTGTTCGTCTTTCAATTACTCAAGATTTATGAGATTGCTAAAAGCTCCATGGTTGAAAAAGATACATGAGTGAGTTTAAAAGTCGATTATCTTTATCCTGAGCGAGTTCTTGTTTAAATGCATGTGTATTTTTCTTTGAAACCCTGTGACAATTTGCTAAGGGACTAGCAAAAGGTAAGCTTGGGGAGCTTGTTGATGGTAAATAAAGGCTAAATTTAACTATGTAAAATACCATCAACCAAGGATCAATGATATAAAAATAATTTTATTATTAACAAATTCCACGAGTTTTGTTGTCTCCCCAGCTTTTTGTAACACCGGTTTTAAGAACAAAACCAGATGATGCTATATGTGAGCCCCGGAAGTCAAATCTCACATATAGTTTACAAATGAATGGTAGTATCAATTCACAATGCTTAAAATGTAAATCGAACATAACATAAAAGACATAACCTCAGCTAGCGTAGGCAAATGGAAAGACACTCGATCTTCCGGTGTAACTCCATAGGGAACGACCGACCGGTTGATCACAAGCCTAACTACTTCCCGAGGTGTGGGGAAATAGCAAGAGTGAGTCCATGTCGAACTCCGCAAATATAGCTAGGCAATATCTACCCCAAAAACCCATGATCATTATAACATAAATAATGAATAGCATGAAACGATAAAACATGAACCATATAATAAGCATGTAGCAACAGCTTATATCATAAACAACATAATCAATGTAAAGTAAATCCTTCCCTCGGTTTTCCAGGCCGTTCATAACCGCGAACACGGGCGATATATCGGTTTTTAACTCAAGCAGAGGTGTACACTTTCACTACGGGTCATGGTTTCCACCGGAGTAGGTTCATGACTCCCCAAACAAATGAAAACCATATAAAAAGTCGTTCAAAGGCCCTCCTAAAAATATTAAGTGGCCAACAGAGCTACAACCCCGTTTCTCCCAATTACGGCAAACCACCAACAAAGTTAGGTAAAACCCTTGAACAACTAAAGTCGAGCCATGTGACCCCCATAGCCGCATGCGGTAAAAAAATCCCGGATTTTGCCAAAGGATAAGTCCTTATGGAGAGCTAAGAGCATCATAAACAAAACATAGCTCTTTAAGCCCTATGAAACATGTTATCAACAATTCATATTTAACGTTCAGGTCGTAAACATTAAGCAAGTCATAAGATCATGGTTTAAAGATAGCATATCCCAAAACTATACTTGCCTTAAATAGAGATCCTTTCTTCAAGTCCAAAGATTTCCCAAAAACATCTTCTTGATCAACTACTTCTTCCTAACACCACGTAAAACTCACCGTCTACTTGGTTCCAATCAAACAACACACAACCATATGGATCCAATCATGCATAATAAATAAGGCTACAATTAGAACAAGACACCAACAAAGAGAAAATCAATTTGAAAAGCTTATAAAACTATTCTACACGCGTCACTACGATCACAGACGAAAAGACACTCTAATCGGGGCGGCGACAAAACAGTAATAACTACCGAAAGATTTACTTTGAAAAGAAAACCCGTATAAAAATAATTATATTTTATTTGTCATAAAGAAAACTGAACTACAACCTAATTAATTATATATTGTAAACAAAACACTATGCACAACGGTATCGACATGATATGTGGGATAGATTCAGAATTAGATTCAAGGGTGATGCATGGATGATGCATGCATGACATCAGCAAGGTATTTGATCAATAAAATAATGGGACAATGGCGCTGACCTTGGATTAATCCTGGTGCACGTTTGCATTTGGTGCACCAGCTATCATGCTGCAGATCGTCAACTAGAACAAGGACAGTGACCAGCACAAACTTAGCTTAGGGAAATAATTAACCAAGGAGAAGATGATTAATAATTAGCTTCTATGGCAATGCTGCATTGCACGCACGGCCGGGGTGCTCGGTTTGCTTGCTGGTTGTGCACACGTGAAATACTAAGTATTTTCAGAATTGTTGTCCAAAGGAAGCGGCAAGAGAAACATATACATGATGTCATATGGAGCTAGCAACAATGACAGCAGGCTAGGAACAAATCGGATTAGCAAGTAGGAATTTGGACCAGGGTGTATATATATGGCCGATGTCATCAAGCTAGTAATTGTACTAGTTAACAAATGCAGAAGGCACAGAGCACACACGTTGCGACGGCCAAAACTGAATAAAATAAGCAAAGGTTGAGCTTGCTAGATGATGAGTAATGGATGGACAGAAGGTACGTACATAGGCTTGAACGAACACATAGTGCTGGCCTTCAGCTGAATTGTGATCTCGAGAGCACAACGGTCCAGCGCCGTTGACGGACGCTGCAAACCAGCGGATGATAGTGTTTCAGACTTGTCACGATAGAGCACGGAAACCATGCGTTGACGACAACCTTGGATGATGCAACAGCCTCGTAGGAAGGTACATATTTATAGGAAGAAAAACTCTCCACGTTACATCAACTAGCAATATGGTGCTAATTGATGTTGTAGGCTCCACCTTACTAACGGGCCTAAATAATCATTAAGCCCATTGATAAATAAATCCATAGGCTTAGTGAAAGAATGAGATATTTTATTATTTTCAAAATTAATTAATTTCTTTAAAATAATTCTAGAAAAGTCCGTAATTATTATTTAAGCCGTGAAGAATACTCTAAAGCTCGAAGATTTAGGAAAAATTCTCGAGACAATATAGAACATGAGATTAAAACCCTTTTTTTTTTTAAATAATAATTTCAAAAGAATTTGAACTCCTTTTCAAAAAGCTTCTCCAAACGAATTTGAATTTCTTTTGCACAATTGATCAATTCCAAACAAGTACAAAAAATATCAATGCTTTTGCATGTATGCACAACCATGTTTCTAAATCCTATGATAAATTTTAATTTCACAAAAGTATTTATTTTCCTATATTTTATGAGCACAAAAATACTTAAATAAATCATTTTATTCTATTTTCAAAAGAGGCAAAATTTGGGGTGTTACAGTTTTGCAGGTCAATCTCTCCACCGCCTTGCTTATATAGCCTCCTATGATGAATCATGACCATCACATCAGAGATTAGAGAGCTCTAGTTCTTCAAGATTACATAGTATTAGACAATCTATTAGAGATTCAAGTAAGAGTTCGAGCATTGCTCAAGACTTCGAATCTGTTATTATTGGAGATTCAAGAATACCTCTTATTCAATTTCTCATTATGACTTTACTTTATTTTATTATATTTGTATTTGTTTTGTTCTTAGTATATTTAGATTGGATATTGGATATAGTTCTAGTTAATGATTATCGTATGCATAAGATCATGGACAACTTAGCTTTATTCTCGAGGGAGCTAAGTCATAAGTTATATGTAAGCATGGTGCTTAGATATAAGTTATTTGCGGATGCCCTCTATATGCCCGGTCGCGGGGTAGATCGTAGGGGTGACAACCCTATTGAGTCCTCTGTATTCCTCCTCCCGTATATAGAACTGGTAGAACGTGGGTCACGATGGAGGTTAAGTGGATGCTTTATAAAAACCCTCTTTGAGTGATGTTCCTTTTGCTATATGATATTGATTTGACTGCATGCTATAGATGAAGATATTTTATTTACTATGCTTTGACTTAATGATTAATAGTTATTGATGTCTTTTACTCAAGAGTAGTTATGATTATCTTTACCGCTTTAGATGTGTCTCTATATCTGTTGTCTCGGAAAACCATTATCATTTATCATTTATTATTTACCATTTATTATTACAAAACTCATAAATATTATTTATTATTCATCATCTTTTATATTTATTATTTTTATGTTTACTTACCCCTGCTAAAAAGTATTGGAATGATTGATTTATTTTATGTAAATTATTATAATTATCATTTATGAGTCATATGAAATTTTTTTGTCTCATAGTCCTTCCTTTGGGAAAATATAAATTACGATACCTGAAATACTCTAGGTGAAGTGCTACAATGGTATAAAATTTATTTTTAGAGTTATATCTATGCGCTACGGATATAAATTATTTTATATATGTGACTAGTAAGTATAGATTTATTTTATACCAAGTATGTCTAAAGCGTCATTGCAAGAATAGGTTTTATTTCTACATTATAGCGACAACGTTTAGAAATGCCAACAAGCATTTCAAGGCGATGCTTAGGGGAAGGAAGAGTAAATATGGCTCTAGAATAATAAATACTTATAAATAAATCATAACCTTTGCTTTAGCAGGGATTACCCTTGTTTTGTTTTCTTTTTTATTTATTTCAGGTAAGATCATATTTGGTTGTGGATCATCAGGTTTCTCATCAATTTATTATCAACCGTGATTTGGAAAAGAAGCTTTGAAGTCGGTCTTTTGAAGCTATGGCAAATCCCAACAAGACTCTGCATCAATTTTCAGCTCCCAAAGATTGAGAATATTCGTGTTGGACCAACACTAGACATCAATAAAGAAGAGTTTGAATTAAAGCCAAGCCTCATCAATCTGATTCAAACCATCACATTCGATGGAAAAGTTACATGAAGATGCCACCACACATCCTGCAGAATTTTTCGGAGATCTATAGCACCATCGTCATCAAGAACATTTCTCGAGACATCATATTACTTCGTTTGTTCCCATTCTCATTGGAGGGACGAAATACCATTGGTTCTACATGAGCAAGGATCGATTCACTACAGGGCATTATGTGCGAAGCATTTTTAGAGAAGTATTTTCGGCCCGAAGAAAACAAACATGTTGAGAGGAAGAATTACAACATTCCAACAAACTAAAAGGAGAACCTATTCCGGATGCATGGGAACATTTTCAAGACTATATCCAAGATTGCCCGCATCATGGAATGGAAGAATGGTTACTCATACAAACATTCTTCCAATGATTAATTAGAAGATCACAAGAACAATTAGATGCCACTACTGGAGGATCATTTATGTCCCTCACTCTTGAAGAAGCTCAAGATATCATGGAGATGATAGTAGAAAATCATGGATGGACATCATACAATATTCAACCATACTATGAGAGTGAAGTAATACCGGAAGAAGTATGTGCCCTATCTACCAAGATGGACGTGTTATTGGATTGGCTTGAGCAGAGCAAATTACAAAAAAGATAGACAAGCCATTCAAGATGCATATACCACACAAAAATCGAGAAGAGGAAGTGTATAGAGTCCCCTGAGTCTCAAGATCTTAATATTATTAATTCACAACAGAAGGATCAAGGGAAGATTCAACCAACATTAGTCAAACAAGGTAAGTACCAAGGTGAGTATAAATCTAAACAACCACCTTTGAGAGATTTAATATTACAACAATCTGGAATTAATGAGATGGTTAATAAAAAGCTTACTGCTAATGATAAGATATTAGAAGATATCAATCAGAAAATGGATAAGTTTTAAATGCGCTTTTTAAGACCAACATGCTTTTAATAAAAAAGATAGAATCACAGATTATGAAATTATTTGCTAGATTGCCCGTTGCTACTAACTCGAGCTGGTTCATGATATCACTACAAGAGGAGGTAAAGCTACTCGTGATCCATCTTATCCGAAGGGAGCACAAAGACCCCGAGTTGCAGTACAGACAGAAAAAAATAAAGATGATTCAGAAGCAGAAGAAGTTATACCACAAGAGCATGAATTACAACATGATTATCATGATACCCCAATACTACCATTTCCACGGAGGAATAGAAGGGCCAAGACCAGACGAACAATTCAAGAAGTTCGTGGAAGTAATCAAAAAGTTATATATCAATGTTCCATTGATGGATGCCATACAAGTATCTACTTATGCAAAATATTTACGAGACATCCTCAATAGCAAAATGCCGCTACCCACCACTGAAGTTATCAAGGCGACAGAGGAATGTAGTGCAGCCATTTTAAATACAAAGACTGTCAAGAAGAAGGATCCCGGATTTCCTACTATTGAGCGCTCAATCGGAAGTCACATTTTTGAGAATGCATTACGTGATCTTGGAGCAAGTGTTAGTGTCATGCCCAAGATAGTTTTTGATAAGCTCAATCTCTCGACACTTACACCCACTTCAATATGCTTACAACTGGCAGATCAATCAATTCGTTATCCTGTGGGAATTGCTGAGAATATTCTGGTAAAAATCCGAAATTTCTTCGTCCCTGTAGATTTTGTGGTACTTGACATGCAAGAAGACATAAGGACACCACTCATTTTCGGAAGACCTCTGCTGAGTACACTCAATGCTCACATTGACATCGGAGTTGGAGAAATCAAGTTCGGTATTAATGGAAAAGAAGAAAAGTTCGCTTTTCAAAGCAACCACCAAAGCAAGCCTCATCGATATGAAATAATAAAGAAGATGAGTTAAGTATATCATCTTCAGGGCAAGAAGGTGAACCCGATCAATTAAAAATGTCTGCATTAGAGGACATGGACTTCTCGGCTCTCCATTAAAAAGGTAATTCAGTAAGTATTCTTGTTTTAAATTCTTTGCATTATAACTATTTATTTCTTGTCATAATATTTCTTAGAAAATATAAAAAGAGTTTTTCATGGCATAATAATAATTTTAAGCCCCATGTAATTAGGATTTATGGTGTGTTTCAACCCCCCGTAAGTAATATTTCTTGTGGAGGCAAAAAAATACTGTCATTCGAATTCTTATTTTTCATAAATTCATAAAAAGCAATTTTGTTATCCAACATTTTGGGACATTATATGGTATAAATACGGAAACACATGGGACCCACATCATACACCCATCACTTCCCACCTACCTCACCATTTGTCTTTTTCCTTTTTATCTTTATTTCCACTCATCCCTACACTCACATGGCACCATCCTGGACACAAGAGCTTGGCTGCTAGTGTCACTTGGGTCAAGGACAAGGGCTTTGGGAAGCACAATGCAGCAGGGGGCCATTGGCCAAGGGCCATGGTCGGTCGGCCACTCCTCCCCTCCTCTCTCTCTCCCATTCTTCTCCTTCCTCTCATTCTACCTGCCACCATCTCCAGAAACCACACCAGCACCCCAGGAACCGAGCGCAAGTTCATATGTGAGATTGAGCTCAATTTGAAGAAAAATAAAGGGAAGTGAAGGTTGAGTAAAGATCTTTGGTTATTTCCTCTAACCCTCACCTCTTCTCTAGTCTTTGTTGTGGCTTTTTCTTGCAGCAAGAAAGAATGAAGAAGTTCAAGAACAAAATTTCATCCATACAAGAAGTAGATCAAGAGCAAATTCATCTCGAGGAGACTCAGAGATGGAGGTTGATCCCTCATCACCAACATTCATGGGAACCTCATGACATCAAAATCAAGGTGAAATTCTTTCCCTCTTGCAAGATAGAGATATTAATTTTAACACTAGGCAAGAGAGAAAAACAAGTATGCTAGCATTAAGGACAAAGATTTTACCTTGATCACTATTATTGATCCCATGTTGCTTGCTTCTACGGGCATGAGTAGTGAGTTTCATCAAATTTTCAGAAGCATAGGTTGGGAGGATGCTTGGGAAATAAATGAACAAGGGTGTAGATTGCTCACTATTGAATTTTTATGCACACTAGAGACTTATAGTGATGGCATATCATTTAGAATGTTTAACAAAAATTTTCTATGACTTGGTTGCAATTTAGCAAGTTACATGGTTTTCATGAAACATGCCATGTTAATGTTGATGATGCTTTGCATGATTTTGATAGAGCTCATTTTTAGAAAGACATTACTAATTTGCAACTAGGAAATAAACCATGCACCGATGAAATCCACAATCCCACTTTGAGATTTATGCATAATGGTTGGCTATAACATTCTTTCCTAGACAAGAGCTAGAGTTGTTAGACTTGAAGAGATTAAATTGATGTATGCTATGGTTAAACGAGTTCGTGTTTCACCTGTTAGATTAGTGGGAGAGTATTGGTCTATAATTCCTAGTTTGAAAAGGGAAACGATTTCTTGCACTTCATGGGTTACACGTATTGCTAACAATCTTGGCTTGTTACAAAATGCTAATATTCAATATTTTGCTCAACCTCGTCCTGTTATTGATTTTTCATTCTTTTATTATGCTCATATGCTCAAAACAAAGGATGAGAAAAATTGTCATGATATATAAAGATTTCATTAATGAGATTGAATTACCCAACCCATCTTTAGGGTTGTATGTGGTGGATAGTTTTACTCTTGATTTACAGAGAACGAGGAATAATTTTAGGAAGAAGCTCAACATCAAGGCTCACAAGAAACCCACAGCCTCATTATCAAGAAGATCACTCTACACCACCGCACCGGCTTTTGGAGATTATTTTGGTTTTAACCAAGCTGGACCATCACGTACACATGGAGCAACAGGATGGCCATCTCCACACCATTCGAGTCATCTACAGAACTTCATGGGCACAAGATGCATCTTGGGGACATGGAGACTTTAGAGAATATAAAGGGCAAGAGCATGAGGAAACCAACAACATACAGAGAGGATGTATGTCTTTCTCTACAAAGACCCCCATGACCGAGAACATTCGGGGACCATTCCCATTCCATCGCCAGACCACAACGGCCTATTCACTTTGCACCACCACCACCCCGAGCCTTATCGGCCAATACCCACCTCAAGTACACTCATCGAGAGCCACCACCGGGGAGAAAATGTAGGTGAGATTTTAACTAACTTGGGTGTTCGTATTGGTAACCTTGAGACAGAGGACAGGATCTGCACTCACACCATTCAAAGCTTGGACATATTTATTTGATGGCTTGCACATTACACCGCCACCACCACCGTAGTGACTTCATCGGCTAGCTTGGGGAGGACCCCATTTCAGGTATGTTTTCTTACTTATGTCATTTTATTTTATGCATGTTTGTTTACTTTTTGTACCTTATATAAAAAAACCGAGAAAACTCAATAAAAATTGGTTGGTAGATTTTAATTTCGCATGATAAAATGAAAACCTAGAAATAGAGTGTGTAATATAGTTTGCTTTAATCAGTTTTGTTTTCTAGTGTGCTATCTTGTTTTTTAAGAGTTTTGTAAATAAGAAGAGTCTCAAGTTATGAAGCATGCTCAAAATAATACCTAGTGTTTAAACTTAAATTCTTCCACGGGTTGTATAAAATTAATCGACACAAAGATTTGCTCTACACTTTGAAACCCCCATGGGATGCATATGCTTGATCTAGATCTAAGTAATTGACGGATATGATATGAGATAGTTTGAGCTACTATTTATCTTATTCTAGATGAGACAATATTTTTGGAGATTTATCTTTTGAAAAATTGAAAATTTGCATGATGAGATTCTACATGACAAGAGTGTGAAAATTCTTACGAGCCAAATATCTAATATTTAGTATAGAAAAAACCTTCCACTATTATGCTATTTGTATTTCATTGAGTTGGTCAACCTTTGTTGTATACCTTATGAGAGGTTTGTCATACTCTTAAATCAAGATCACGCATACACTCTCCATTTCCACATACAAACTTTTATGCTATTCCTACACTGAGCGCGATCCATATATTTCCATCTTATCCACCCAAAAATGTGTTATTCTCTTACACCGGGAGAAGACACCACAAAAATATTCTATTTATAGGTTTCTTTCAATAAATGCACCAAAAGATTTTGTCTCTCTCAATTATTATTGCAAAAAGAAGCATGGGGCTATGCAAAAAGAATTATGAAAAGAGAGTTAAAAAATGGACAAGTGTCCGATGTGAAAACAATGGGTACTTAGATGCCCGCCTCTCTCATTAAAAAAAAGGGGAGAAAGAAAAGAAAGATAGCCCCCCTGTTTTCTTATGTTTCCAAGATCAAGATAAGAGAGAAAGTATTACTAAAAAGGAGCAATGTAGAAATTAGGCTAGCCACTTTATATATTCCACCATATTCCACACACATGCACCTCTTGATTTAGTTGTATGACTTAACTCTCTTTGGATCCATTGTTTGACTTTAACAATATATGTTTACAAATATGCAAATATACATGCTTTTACCTCACCTATGGACCCTATATATATATATTAGTTAGTTGTAGAGTGAGGGAAAGAGGAGGCATATCACCGACATTGCCTTAGTAAGGATAAAAAAATACCACATATTTGAGAGATTTGAGAGTGCCATGCAATAAATCTCTGAGTTTTATTTTCAAAATTTTAAAAAAAAACTCTAGAATGACGGTTGAATGAAGAATTTGAGACGTAGTGCTCACTTGATTGTTCTTGTCTTTCAATTACTCAAGATTTATGAGATTGCTAAAAGCTCCATGGTTGAAAAGATACATGAGTGAGTTTGAAAGTCGATTATCTTTATCCGGTGCGAGTTCTTGGTTAAATGCA
Organism: Hyparrhenia diplandra; assembly: GCA_015847255.1. Taxonomy (NCBI): domain Eukaryota; kingdom Viridiplantae; phylum Streptophyta; class Magnoliopsida; order Poales; family Poaceae; genus Hyparrhenia; species Hyparrhenia diplandra. The sequence continues at coordinate 105,022 of JADLZK010011515.1, read as the reverse complement.
TGTGTATTTTTCTTTTTGAAACCCTCGCGGACGGTTTGCTAAGGGACTAGCAAAAGGTAAGCTTGGGGAGCTTGTTGATGGTAAATAAAGACTAAATTTAACTATGTAAAATACCATCAACCAAGAATCAATGATATGAAAAATAATTTTATTATTTACAAATTCCACAAGTTTTGTTGTCTCCCCGCTTTTGTGTCAATCAATCTCTGCGCCAAAAACAGAAAAAAAGAGAAGAGAAATAGAGAATCGGGAGAAAAGGACTGAACTAGAAGTATTTATATAAATTTCAAGGACCTAAAGGAACAACAAAAGATGCCACGCCAAAGGTGGGGTCCACTGTGCGAGACCCACGGCCGATCGGGCATGTGGGCCGGCCGTCGGCCGCCCATCTCCACGCGACACATCAGCGACTTACGAACCTTCTCTCCACCGCCTTTAAGATTCAATCCTAGCCGTCCATCAAGGTCGGTTTGATCGGACGGTCCACGATTCATCATAGGAGGCTATATAAGCGAGGCGAGGGACCCCCTAAACCCTAATTTTTTCAGTTTAGAATTCATTAGTAGATCCATTGTAATTAGAGAGAGTTGATTAGCAACTAGGGTTTCCAGAGATCGGAGATTAGAGAGCTCTAATTCTTCAAGATGATATAGTATTAGACAATCTATTAGAGATTCAAGTAAGAGTTCGAGCATTGCTCAAGACTTCGACTGTTATTATTGAGATTCGGTAATACCTCTTATTCGATTTCTCATTATGACTTTACTTTATTTTATTATATTATTATTTATTATGTTCTTAGTATATTTGGATTGGATATTGATATAGTTCTAGTTAATGATTATCGTATGCATAAGATCGTGGACAACTTAGCTTTATTCTCGAGGAAGCTAAGTCATAAGTTATATGTAAGCATGGTGCTTAGATATAAGTTATTTTTGGATGCCCTCTATATGCCGGTCGCGGGGGGTAGATCGTAGGGGTGACAGCCCCTATTGAGTCCTCTCAGATTCCTCCCCGTATATAGAACTCGGTTGAACTTGGTCACGATGGAGGTTAAGTGGATGCTTAATAAAAAAACCTCTTTGAGTGATGTTCCTTTTGCTATATGATATTGATTTGACCGTGCTATGGATGAAGATATTTTATTTACTATGCTTTGACTTAATGATTAATAGTTATTTAGATGTCTTTTACTCAAGAGTAGTTATGATTGTCTTTTCTTTGCTTTAGATGTGTCTCTATATCTCACTGTCTCGGAAAACCATTATCATTTATCATTTACCATTTATTATTAGAAAACTCATAAATATTATTTATTATTCATCATCTTTTATATTTATTATTTTTATGTTTACTTACCCTCGCTAAAAAGTATTGGACTGATTGATTTATTTTATGTAAAGTATTATAATTATCATTTATGAGTCATATGAATTTTTTTTGTCTCACAGTCCTTCCTTTTGGAAAAATATAAATTACGATACCTGAAATACTCTAGGTGAAGTGCTACAATGGTATATAATTTATTTTCAAAGTTATATCCGTGCGGTTGCGTATATAAATTATTTTATATATATGACTAGTAAGTGTATATTTTATTTAGCGACAACGTTTAGAAATGCCAACAGAGGGCTGAACAACCGCTGATTGGAAGAGCCGGATCGAAGAGTGAGCCTAGTCCCCACACACCATCGACATCTCCTCCTCGGACGCACCCGCTTGGTGTGGCGCTACGGGAGTCGTGGAGGCGGCCCGGTGTTCTCATTAAATGACAATCAACACAAAGGTGGGTTAAAAGCACAGGGAACAAGGCACCTGGCGGTGGGCTCTCGGTTTCTCACTTATCCGCTGAAAGGTCCGAAATGGCTAGAGGGGGTGAATAGCCTAATAAAAATTCTACAAATCACTAGAACAACTTGTTAGATAAACCACAAGTTTATAATCGCGGTTGCACTAATTAGCTCTACTTGTCGGCAAGCCACCTATTGACAAATCTAGTCAATTAAGTCTCTAGAGTACTCAAAGAGCAATGTCACTACTTCACTAACTAGGTGAGCAAGCTAGAATACTCTAAACAAGACTAAGCAACCTATTCAACTAACAAGTCTACACAAGCATAATATATCAATGTAAGTAATGCAAGGTACGTAGGGAGGTGTTATACCGAACCGCCGAGGCTATGAACCAATCACCGGAGACAATCAATCAACACAAGAGATGGAGACAATGATTTGTTCACCCGAGTTCACTTGAGCACCCTCAAGCTACGTCTCTCCTCGTTGTGTCGGCCGCCTCAACGGTGGATCAAGGTGGCGCAAGACGCCTTGCCTCACTAGGCCCCTCTTGATACACGCGATTGAGTGGTAACTCAACGACACGAGCAATCCACTAGAGTATCAATTTGGCGCACCGCCGGGTGTTGACACCTGTTATTGCATAATATTAATAGTCAACTAAACATGAAATAAGGGCATAAAATGAATAATCACATAGACTAGGGGCTTGACTAACATAGTTCCACAAGTTTTGGTGATTTATATATTTTCGGGACTAAACAGAAAAAGCCTAGAGTTTGCAAGACATATGAAGCATAAAACATGTTACAAACATATTCCAAGATAGCACCATTGTAAAGAGCTCGTCGAGACGATCGAAACGGATATATTATTTGCTATATTTGGAGCTTAGAATAAGAAGATATTAATATTACAAGTAATGGAAGATTCTAGAATATGGCCTCGGGATTAATTGGGCCTAAATCGAGAATTTGGCCCATGAAGACATATTTATATTATAATGAGATATAGTAAAAGGATTAGTACCACATTGCTTGCTTGTCTGGGCTGAAGGGAGATAAGAAGACCCTTATATATAGAACCCTAGGCCTATAGAATTATATTATTATTTTTCTAATTCATTCCATTCATTATCTCTTGACCTGTTGGTCATTGAGGTGTCCCAATGTGAGGACAACCTCTCCACTAGAGAATTAGGGCTAGACTCTTCAATGTAATAGATTAGTAACTAGAGAGTTAGGGAGAGCGGAGCTGCGCTCCGGTTCTGGAGATGTCTACAGAGTTTGGTATGTCTTGTATCCTTTCTTTGGAAGACTTATGATTTATATACTTATCTTCTCTATTTACTTCCATGACTTTCATATATTTGGTTAAGTATAGTTGTTATGCTATTGCATGGGATCTTCGCCGTATTGAGGGTTCTAGTTATTCATGGTAGCTAGAGTAGTAATCGATAGTATAGACATGGTGTCTAGGCTATAGGTTACCCGAGGTTGCGCCCAAACCTACGGATAGTTGTGGTAGCCCCAGGGGTGACAGCCCCTGTCGGCCGATGTAGTCCACCACGCTCGGGTTGGTGTTTCAGAGAGCTTTTGGCAGCCTTCTCCCAACTACCTTCTTTCCAAATTTCTCGAGAGTTGGAAAGGATCTGCTACTCCAAAGTGCATTAGTGTAATTACTATCATAGAACCTAAGTAATAGAGAAGTGCATAGGAACCTTGATCTCTCCCGTTGTCCTCTCAACTTGCTAGCTATACATTTATTATAAGAATTCTCTTGTGTGGTATTGTCCATAACTCCTATCATATCATTTACCTCCTCACTTTAGTCTAGTGGTTTGCTAAATTAGTAGATGCATGATTGTGACTTATTAAATTCTTTTAGTCAAAGCTTCCTCGTGGATACGATACTCTAGAATACTCTCCTAGGAAAAAGCTACAATGGTATTCTATGCGCTATGAACCATCATATTCTTATTGCACTTAACAAATACCAACAAGCTTTTTTGGGCGCCGTTGCTGGGAAGCAATTGGCCTAAAGATTCTAATAATGATCATGATGTCTGCTAATTTAGTGTATCACTAGCTTTAGTAGGATTACCCTTGTTCTGTTGAGTTGTGGAATAAAAAGACAAAAGATGTCATTGCGACCTTCCCAAAGATTCCATGAGAAAAGAAAAGAAGAAAGATTGAAGAACCCAGGGTGCCTGATCATTCAAGATTTATCAACATTGGAACCCTGCCATCTCAAAGGTATGCATTTAAATATATATTATTCTAACCTTATGCATATTGGAAAAGAAGTCGTCGTCACAAGAATTCAATGCACACATCTAAAGTGACGTACATAAAAGCTACACATCGTGGTAAGTATGATTAATAAAGGTGAGATAGTCTTGCTCATGGACTTTAAACTTTTTGAGTAGTTATCATTTAATTTGTTGCATTGCATTGCATGTTTACTTTGATAATCCATGCATTCACTCCATTTAGTTTATGTTTCCTCATAGTAGATCCATTGCATGTTTTGTTCTTGCATACATCCATATAGTTTGCATCTCAAAAAAAAAAAAAATCCCTCACCATGATCATACTCATTCATCTTTGTTTACATCTCTATAGTGCTTTAATGCTACCTTTGTCTGCTATGGTATGCTTTGGTTTGGAAGTACTCGACATACTTCCATTGACTTTTAAATTAAGCGTGATGCTTAGGTTAAATAGCCTTCCTTAATTGAATTAGACATGGAGTCTAGTTTGCTTATTGAACTAAGACTTGCTTGCGTAGGCATTGGTTATTGTGTTGGACTAACCCCCCGCAAAAAAACTCAAATCCAATTCGGGTAAGTCAAGAGATGAACTCCGATCGAGATGAAGCAAGGCACATGATGAACTCCAAATTTGTGCAAAAGACACGGCCCATTCATCATTGGTGGAAGAATTGTAAGTATCAAATATCATTCGCCTGCCTTTTGCTACAAGTTACCTTTGCCTTGAGCCATGCTAGAGTGCAACTACAAATAAAAAAATGTGCTATAAGAGATGAATAAATAAAATCTGTGCTAAGAGCAATGAAAGAACTATTTTTTTTCATTAGCATAGATGAGATCATATAAACCTTGGACAATAACCCCTCCGCAACCATGTTGTAAATTCCCTCGGGTATGTGTCCACTAATATTTTATAGGAAAGGATCTCGTGCTATGTCCATTCAATGAAGAAGAGTGTCATACAACACGATAGAAAAGCTCTCATTCAAGGAAGAGGATGGACAAAGCAAATGGGCCATAAGAACATCAAAGACAAGAACAAAGGGCGAACAACGCCTAAGGACATGGTGATTGCAACACACGATTAGAGATGGTTCAAAGATTCACACTTAAAGTGTCGAAAGACGTGAAGGCTCGAGCATGGGGAGGAAGGTCGATTCCTCTAAAGATCATCCGACATACTCCTCCTGTACTCAAGCTCCTATCACTCTGACATACTGGTTTGCAATCCCTCTACACTCTTTATTACTTTGTTTCTCTAAGTTTGACTGGTTAAGAAATGTCATATATCAAAATCAAACTTAAGATAAAATTTACCACTAGAGAAAAAAAGTAATAGTGAGCAAATGCTAATTAAAATATCCAACCAAAACTTTTTCTAGCATAAAAGCAACCTTTAGCTCCGTAGCAATTTTACCCTTGTTTACAATTACTTGTATATTCCTTCGGGTACATGTTGTTAACTAATACTACAGGAATAAAACTATGAGAGGAGGAAAAAGGTCTTAGCATAATTTAAAGAACAAGAAAGAAAGGACGATGCAATAAAAGAGATAAGGAGCAAGATACACAAGAGGCCAAAGAAGGAAAGCTTCGAGCAGAAGAAAAGGACCACCACAAGGTGTTACGATGTTATCACGTTCCAATAATAAGGTAACATCTTGAGGTAAGTTGTCATTACTTAAGCTTTACCTTAAGTATGGCTTGTTCATAAATAAAGAAATAAATATGTTAGAGTAACAACCTTGCCTAATCCAACTTCATTAGCTCAACATGTTTTGTTTCTTTAGTTGTTCCTACCACCACTCTCTTGATCTCATAGTCCTAATCAGTAAGCTAAAATGTTGCACACCTTCCTTTGGAAAAAGATAGTCGAAAGTTTTAATTGTAACAATCATGCTCAGTCTTCTGATCTTGTCACCCAAGCTAAGATTAAGAAAAACATATAAGAAATCACCTCTATCTTGTTTATTGTGCCTATGGTTAGAGAAGAATAAATGAAGTTTGGTTCTCGTTGGTGTTTTTCCACCAACAGAGCCCATGCACTTGATCTCTACCTTGACTTTGCAAAGCGTGGACACACTTTGAGCAAAAAGGTGAAGAAGTCTATCTGGTCTCTCCAAAATTCAACAAGTGAATGTCTTACAAGCATGCACACTAAACAAGACGCTGCCTACGGCTTCAACCAACTCATAAGACTAACAAAGAATGTGGGTGACGCTATCCTTCACCATCTCAAGGAGCACGACTGTCAAGATCAGATAATACACTCAATGAAACAACAAGGTAAGAAGTCTCGCTCAGAGGACTTAAAACACTCAACCCTCGCCGAAAGGTAAGATCGGTAGTTATCCATATTTAATGCATAGCATATTTACCTCCTTGCATTGCATAATTATTTTCTTTTTAGCATATTTACAAGATAGCACTAACCTTGTATTAGAAAAAAAATATATTTGTTTGTTGCATATACATTGAAAAACTCTAAGCCCCATGTGAGTAATTTTGTGGTGTGTAAAACCTACAAGGATATTTATTGTGGTGGCATAAAAATAAAATAAATATGCATGCATCATTATCTTTATCTGCATAGAAAATCCTAAAATATATTAATGTTGGCCGAACTACTTGTCTTAAAGGAATAATCATAATCATTGGCAACAAAAAGTTAAGTGGCTAAAACCACTAACGCTTAACTAGTTCCACTAGCTTTGTTGTTTATTTGAGTTCAGCAGAATTCAAGGAAGAGAGACATGATAGGATGACTGCATTGTCGTTGTCTACCTCTACTTCCACATCATCATCAAAGACTATGTCAACATCTAGCTTGGGGAGGGCAACCCCCATGTATCCAGATAAGTATCCCTCTATCTTATTTAATATTAACTAGATTTGTTTGCTTTTACTAGAAGGTATTGTCTTATTTCTAACCGTGCATCTTTTAGTCTTACAGCATGCACGCTCCCTCCGTCGTCCATCTTTCATCCAAAGGACAACAACATTTAATCGGGTTCAATCCGTTGGTGGCGTCCGCACTGACCTTCCCCACGCACTCACTCCTCCAGTCCTCGTTCTCCTCCCCTTCCTCAAATCCGCCGCCACGCCCGTGCCGCCCTGCGCCGCCGCAGCCCTCGCCCCTGCCTCCGTCCTCCGTGCTCTCGTCGCTTCCCGTTCTCTATGCCTAGAGAAAGCCAAATCCAAATCCACTTGCTCTCCACCGAGTACGGGTGTCGCCTCGACGCCCAGCTGCCGGACCTCCTGGCGTGCGCTCGGGGAACTTGGGTGACCTCATCCCGATCCCGACGCAGCTGGCGCATGTCGACGATCTGTAGCGTCGCACAATGGTGGCCAGCGAGGACGTGCTGGCGTGGGAGATGGCGTTCGTGCAGGAGGGCCACGGGGTCGTGCCGTCGGCGGACGGGTCCGGGCTCGACGTGGCTGTCCTCATGCGCAGGGCCAGGGCGGACGCGATGCGGCTGCGGACCGTGAAGGAGGGGTGGAGATACTGGAGCCGACGCAGGCCGCCGAGCTGCTCGTCGCCGCCACGGACCGGTCCTGGTTCTCGATCCGCCTCTGCTCCTAACATTCGATTTGCGCCTCCAGATCCAGTTCGGTGCTCGCGCCCTGAATTGTGTGTGTGCTCATGCCTTGTGCCTGTTGGCACGCAGGTCATCAAGTACGAGAGCGTGATCCACGAGTTCGACCCTACTTCAACTTCCGCGTCACCCAGGTTAGATTGCTGGTTCCATTGCTTTAACGTTTTGCTTCAGTTGTACAGTATGTGGAATTGAGCTCACTTCTGTAGGAGACAGACTACGTTGATATATGGATGCTGAGTTTCAGTGTGGAAATTAACTCTTGTGGCCTGTATGCTAGATTTATTTTACTATGGGATAATTAGTGCAAGGATAAAGCGAGTGACACTCGTGGAGATGCATAACTTGTTGTTCGGTTACCTGTCATATCTGGTCTAAATTTCTCTTTGTTACAGTTTCTGTCGAAGAATGGAATTTACGAGTTCTGGAACTGGTTTGATGATAGGACATGGTAAGAGCAGCAGCTCCAATCTCTCAGTCATTTAGTACTCCGCGATTTCTGTGTCAAAGGAATAATTTACTAGGTTGATTTCGTTGCTGCTGCTGCTGTTTAAGGTACCCCCTTGGCCATGTGATTGGTGGCACTGTGTATCCTGCTGGTTTGACATTGACTGCTGGAACTATTTGGTCGTATGCCATCAAGGACACAATTTACTGTCTTAAATTTACATTCCTTCTGGTTGAATGTGCCTAAAGTGTTTGAATGGAGGTGGCAGCTTATTAAGATCCATATATTTCGACTAAAAATATGTCTTTTTGCTTCATGTATAGTATAGCTCTGGGTGCTTTGTATCTATGTCATTTTCCTTTTTACAATCTTTTGCCTTTGAGTTTCTGCATGATATGATCAGAGTTGCTATGATATGATCAGAGTTCTTAGGCAATGGGTACATTAGTCCAATCATTGGTTTTCTGAAATGTGTACTCTAAATGACCGCCTGCAGTGAACTTTGTATTGATCTGCTTTTCTAACATTATTTAACTAAACAGCTTATTGAACTAAACTGCTTTTCTGAAATTTTGGTAGTTTGAAATATTTAAAATGCTTGCCCCCTACTAGGCAATGTGTAGGGTGAAATTTTTGTAGTTTGAAATCTTTGAAATGGTTGCCCCCTACTAGGCAATGTGTAGGGTGAAATTTTTGTAGTTTGAAATCTTTGAAATGGTTGCCCCCCTATTAGGCAATTTGTTGGGGGGATTTTTTGTAGTTTGAAATATTTAAAATGCTTGCCCCCTACTAGGCAATGTGTAGGGTGAGATTTTTGTAGTTTGAAATCTTTACAATGCTTGCCCCCTACTAGGCAATGTGTAGGGTGAAATTTTTGTAGTTTGAAATCTTTAAAATGCTTGCCCCCTACTAGGCAATGTGTAGGGTGAAATTTTTGTAGTTTGAAATCTTTAAAATGCTTGCCCCCTACTAGGCAATGTGTAGGGTGAAATTTTGGTAGTTTGAAATATTTAAAATGCTTAGCCCCCTACTAGGCATTGTGTAGGGGGAAAATTTTTATCATTTGCTTTCTCTCTTGATTGGTTGCTCCAGTTTTTATCTGCAAGTCACAGCAGCTACAGCCTCAACTAGGCCAACATTTTTGCATTCGGCCTCCTCACAGTGAGTAGTACTACTCCACCTGAATGAATGAATGAACGCTTCTTCAATTCGCATGAAATCTGAATTTCTTCCTCGGCTTCGAATGGAAGGTATACTTAATATGGGCGAGCGGGACCTTGCTTCTGTTTCTATGTTGTCATGAGGATCATCTCCGCGATCCAGCAGGGACAGAGGCAGTACCATCTGTAGCTGCTCCAGGTTAGTTCTTCGACTGCCACTTCTGAATAAATACCGTTGGGGGCTGTTCTGCTGGAGGGAAGCAATGGTCAGGAACAGTAGTAGCAGCAACAACATTTCATCCTAATTCCCTGAGGAACACGACATTTCATCTAGTGAACATGAATACTTATATTTCTATAACTTTTGTGATCACGTTACTAATGGTCCTTGTTTACAATTAGGCAATAACCATATTTCTAGGTTGTAACCAATAAACTGCTTAGTTTGAACTGAAAAAATGCTGCATGCTATAATGTGCATGTACAATCACATGCTACTTCTAATGCTGAGACAAATCTTCTAGTCAAAGCAGCCATTGCTACTATAGTTAGCCTATTATTTTCTTGAACTACTAGCTAACATCGTGTTCACTAATGACTCAGCTAAGGGCTGAACCTAAAAAAAAAAATGCACACAAGGTTTGTTGCTGACTGACTTTTTGACTTTGACTAGAAAGAATAGGATATATTGCCTCTTTAGGAAAACACTGTTGGCTAATAGATGACACTTAAATTGCTTAACAAAAAACAATCCACTATAAAAATTACCTGCTCTATATTTCAGGCTTCCAAAAGTAACTGAAACATTGAAACAAAATGCATGTTAAAAATGGTCATGTATTTGCTGTTCTTTTTGCAAGTCAGCTAGGTGCCTAGACTCTAATAAAAGTGCCCACTCTAATAAAAGTGACAGGCATTGAAGTTCTGAATGTTGTTTTCGAGATCATATGCCTGAGCCTCGACCCTCAGATAGATTCTTGTACGTTTGTTAATGTTGATTTGTGCATAGAAATGTAATTGGATTGTTGCATCTACTGGGCACAGTAGCAATAGCATTTTAAGGTGAGAGGACAACAGCTTGGGTGGTGGGTGCAGAATTTTAAAAGTTGCTTGTTACCTTCAAATTTAGACTCCTCAAGAGATTGTCTTATCCTCTTTGTCTCATAAATTGTAGAAATTTGTGCTGCTATATGATGGCATGTAGGAAGCTTAGTCAAATTGATTAGGCAATAATAGTATACTGGATTAGGCAAAAAAAAAAAAAAAAAAAAAAAACCACAATGTTATGCAATTTTTTTTTTTTCACTAACATGCTACGGTGTGTCTCATGTTATATCTAACATATGATCAGATCAGTCTTTTTGTTTTCTTTTATATGAATGTGACATCCATAACAGTATAAGAGTAGCCTAAACTGAATATTTGTTTTATTTGTAGGTGTCAGGCAATCAAGCTTATGATCAGATCCTTTTTCTCCCTTTTTTCTGTAACCATGTGCGGCAGAGGAAGATAAGCAGAAAGGGGGATCCAGAACTCAATTGTTGTTGCTAGGCAGTAGGAATATGCTTTGAGTAGTACCTTTGTTTCTTTTTTTGTTAGACTGAATTGCTTTCATGCAAGAAACAACTTGATTGTACATGCAAATCCAACTGAAATGATTGTCAGTTATGTCATATCTCACAATAGATGATGCAAAACAATTGACATTTTGGAAGCATGAATATGTTTGGTATGTTGATAACTTGCACAAATGTACCATGTTTTTTTTCTGCAATTTTGGGTTGTATGGTGTGCAAATCGGCCATCCATACCTATGCGCAAATGGTGGATGTTTGCACTCCTGGGGAAGCCGGCCGGCACCTCTGTAAGCTGATATGGGGATGCAGCAATTTATTACCGGTTTGCACTCTTGTAGCAATTCACTATTAAATGGTGTGCTAGAGGGATGCAAGCAGGCCGGTTGGCGGGGCAGCCAGAGGGGCTTATGCGGACAGAAATTTAAAAAGGAGTCGGTGGGTTTGCTTTTTGCCTAAAAATAGTAAACTTGATCGGGGGGTTATTTGGTGTGGGCAGGCCATAAGCCTAACGTCTGCATGTGCATGCGTTAGCCGCCTCCTTATTAGATTAGAAAGAAATAAAAAGATACATAACTAAGGAAACCAAATAAAAAGAGTCTTTATAGTCTTTATTAAAAGAGTCTTTATTAGAGTGTGAGAATAAAATAAACTCAAGAAGATAATCTCTAAATATGAAGATGATGAATAGTTGTTCAAAATCGTAATTCCTTTCAAGTACCTACCTTTCAAGCTTAATTTCTCTCGAGCTTTTAATGCAACTGCTTTGACTTAAGATTTGCTCAACCCTGAAAACTGTGGGTAGCAAATGCTTGCTTTAAAGTCTAGGTGATTGACGGATATGATATATGAGAGTTTGAGCTACTATTTATCTTACTCCTAGTGATACTAGATTTACGGAGATTTATCTTTTTGAAAATTAAAAGTGCACATGATAAGTTCCCCAGATGATGAGTGTTGAACCTCCTACCACGCCATATATACATGCTCCATAGTTAGGAAAACTCTTTGATATATATATATATAGGCTGCTTGCTTTGCATTGAGTTTGGTCAATCTTTGTCGACCCTTAGAAACTTGTCATGCTGATCATGCACATTCCACTCCACTACACTCTATTCCACTCCACTCTTCCCACTTGCATTTATGCTACTTCTACCCTAGAAGCACATCCACAAAGCATCTACCAAATATCCACCAAAAATATTCTGCTCCTACCCTGGGAGAGAGCATTCAAAAAAAAAAAAAATACTCCCTACATCTATCCACGTAGCCAACATCTTACAAAGCTCCATTACTCTTGTCTATCTCTCAAAAGTTTATTGCAAAAGAGACTTGGGTTGTATTGAAAAAAAAAGTAAATAAAGAAGAGTTAAAAATGGACAAGTGTCTGCACAAAACAATGGGTACTTAGATGCCCGCCTCTCCATAAAAAAAAAAGAGAGAGAAGAAGGAAAGAAAGAAAAGAAAGAGCATACAACCCGTGTTCTCCCAAAATATTCCAGATTCCAAAGAGAGATGAATTCCTCAAGGAGCAAAAGTAAAATTAGGCTTTCCCCTCATTGCATTCACCTCACCTACCATCATATTCCACCATAACCATGCATCACTTGATCAGTATGACTCGTGACTTTGGATCCATTGCTTGAACTTACAATATATGCTTAGTAAGTAGATTTAGTTTTCTCCCACCTAGAGCTCCAGATATAAACCTTAGATATAGGGTGAGAGAGAAGAAGGCATAGTGTCCTACTGCCTTATTCCAAAAATACCACATATTATGAGAGAAAGGCAACACAACATTAATGCCTAAGTGAGGATCCACAAATACCACAAATGAGAGACTTGAGAGGGTCATACAAAGGAACTTTGAGTTTTATTTTGAAAACTTGCAAAAACTCCGAATGAAGGTTGAACAAAGAGTTTGAGACATGGTGCTTAACTTGATTGTTCTATCTTTCAATTGCCTAAGATCCTAAGAAAAGGCTATAAGCTCCATGATAAAGGTAATATGGGTAAGTTGAAGGTTGAAAAAGTTTATTCTAATACGGAGGAGAAATTTTTTTTTTGAAAGCATGTGTACTTTTGAGGTGTGAAAGCGTTGTAGCAACTCCCCGATCCATTGCTAAGTTTGGCTTTGCTAGGGACCAAAGAAAGGATAAGCTTGGGGAACTTGTTGACACCTGTTATTGCATAATATTAATAGTCAACTAAACATGAAATAAGGGCATAAAATGAATAATCACATAGACTAGCGGCTTGACTAACATAGTTCCACAAGTTTTGGTGATTTATATATTTTCGAGGGACTAAAACAGAAAAGCCTAGAGTTTGCAAGACATATGAAGCATAAAACATGTTACAAACATATTCTAAGATAGCACCATTGTAAAGAGCTTGTCGAGACGATCGAAACGGATATATTATTTGCTATATTTGGAGCTTAGAATAAGAAGATATTAATATTACAAGTAATGGAAGATTCTAGAATATGGCTTGCGGGATTAATTGGGCCTAAATCAGAATTTGGCCCATAAAGACATATTTATATTATAATGAGATATGGTGAAAGGATTAGTCCCACATTGCTTGCTGTAGCTGAAGGGAGATAAGAAGACCCTTATATATAGAACCCTAGGCCTATAGAATTATATTATTATTTTTCTAATTCATTCCATTCATTATCTCTTGACCTGTTGGTCATTGAGGTGTCCTAATGTGAGGACAACCTCTCCACTAGAGAATTAGGGCTAGACTCTTCAATGTAATAGATTAGTAACTAGAGAGTTAGGGAGAGCGGAGTCATACCCTGGTTACGAGATGTCTACAGAGTTTGGTATGTCTTGTATCCTTTCTTTTGGAAGACTTATGATTTATATACTTATCTTCTCTATTTACTTCCATGACTTTCATATATTTGGTTAAGTATAGTTGTTATGCTATTGCATGGGATCTCCGCTCGTATTGATGGCTCTAGTTATTCATGGTAGCTAGAGTAGTAATCGATAGTATAGACATGGTGTCTAGGCTATAGGTTACCTGAGGTTGCGCCCAAACCTACGGATAGTTGTGGTAGCCCCAGGGGTGACAGCCCTGTCAGGCCGATGATATTCATTTTAAGCCCTTATTTCAGTTTTAAAAGCCTATATATTTTATGCTATAACAGGTGTCAACAAGTGGGCAAGAACAATCACCTTCTCTTCCCAACACCTCCACAATCACCGAGCCGGTCTAGGAGTGGTGTTCTCCAAGAGCAATAAGAAATCCACCGGCAACGACGACCCTCAAGTGCCTCTAAATGCAACACTCAAAGCAATGCATTTGAATTTCCTCAAATCTCTCAAGAATGTGCTCACAAGCAATGGGAGAGAGTGAGAGAGGGTTGGCTCAGCTCACAATGTGTTAGGATCAAACAAAATGTCCAAGAGAGGTAGCACAAGCCAGCCAAACACATATATATAGGCCCCCATCGAAATATAGCCGTTGGGGGTGAAAACCCGCTTTTTCTCGCGACAAATACGGACGCCAAAAAACGGGACCGCGGACGCTGTCCGGCCAAGTTGTCACACTTCAAATTTCCAATCGGCCGTTGGCGTTACCCAAACCCATCTCAACCCCGCAAACACCACGCCCCCGCGTGTGCCAACACCACCACGTGTACATCGCCATGTGCTCGTGTGTTAGCATTTTCACAATCAATTTTGAAGGTTTGGTTAGCTCTCTAGGTTAGGAATGCATGCATATGATTGTTGAACCTAGAGGCACATGAGGATCGATGTTCTCGAGGTTTTCCCCTCTTTATAGTCCGACTATCGATCCTAAACCACTCACACCCTCTATGGTGTCTTGAGTGTGAAATCAAAATGACCCTAATGGTTATACCTTCGCCTTGAGCCCATTTTGATCACCTCGATCGCAACTCCACGCCACGTGAGCACTTGATCATCTTTTGGATCACACCAATCCATCCACCTTGACCACCATGCTCCACCATTGGCTTGACCAATCTCCAATCTAATCAAACACTTAGCATCGAGAGATTAGTCCTAAGGATGTCACTAATTAGCCAAAACCAAACTAGAGATCTTCAATCTCTCCCTTTTTGGTAATTGGTGACAACCCGCATAAAAGATTTGTAGAACCATAGGTTCAGGTAAAAGAAAAAGACTGGGACCAGAATTTAGGATCTACTCAAGTCTCTCCCAAGCTTTACCCAAGGATTCATTTTAAAATTTAAGATTTCTAGAAAAAAGTTTGACAACCCTACGGATTGAAAAAATATTACAAACAAAAACTAGAGCGTAAGGCTTCCCAATCCCCTTGACTATCCCCTATCACGATGAGCATACCACCGTTTGGATCGTCCTATCAAAGAGAAAGGAAAAAGCTTCCACTTGAGGGTTTCATCAGACATACCTTCTAAGTGTAGGCTAGCACAAACTTGTTCAAACTCAAGCAAATGAGAATAAGGATTTTCATATTCATCACCAAAGAAAATATTTTCCTGAACTAATTTAATCAAATCTAGACTTAACACATAATTAGGAGATAAAATAGGTTTATTAGACTCACCGTTTATGGTATGAGTTCGAAGGTGCCCCAAATTGATATAAATATTTTTGTTCTATTTTCTAATATAAAAGAAGAAATAAAGACTAAAAAGTAAGGACTGAAAATAAATGCTAAAAAGTAAGAAACAATAAATAAATGCTAAAAGATAAATACGTAAAAAATAAATACTCGAAGGTAAATGCAATAAAAGTAAACAAACAATAAAAGATAAATGATAAATATATATGATACAAAGATTAAAGTAATACTCTAAGTTACTATCCAAAGAAAACTACCGTTCCCGCAAGAACGGCGCTAGAAATGCTTGTTGGTATAAATTATATGCACACAATAAAGATAAAGATATCCATAGTTTACGAGATAGAAATACCACTGTAGCACTTCACCAAAAAGATGAACTCCCCAGTTTTTAAATATCGAACCCAAAGGAACAAGATGAATATAACTAGTGTTTACTTAATCCACTTCACAATCAACGTACTTAAGAAACTAGTTAGATTAGGAGATAATTTAAAACTTTCTAATTCTAACCTTGATAAATCTTGTTTTATTTATTCTATCGTGGATGCTAATTCTTAATAAAGTAAGACAAAATTATTTTACTAAGAACGCATTTAAGTCTACCATTCACCTATTGTCGAGAAGTGGGCTACAGAGGATTCAATAAAGCTATAAAGTCACCTTTATGATACTACCACGATTCCAAGCCAATAGGGGCATTCACAAGTAAACGTAATCTAAGCACCACGCTTAAATTAAGAATTACTCCTTTAATCCAGGGGCAACCAAGATTAAAGTACTCAAACAAGAGTTGCAAACTTGAAGAAAAAAAAATAAACCAAAACTTACTTTAATTATGAAGTCGAATACCAGATAATCTCGTAAGCAATCTCCTCTTGTGAAAAGAATGATCCCGCTATCATACAATAGAGAAAAAATCCGACAAAAGCTTCTTAACTCCTCCGAAATACTCCTTACTAATCTCTATTTCTAATAAAGTTGATTGCTAATAAAGATCCATAGTAGCTAATCTAGAATTTGTCTAGCTCTAATCATGGAGATCTTGACTTCTCTAACCTATAATGAATTACTCGTAATGAATTCTCGCTAATAAATTAGGGGTTTTAGCAAAGAGCTCGCCCTCGCTATATAGCCTCCTAGGATGAATCTCAGCGCTGGATCAAACCGAATTGATTGACGGCCTAGATTTCATCTCAAGGTCTTGTGAGAAGGTTCTAGAAGCGTGACATGTGTCTCCACCGAGAGACGGTTCGCCCCACATGTCAGCAGTGGGTCCCACCTTGTGTGAGGTGTCTTCTTTTGTCTTTTAGGTCCTTAGAATTTCTACTAATCCTTCCGATTTGGTCATTTTCTCCCGTTTCTCTATTTCTCCTCTTTTTGACTCTTTTCCTCGATTTTTTTCTCAAAACTTTGTATGCAAAACAAACTCGTAAAATTCATTAAAAATAGTAGTTTTTCAGTAGCATTGATCCCTTGATTGATAGCATATTTAATAAGTATTTTTTAGATGTTATCTACCATCAATAAGTTCCCCACACTTAGGCTTTTACTCGCCTCAAGAAAAGGATGGTTTACTTTTTAGACTTAACTTAAGATCAAGACATCAAACATTATTGTTCCTTAATCTTTCCCTGCATCAAGGGATTTAAAGTGTCTACCATAAAACTTTAGGCGGTTGAGAAACGTAACAAATTTAAACAGATCACCTTCCCCCGTCTTTTTTAGTCAAGTCAACTAGAGTTTTTAATAGTTTTTTAAAAAGAAAACATAGCATACCTTGTCCTGTAAGTGATACTCTCAATCACTTTATATATGTAGTATTTTTGGATCCTTACCAAGGCATTATAGTGCCTCTCAATTTAACAAAGCTTATATGGAGTTTACAGTATGTCAAGGAATAGCATACTTACTTTGCAAATATCGTTAAGTCAAAACTCAGATCTTATGCGTGGTTCTTTCATAATCAAGATCAAGAAGTGCAATGTGTATGGATATATAGTGGCTAATCCTAATTCTAAAATGATCAAAGAAACTTATCTCTCTTCTTTGAATATTCAAAATATTTAAGAATAAGGACCATGGGCTATCTTTCTTTTCTTTTTTTTTATATTCAGAGAGCGGGCATCTAAGTACCCATTGTTTTAATTGTGAACACTTGTCTATTTTTCTCTCTTTTTTTATATACTTTATTTTTGCATAGCCCAAGCCTTTTCTTTTATTGCAATAAACTTAATGACAATGAGATATGACAAAATGAGCATTTAATAAATTCTAAATATTTTTGCATCTATTCCCAAAGTAGGAATAGATTTTTAGATGGAAAGAAGCATGGTTTCGCTGTACTCTCGTGTAAGAGCAGCATATATATATCGGGTGTACGTGCTCTTGATCTCAAAAAATATGATAAACCACACTACAAAAGATCACAAGTTTCAAACAACTCAACATAAAATAAACAGCTTATGAGCTGGGCTCTTTAAATAATTATAAATATTTATAGCTTTGGTAGGACATAGCAATTATCACACAGAAGAAGTGTAGCTTTTAATTTTAAGCATTTAAAATAAAATTCTTCAGTAACAAGATGTCAAGATTTAGGTTCTCATTATTCTGCTATATCATATTCCACAACAACTTAAGTAATATGGGGTCCCTAATAAATTTAGTTCCCATCAGCAACAAGATTTTCAGGAAACATTATGTGAGTCTATCACTTAAGTTATGACTAAAATAAATTATTCTGTATCAATTAAAGTTTATATTAAATCCTTTAAGACAGCTTAATATTAAATCAAACAGCCTAAGTATTAAATTTAACAGGATAAATTAAAATGTTAAAACACAATCATAATTCTAACATCACAAGTATGATTCTAAATAATATTAATGCAATGAATAATTATAATTAAATAAACTAAATATAAAGTAAGGATTATTTATAACCTGTCTGTAGACTGTGCTGTTGCGTTTCTCCCCCACACTTGTCTCTTTTGTCTATTTCTTTTTCTCTGCAAAACATGATGAGACAAACGTATATCCAAAAACAAATAATAGAGAGATAAAGTAAATAATAGTCTTCATAATAAAATTTAAAAATTGTAAAGACAAAATTAAAACTCAATCAAAACTTTATTTATTGTTTATTTGACTCAATCACACACTGACTCGATTAAACACTCTCACTCAAATAGAAATTTAAATACTCTAATTTAGAGACTCACACACTTATTTATTTGACTCTAACGATAACTAAGGCTTTAGTCATGTAAGCCTAGGACGTCGTAGATCAGCTCTACGTGCTCTCTAAGGAGTTTCACTCGCTTAATGGTCTTTGCCAGCATCTCGTGCAGAGTGTGGACAATTTCAGCTTGGGCGGTGCCGGTCTTGATTGCCATCTTGAGGTTATCATTAACCATGTCGACCCTTTCGTCGACCATTGCCATCGTCCTTCTGAAGCGCTTCACTGGCTCTGATGGGCCTTGCTCTGGAGCTGCCCTCTTCTTGGAGTTTTGTTCTGAAGCTAATAAGCGAGGGATGTACTGCACCTTTACTGGAGGAGCGTACGTCCCTTCTTGAATCGGTTGCGGAAGTGCCGTCACAAATCTTACACTGGACACCTCTTCAGGCGCCCTCCTTCAAGCTTGAGCAGGCCTAGGTGCTGGCCTAGCTCCCTTCGAGATAACAACATTGTTTCTCCTCCGTCCTGAATGCGAATAGGCTCGTTGAGCCTGGCTTGACGGAAGAACTGCCTTGCCTGCTCAAGGCGCTCTTGACTGAACTGGAAGCTGGGCTGCCTAGAACCACTGGGTTCCATGGCTGGGATGGCTAGGACAGGCCTCCTAGGTGTAGACACAAGATCCGTGTTTCTCTCTTCGGCCATTAATAAAATTTCAATTAGAGAACCCTCTCAACAAAAAGTCGAGTAGGCTCAAATGAGATGAGATGAGATGGAGGGGGGTGGTCTAGGGACGTATATATATCCGGGAGGATGGCTCTGGCTTCCTAAAATAGGATCTCTGCGAAGGAAATATAGATCGGGACTCTAGTATAAATTTCCATAACAAGAATGAATGGACAAGGACATGAGAAAAGGTCGGTGCGAATGTCCACGTGGGATAGCCGCCTGGCCCCACAGGTGCAGCCGCCCCGCCCCACCTTGGGCTCATTTGCCACGAATTTTTTTTCTATTATTTATTTGACCCATATATGTCCCATAAATTCATATTAATCATTTTAATTCGTAACGGAGAATAAATCCTAAGCAATCATGGCAAAATGCAAAAATTCAGACTATCAACTACTGCAGAAGGAATATCAGGCTCAAGAAAAAATTTTAAGACGATGACCATTTACCTTGAATAACGTACCTTCACTGGTTTGAAGAGTTATCGCTCCATGTGATGATGAATTTACCACCGTGAATGGTCCTTCCCATTTACTCCAAAGCTTTCCGTGCCCGAATAATTTCACCCTGGAATTAAAGAGCAATACCTTATCTTCAGGTGCAAACTCCTTCTTTATTCTCATATCATGTCATCTCTTAGTTCTTTTCTTGTAGATCTTCGAATTGTAATAAGCATTCTTTCTCCATTCTTCCAATTCTGATAATTGCATTTTTCTCTTTTTTCCCTACGGCTTCAAGATCCATGTTCCATCGTTTGATAGCCCAATGTGCCTTGAATTCTAGCTCCACGGGTAAATGACAAGTCTTTCCGTAGACCAACCGATATGGCGACATACCCAAAGGTGTCTTGTATGCTGTTCTATATGCCCAAAGTGCTTCGGTAGTCGATCTCTCCACACAGTTCCCATCTCGTTCATCTGTTTTTGTAATATGTTCTTCATTTATTTATTTGACGTCTCTCGCTTGGCCACTTGTCCGAGGATGGTATGGTGTAGCAACATTGTGTCGAATTCCATGCTTCCTTAGGTATTTATGGAATTTTCTATCAGTGAAATGTGTTCCTCCATCACTTATTACCATCCTTGGAACTCCAAATATCGAAAATATTACTTCTTCAAACATCTTTCTTGAAGTTTTTGAATTGGCCTTCTTGCATGGCATAGCTTCAACCCACTTGGAGACATAATCAACTGCCACCAAAATGTATTCATAGTTCTTCGACTGTGGGAAAGGTCCCATGTAGTCAATTCCCCATACGTCAAAAGAGCTCGATCGTAGGTTATTGGTGAGAGACATAGCATCTCTTGCATTGATGTTACCATGCCTTTGGCAAGCATTGCATCTTCTTATAAAATTCTTGGTATCTTCATACATTGTTGGCCAAAAGAATCCACTCTGTCATATCTTAGCATGGGTTCTAAATGCTCCATAGTGTCCTCCATATGGTGATGAGTGACATCTTTCAATAATTTGAATTCCTTCTTCTGCTGGTACACATCTTCTGAGTAAACCGTCAGCACAGACTCTGAAGAGGTATGGCGGATCCCATATGTGTAGACAACTTTTATATATAAGTTTCTTCTTATTCCCCCCTGGAGGTACATATCCTGCAACCATAAAATTAATAATATTTGCATACCAGGGGTCTGATTTGGTGATCTTAAAGAGCATGTCATCCCCGAGTGCATCATTGATTGGCAATTCCCGTGTGAATTCTCAAAATATATTCTAGACAACCGATCGGCAATAGAATTCTCTACTCTCTTTTTATCTTTTATTTCTAAATCAAACATTTGGAGTAATAAAATCCATCTAATTAATCGTGGTTTAGCATCTTTCTTAGTGAACAAATATTTAAGTGCAAAGATGATCAAGATAAACAATAACTTTTACTAATACTAAATAAAATCTAAACTTATCTATAGCAAAAACAAGCGCAAGGAGTTTTTTTAGTAGTTGCATAATTAAGCTGAGCTCCTGATAAAGTTTTACTAGCATAGGCAATAGCATGATGCTTCTTATCCTTAGTTTGTCCTAAGACTGCTCCTACAAAGATAATAACTAGCATCACACATAATTTTAAAAGGTAAAGACCAATTAGGGGGTTGAATGATTGGTGCAGAAATAAGTGCTTCTTTAAAAGATTTCATGCAAGCATCATTAAAATCAAAAAGAAACATCATTAGCTAACAAATTGGTCAAAGGTCTAGCAATAAATGAAAAATCTTTGATAAAGAGACGATAAAAACCACAATGACCAAGAAAACTATGAATACCTTTAATATTAACAAGAGGAGGTAATTGTTCAATCACTTCAATTTTAGCCTTATCTACCTCTATTCCTCTCTTAGATACTAAATGACCCAACACTATCCCTTTCCTAACCATAAAATGACACTTTCCCAATTAAGGACTAAGTGTTTTTCTTCACATCTCTATAAAACCTTATCTAAGTTTTCAAGACAATCGTTAAAAAGTTTTTCCATAAATAGAAAAATCATCCATAAAAACCTTCATAATCTCTTCAATCATATCAGAAAATATAGACATCATGCATCTTTGAAAAGAAGCTGGAGCATTACATAGCCCAAAAGACATTCTACGATAAGCATAAGTACCACGAGGGACATGTAAAAGTGGTTTTACTTTGATCATTAGGATGGATGGGGATTTGATGATATCCTGAATATCCATCAAGAAAATAAAAGAAAGAATGATTAGCTAATCTTTCTAACATTTCATCAACAAAGGGCAAAGAAAATGATCTTTCTTAGTTGCCTTGTTGAGTTTTCTATAATCAATACACATCCTCCAACCAAGTAATGGTTCTTTGGGGAATTAATTCATTTTTATCATTTCTAATAACATGTCATACCACCTTTCTTAGGTACAACTTGGACAGGGCTTACTCACTCACTATGCGTCATAGGGTAAATAATCCCTAAGCATGCAAAAGTTTTAAGACTTCTTTCTTTACTACCTCCCTCATCGTATTATTAAGCCTACGCTGTGGCTCTCTAGAAGGTGTTATATCCGGATCTGTAGGAATATGATGGGTGCAAAAGAACTGGACTGATTCCTTTAAGGTCTTGGAGTGAATAACCAAAAGCAAATGATGTCTCTCTAGGACAGCTATAAGACATAAAGATTCTTCTAGGGATAACTTATTACTTATAATGACGGGATACTCCCATCATTATTCGAAAAAACATATCTAAGACCGTAAGGTAATGGTTTAAGCCCTATAGGAGGTCCAGGGAGTTTCTAATAATTCATCTAGGGGTCCAGATCAATTGGATCCTCATCCTCTTCTTCTCTGAATAACCGGGTATCTTCTTCTATTTCTAATGGATCATCCAAAGACACATCCATTACTTCTTCTAATGGCTCTAGCTGAGGGGAAGACTTAAATTTTGAATTTAAAGTATGAGTATAAGGAATAGTAAACTTAAGATCTTTCCCCAAGCTAATGTTTAATTCCCCAGTTCTCCTTCAAAAATAAACTTTCCTATAGGTGACCTATCAAAATATCAAACTCCCTAATATCAAAAACATAAAAACTCAATTAAACTTGTATTCCATTTATAATCATGGGCATAACATGTAAAATTCCCAAACTTAGAACAATAAGTCCAAAAAGATTTTTCATACGTTTGTTAGTAGGAGATAGAATTATATTTTTAACATAATCTTGCATAAAAAAAAGAGCAGACATAATATTGACTCCTACCATAGGGTTATATAGGGCATCAAAGGTCCTCTATTAAATTGGCATTTAATGGGTATAGAAGGTGTATCTAAACATATTATATTAGGTGCAAGTTCTGACTCTTCTACCTATTCGTACCTTATAAATGTAAATTAATTCTTTCATAGTCTCTTTTAAGAATTTACGCTTCGAAAATTCTATTGTTAGAGTTTGCCCATAAGGTTTTCTTTCTACTTGGTATTTTGAAGTGTTTCCAAAATCAGCAAAAAGTTCTTCAAAATCAAGCATAAAATCGAAAAGAGGAGTGTCCTCCTTTTCTTCTATAGTTAGTTCAGGTTCTAAAAACAGTTATAGGTTGAGATGATTCTAGTGAAGGTTCAACTATTTACTGGCTCTTCTAACAACTCTTCTTTTTCTTCGTGAAGACATTCTAAGATTTTTATAAGAGTGGCTTTAGCATCTTCTAGAGTTTGGGCATGAATGAATCTCCCGAGGCCAAATTAAGATAGTGCATTGTGTTATTATTAAGGCCCATGAAAAAGTTTTGTAGAACCATAGGTTGAGGTAAAGAAAGACTGGGACCAGAATTTAGGATCTACTCAAGTCTCTCCCAAGCTTTACCCAAGGATTCATTTTAAAATTTAAGATTTCTAGAAGAAGTTTGACAACCCCCTTGGATTGAGAAATATTACAAACAAAAACTAGAGCGTAAGGCTTCCCAATCCCTTGACTATCCCCTATACGATGAGCATACCACCATTTGGCTCTTCCTATCAAAGAGAAAGGAAAAAAGCTTCCACTTGAGAGTTTCATCGGACATACCTTCTAAGTGTAGGCTAGCACAAACTTGTTCAAACTCAAGCAAATGAGAATAAGGATTTTCATATTCATCACCAAAGAAAATATTTTCCCTGAACTAATTTCATCAAATCTAGACTTAACACATAATCGAGATAAAATAGGTTTATTAGACTCAAATTGGTTTATGGTATGAGTTCAAGGTGCTCCAAATTGATATAAATATTTTTGTTCTATTTTTGAATATAAAATAACAAATAAAGACTGAAAGTAAAGACTGAAAATAAATGCTAAAAAGTAAGAAACAATAAATAAATGCTAAAAGATAAATGCAGAAAAAATAAATACTGAAGGTAAATGTAATAAAAATAAACAAACAATAAAACATAAATGATAAATATATATGATACAAGATTAAAGTAATACTCTAAGTTACTATCCAAAGAAAAACTACCGTTCCTCGCAACGGCGCCGAGAAATGCTTGTTGGTATAAATTATATGCACACAATAAAGATAAAGATATCCGCAAGCCTTACGATAGAAATACCATTGTAGCACTTCACCAAAAAGATGAACTTCTGGTTTTAAATATTGAACTCAAAGGAACAAGAGGTGAATGTAACTAGTGTTTACTTAATCCACTTCACAATCATAGTACTTAGGAAACTAGCTAGATTAGGAGATAATTTCTAGCTTTCTAATTCTAACCTTGATAAATCTTGTTTTATTTATTCTATCGTGGACGCTAATTCTTAATAAAGTAAGACAAAATTACTTTACTAAGAACGTAAGTCTACCGCTCACCTATTGGCGAGAAGGGGCTACGAGAGGATTCAAAAAAGCTATAAAGTCACCTTTATGATACTACCACCGATTCCAAGCCAATAAGGGGCATTCACAAGTAAACATAATCTAAGCACCACGCTTAAATTAAGAATTACTCCTTTAATCTAGAGCAACCAAGATTAAAGTACTCAAACAAGAGATGCAAACTTGAAGAAAAAAAAATAAACCAAAACTTACTTTAATTATGAAGTCAAATACCGGATAATCTCTCAAGCAATCTCCTCTTGCGAAGAGAATGATCCCGTTGAGAATATAATAGAGAAGATCCGACAAGCCGAAACTCCTCCAAAATACTCCTTACTAATCTCTATTTCTAATAAACTTGATTGCTAATCAAGATCCGTAGTAGCTAATCTAGAATTTGTCTAGCTCTAATCATGGAGATCTTGACTTCTCTAACCTACAATGAATAACTCGTAATAAATTACGCTAATGAATTTAGGTTTCGTGGAGTAGCTCACCGCTTATACAAAATGACCTCCTAGGATGAATCTTAGCCATTGGATCAAACCGACTTGATTGGGCGGCCTAGATTTGATCTCAAGGTCGGTTGTAAGAAGGTTCCGTAAGCGACATGTGTCTCCACCGAGAGACGGCCAGCGCGGCCGGGTGGCCCATGGCCGCCCGGCCCCACATGTCACAGGGTGGGTCCCACCTTGTGCGAGGTGTCTTCTTTTGTCTTTTTAGGTCCTTGGAATTTCTACTAATCCTTCGACTTGGTCATTTTCTCCCGTTTCTCTATTTCTCCTCTTTTCGACTCTTTTCTCGGATTTTTTCCTACAAAACTGGGTATGCAACAAAACTCGTAGAATTCATTAGAAATAATAGTATTTCAAAGAGCATTGATCCCTTGATTGATAGCATATTTAATAAGTATTTTTAGACGTTATCTACAATCAACAACTACCTAGTTACGACATTCACTTTGACGTGACTTAGGGTGTGTTTGGTTGGGTTGTGGCTTTTACAAAAGCTCGCTGTGAGATATGGCTTTTGCAAAAGCATTGTGAAAAACTGTTGTAGGAAAGTCATAAGTCCGTTTGGTGAAACAAATTTGTGACTTTTCCAAAAGCACATGTTAGAGGACCCACATGTCATTTACGGTTCACCCCACCCAACTCCCCT
Organism: Hyparrhenia diplandra; assembly: GCA_015847255.1. Lineage (NCBI taxonomy): Eukaryota > Viridiplantae > Streptophyta > Magnoliopsida > Poales > Poaceae > Hyparrhenia > Hyparrhenia diplandra. The sequence continues at coordinate 79,200 of JADLZK010011515.1, read as the reverse complement.
TGCTCTCTCACTAACATCGGACCCTTTTTTCTTCCTCTATTTGAAGAGGCATACACAGGGGAGCAAATCGGGGGCCACCGAGGCCGTAGGTCGTCGAGCCATGGCGCGGCGCCGGAGACATGCCCACCCGCCGGAGCTGGGCCGAACGCCGGTCTCACGCCGGGAGCTAGGACCACGCGCAGTGGGATCTTACCCGCACGGCATTAGATCGACGGAACTTGGGGCCATGTGGATGGGACCGCCGGAGCTTGGGACGAGGGTCCGCCACGCCACCAGGCAGTGCCCACTCCACCGGCCGCCATAGAGGGCTCCACGCCGTAGGCCGTGGATGGGCCATGGAGCCGTAGGGAGCTCGTCGAGGCATCGCAGGAAGGGAGCTCGCCGGCCGAAGGAGAGCCTCAGACTCGGGGGCCGGCCCCCCCGCCCGATGCCAAGTCCGCCGCCATCGATTGCTCAGCCCGCCATAGGTTTTGAGCCACCGGCCGGCCGCCGTCGGAGGAAGAGTTGTGAACTAGAGACAAGGAAATCACGAAGGGAAAGAAAACATAAAACAAATTGGTACCCAACATAACTAGTGGTAGGTGGGTAATTTTTTCCACCAAAGCAAAAGAAAGCAAAAGGAGAGGTGCTTTAGGATTTGTACTACACAAAAGATGGCTTTGGGCAAAAGCAGTTTTGGCTTTTTAGCCCTTTGGTTGGCTTTTGGCTTTTGCAAAAGCAAAAGGTTCAAAAGCCCAACCAAAGAGACCCTTAAGTAGCCAAGTCACACACTCTCATGATGGTACTACTCAGTATCAAGCCACATCAATATCACTACAAGAAATAGTTTAATCCGTGGATAGATTCTCTGCGTGAAGGATGTAGAATCCATCACGCGAAGAATACATAACTCCCGCAATCCATGAGCCACACCACTAGATATCCAACCCAAAAACCCTACCCGCAGACATATATAAACAAGCCCTAAAACCTCGGCCCCTGCACCCGGTTGCCACCGCCCACACCACAAAGATCCCCTCCCCGCCCTCGCCTAGGCCGATGCGGCTTTGTCCTCGAGAGGCCAAGCAGAAGAAGGCGAGGACGGTCACTACTAAAAAACTACATCTAAGACGATCCACTTTTATCATAGTAAAGGACAAGAATCGACATAGAACATTATTTGTGACGAGTTTATGACAAAATTCGATTCGTCACCTTTGTAGCGTCGAATGTTCTTGTGAACGATTTGCAATATTTCATCATATATTAAAAAAGAATTATCGCATTTGAAGTTAGTATGAGGGAGAAAGACTATTTACAAGTTTTGACCAAAGATTAAAAAGAGAAACTATAGTTCTTGATGAACTTCATGAAGTTCAACACCAAGTGGGCTTACTATCCCCTAAGGGAACAAGAGGGGTGAATATAACTAGTGTTTACTTAATTCACTTCATAATCAAAGTACTTAAGAAACTAACTAGATAAGGAGATAACTTCGGTCTTCTAATTCTAATCTCTATAAATCTTGTTTTATTTATTCTATCATTGACGCTAATTCTAAATAAAGTAAGGCAAAATTACTCTACTAAGAATAGACAAAAAGTCTACCATTCGCCTATTGACGAGAGGTGGGCTAGAGAGGATTCAAATAAAGTTATAAAGTCACCTTTATGATATTACCACCAAATCCGAGCCAATAGGGGGCATTCACAAGTAAACCTAATCTAAGCACCATGCTTAAATTAAGAATTACTCCTTTAATCTAGAGCAAACTGTGATTAAAGTACTCAAACAAGAGTTGGAAACTTGAATAATAAAATAAACCAAAACATACTTTAATTATGAAGTCGAATACCAAATAATCTTAGAAACAAGCTCCTCTTACAAAGAGAATGATCCCACGTATCTGGCCAGAGAAGATCCGGCACGGGAAATCCTTCAAATACTCCTTACTAATCTCTTTATTTCTAATAAACTTGATTGCTAATCAAGATCTATAGTAGATAATTGAAATTTATCTAGCTCTAATCATGGAGATCTTGACTTTTCCAAACTCTACTACTAATAATGAATTGCTAATAATGAATTTGGGTTTTAGGGGTAGTCCGCCTTTGCTTATATAGCCTCCTAGGATGAATCTCGGCCCTTGGGCGGCCCGACATTCGACATGTGGGCCCCATCTTCAACGTTATGTTTTCTTTTATCCTTTAGGTGCTTGGAATTTATACTAATGCTTCGTTTTGGTCCTTTTCTTCCATTTCTCAATTTCCTCTTATTTCTACTCTTTTACGAATTCATCCTCAGAAAAGCAGTACACACCAAAACTCGTGGAATTTGTTAGTGATAACCATCTTTTAATAATATTGATCCATTGTTTGATGGAAAAATAATAATTGATTTTAGAATTTATCTATCATCAACAATGCATATTTATGACGAAAAGTCATAGTTGACCAGTGGGCTCTAACTTCCGAAAAATGTACGGTTTCACTTCTATAACGAAGCATAGTCCAAATATATGACGATATTTTTTGAATCGTCATAGATGAATAAGGGGTTGACGCCCACAACCAAAGCATCCATGACGATCCATTAAAAATCGTCATGAATGAACCTTGTTTAGTGAAAAATCATAATCGTCATGACGGAATCGTCATAGATGAAATGATTTCTAGTAGTGGGTGCGTGGCGCGAGGGAGGAGACTAAGGGTGGCACCCACCCGGCCTCGCCCCAAGCAGGGAAACCGGGCGGCACCCCACATAATCCACGGCGAATCTCGACCCCTCGAGCGGAGGAGCTCGTGGGCGGACATCGAGTCGAGGAGCAGTCCACCCCCACGTAAAGGCTAGCGGCCGAGTGCTTCAAGGCGAGCTTGTCACTCTAGTAGTCTAGGTCGAGCTGCTCGGTGTGATTCATGTACGCGTTGCATGCCTTTCCAAGTTAAAGTGTATAACCAGACTTGGCACTTCTAATTTTTGGGACAAAGTTTATTCCAATTAATTACATAAAAGCATAGATGTAAAGCTAAAAAAAACTTGTACTAAAGAATACCATATTATATGTTCATTTGTGTAGATCTATTCATGTGGAGTCCAAATCTAAATTAGATTTTTGTTTTATGATTTTTACAGAATTTACTATGATTTTTCAAAGATTCAACAAAACTTAAATAAAAGACAAAACCACCATCACTGTAGCAAAATCACCATCCAAAACCGCTTGGGGGTTATTTGACCGGTTTTGAAAAGTTCGGGGGGGATAAAAATTCGGTTTCATAGTTTGGGGGTGCAGTAGTCCACCCTCAATAGTTGAGGAGTGTATGTAGACCTTTTCTAAGGAAAACTAGGGAACCCCCGCGTTCGCTGTTGAGGAATTAAGAAAAATGCAATGATCATAAGAGGAGATTTCATGATATCATCTCGCGCACGATAGGGATAAATGAGCTTATTATAGAAAGTTGAGATACCATTGTATTGAGTATACACAATATACAAAACCTATATGCATATAGGTGACAATCACCTTGCCTGTTCTAATAATTGGAAGTACAGGCTATATCTCAATGATGATCTGGCTTTGTTCAAAGAAAAGAAAAAATCTCATGGCCTCGAAACAACCGATAATCTCATGACGAAAAAAGTGACCACCAATGACTTGAATCAAAGTCGGTCACAACCAAGGGAGGGTTGGCATACCTATGAGGTGTTCGTTTCCGGCTAGTCAACCGCATCCTGGAGGCGTGGGAGCGTGGACGGTGCGATGCGGTCGTGGAGGGTCGGAGCGCAGCGTTTTTTAAATGGCGTCACCTTGCCCCGGTTGAGTAGGGCCGACTCGGAAGAATTCCGAGATGCTTTGCTTCGTCCGCTATTTTCAAATTGCGTGGAAGCAAAACAGAGGCATCAAGGTGTTCCTGCTATAATTGAAAACCATTCGATCTCATATATCAAACATCCTTTGTTTTCATGCAATTATTCCAATTTTATAATTAATAGGCCTGGCCAGTGGTATTCCAATTTAAATTGTGCTATCGATGGATCACATGCAGCCACAATATTACTTGCTATGTCAATTTAATTTTATAATTAGATTCAAGCACCCACCATCAGTGAATGCAAATGGCAAATGAATTGGTCATAACTCATTTAGGACAGTTCATTGCTTGACTATGCATCGTCCGGCAAATGGGTATATTCACATTACTGGCTGGCTAAAAAAATACCAAGATGACTGACATAAATAAAATGCAATCTTCTGCAACTGAACAAAGAAGATACTGGCTAGTTGATTAGCTACTTACCTTTTCACCTGATGCATTTTTGGTGCCGATGTGCTTGGGTGAAATCAAACAGAGAAACTTTGATCCTAAAACCAAATTGAGTTTCCTATTGAACAGGCCAAAAGTTAAAATTCATGTGGAAAGGCTGCACACAACTGACATAAAATAACTTAAATTACATAGCATCAAGATAAGGAAAGATTATAGACTTCATGACTGTAGGCACCTAGCTGTGCTTTCATGTTTAAAAAGGCAGTCTTTTTGAGGCTTCACCTCATCTACTGAGGTAACACATTAAAAAGGCTGCAAAGCTAATTGGATACTAACAAAAAAAAAAATGCATCATACCTGCTTAAGGAAGTTAGCCAATTTTTTTTACTTCAGCCTTCTCATAAATTAATTCCCTTTCTCGTTGTGTCAGCTGGATAGCTAGAGGCTCCACCTGATAGCAAATGATCGATTTCATAATAACATAAGCATTTTCTCCATCAAAAGATTTACAATCTGAATGTAATATGGACAGGGCACTATGGCAGACGTAATTGAGAAGTAGAAGCTACAGATGTACATGCCAAAAGGATCTCAAGACTAATATATTCAGTCCTATCGAGTTTGGCAAAGCAGACCACACAACAATTATGGTGACAGTAATCCTCGTCCTACAATGTTGTAGCCTTTATCAATTTCAGGAACGCCCGATTCTCTGTCTCTGGAAAGCGCAAAAAACAGGAAACAAAATTATGGCTCCACGCGTAAACAAATGTGTCCCAGATTAAGCACCTAGACTAAACGTAACCATGAAAAGAAAAAATAAATAATTTAGGGAGACTCACACCTCCAAACTTTTGCAGACCCAGAGTCCGTGGATCCCTAGACCTTCCGGTTGCTGATTCAGAGTCAGAAAATCATACATCAGATAACATTGAGCAAATGCAGAATCTATAATCGCAACAGCCCGTCCACAGCTGCGAGCACTTGAGCCCTCCGCCATGGCCGTCGCATGACCACGGCCAGTAGGATCCCCACAAAACAGATGCAGAAAGAAGACAGAGGAGCAGGCAGATTACTAATCCTGGATTTCCTTGCTACAGACTGTAACTAATAAAATTCAAAGGGGCAGTTTTAGAGCCTAAGAGCAAAACCTGGAGGAAGCTGGTGAACGGATCGGACGTCTTGCCCGCCACAGCGACGCCTTGCACGTACGGTTTTCAATTGACGCGATCGAGGTCATCTTGTTGGGACACGGCGTCCTGCTCCACCAGCGATTCGAGCTCCCACGATCGAGGTCCCAACATTCCAAGCGCTGCACTCCGCGGGCTCTTCCCAAAGGCAGTTGATGGTCTTTGCTTGGGAATCATTTAGCATTGCGGTTTAGCATAAGAAAATGCAAGTATCTTTGCCTGTGTTGGATCATTGACCCTGCACGTTGTATGTAGAATCAAGTAAATAATAACAATGCAAAAGTAAGCAATGAAATATGTCTATAACTGCTATAAGTATGTCAGGCCACACGATGCTTGTAAAGAACTAAAGATGGACTGGCGTCCATGGAATGATATTTAATGGAATGTTCTTTAACAGATAATTGCAATAAATATTTGTCCATTACCGACCATTACAATTTAAGGGGTTGTGCAAGTCCAATTGATTTGTCGGCATTGCCTGCATTGCAGGATTCAGCAACAACCAAAAACTGATCAAATGGTGGCAAGACCAAGATACTGATATAATAATATGCTGATAAGATTATGGAAGGTTTGCTCTGTAATTTAGGGAAATCCCATTTGCCCATAGCAGATAGGTAGTAACAGGTAGTGGGCTATGTCAATGGAACTCAAAATTGGGTCTAACAAACAAACCGGTGTATTTTCCACCACTCCAGTGCAGCATCTCGTTAATCCATCCAGGGTGAGGACAAAGCATACTCCTTTTGGACATTTCATCGAGCACTGCTGGCACAGGACAGCAAGGCAGAAGGGTTAGGGAACATGGAGTGATGGAGAGGAAGGAGAACGCAAATACACGATGAAAGGTTAGGGACATGGGAAGAAGAAGGCGAACGGCATGAATTGAAATATGTACAGGGTTTAGGATTCCAACTGTGCGCGTGTGCGGCCTCGAGTCGGCGATGAACCTGCCCAGATTGGGAATGATGTTGAATGTGTGTTGGAACAGATTGGATCGAGGGCGCGCACCTGGACATTGTTGGCTGAAGCGCAGTGTCGGAGGGATCCTGGGCGACGTGGAGTGGGCACGCCGCCGCCGAGCGGAGGCAGCGCGCACTGGACGTAGAGGGGGCGCGAGGTAGAGAGGAAGGGGGGAGCGGAGGGGGCGAGCCTGTGCGGCGCCGTCGTCGGCTCGCTGGCCGTGCCGGGGCGGCGGAAGTTGGACGACCGGTGCGAGCCCGCGACCGCCATTCCGGGCCACGGCGTCGGCCAGCGACCCTCCCGGCGCGAACTCGAGGAAGCGGTTGTACGCGCCGTCGCGCCCGGCGCGCCCCCGATGCAGGGGACGACGTATGGCGAGCGGAGCCCCGCCATGATCCCCCGCTCCTGCCGCAGCATCTCCGCGGCGCCGTTGGCCGCCGACGCCGTCTTGACCGCGAACAGCTCCACGGAATCGTGGTCGGCGGCGAGGAACACTTGCGCGCCCGACGCGCCGCGGCCCAGCGTCCGCACCCGCGTCCCGACGGCCCCGCGTCATCGCCACCACCCACCTCCGCTCAAGCCCGCAGGAGACGACGATTCGTCCGCCTGCCTAGAACAGCGTCTAGCGCAGGGGCGGCGTCAGCGGCGCAGGAGGTAGGGTAGGAGCGGCCGAGGCGCGACTGCGCGAGCACCGGATGACCGGAGGGAAGCTGGGGGATTTTTTTCTGGTGCGGCGTTTTATGTGGAGGCGAGGGAAGGAGGGCCGTGGCTAACGGCGTCGGGGAAGGCAGGCAGGACGGAGGCGGAATCGGACGATTCAACCGACGGGAATCGAGGCGACTCGGGGCGGTGCGGGAGGGGAAGAGCCCGCGGAGTGCAGCGCTGGAATGTAGCTTTGCTATGTTTCAATTCTACCTAGCGTGGGCCGTCAGAGGCCCAGAATATAAGAATTGTGAGTGGGGGCTCGCATATAGGAGTTATAGAGAATATAAGAATTGCTAGTGGGGAGCTCCTATATAGGAGTTATAGATAGATATCATGTCTTAGGTGGTCCATCCAAAGACCCTGTACCATTCGTATGTAGCTGGAGTTGGTTAAGAGCATCTCCAACGCTTTCCTAAACCCACTACCGATCCTATATTTGGGTAGTGGGGGTCAAAAACTGCCACCAACAGGCTACTACTTGGCCCAACAAATTTATTGGCTACCTAAATCCTTCCTTCGTCTACCTATTCTTGTTGGGCCAACAAACACAGACGACTATTTTTCTCTCTCCCACGCCGCGCGCTCCGCTCCTTCGCCCGGCCAGCCGCACCTTCTCCCTCGCCAATCGCTCCTCCCGGCGCACTCCCTCGCCCATGGAGCCCCTCTCACGGATGGGTCCTCCCCACCCATCTCTCCACAAAAGGCGGCTTGAGCGGGCCTATCGCGACACGGTGGCGTTGGGTCCTCACGCCCAGGCCTCCCCAAATTGGCGCTCCCTCCCCGACACTAGCTCTCCCCCGGCGTTCACGGCGCCAAATACCTTCGGACGACCCCAAGGACCGTCGCGAGGTGGCTCCCCCACGCGGCGCTCCCTCCCCGCGACGGACGGCCGCTGCAGACCGGCGCGAGGTGGCTCCCGACGGTGCTCCCTCCCTCAGCGCACATATGGCCCCAAAGACCCCCACCCCCGACGACTCCCTCCCCCCTTGACCTCCTCACGATGCACATGTCTTTGTGGTGAGAAGAACATCCATGAGGGTGAGACGTGGGACCCGCATGTCATGGACTGCTAAAAACAAATTTGGGTGCCATATTTTAGGTAGTAATTTGGAGTTGCACGCAAAATATAGGTAGTATAAAAATTGGTGGCTACCTAAATAGAGAAATAGGTAGTCAATTTTAGGTAGTAGTGTTGGAGATGCTCTTAGCATTCGGATGTGGCCCGAATGAAGAGTATGCTATTCAAAACAGTAGCTGCAGCCCAGCATAGCAACTTAAACCTAGTGGCTTGGTTCTCCTCCTGTATTTCTTCAATTTAATGGTTGCCATTCTTAATTAATAAATTCCCAACCTTCCTCTGAAAAATGCAACTTGAATTGTCATCCCTTGATTTACTTCGGCACGCTCGCCACTACTAATCACTCAGAGGCGGGACCGCCGACCGCCGCAAGCTGGCGGTCGGGCGGCGCCAAAACGGCGGAAGGAAACGCCCGCGCCGTGGTGTCAGGCGGCGGAGCGGGCCAATTTTGGTCGGCGTAGGCGGTCGCGCCGCCCAAACCGCCACCCGTCGTCGGCGAAAGGCGCCGGCCGCCAAAAATCGGTCGGGCGAAGAAAAAGTTGCCGTTAATCGAGGCCTGAAATAGGCGGCCGTTCGCCCTCTTCGCCCGACCGCCGTGTCGGGCGGTCGGCGAAGATTTTTCCATTTTTCCTCTCCGCCCGCCGCGAATTTGGGCGTGGCGGGGTATTTTTTTTTTTTAACAATTTCTTCGCCGACCACCTCCCATATAGATGCTCGGCGAAGGTGAAAATTTTTTTAAAAAAAACTTCACCGACCGCCCACCTGTCATGGTGCTCGGCGAAGGTTCCACCTTCGCCGACCGCTTTTCACCTACGGTCGGCGAAAACAAAAACTATTTTTTTTGTTTTCGCTTTCCCCTTGAGAAACAAACACATATATAATATATATCACATCCATTCAATCACAGAACATATCTCATGACACGAGCTCATCATATCTCACAATTATATTATAGCCATAAACATCTGTCATACGAAAGTGATTACATTAGGCATACACTTACTCATGTATCAAACAAGTACATTGACACTTGACATGGAACTAATCCTTGTTCAAAGGTATACAAAATTTGAGAGAAGGCTAATAACGGCCTTCAGGAGGCCATGCATGCATCCACCAAGCTGCAGGAGGCCATGCATGCATCCACATTCCCCCCCTCCCCACTCTGATAAAAGATGGCAGCGGCCGGCTAAACCAGGCCACCCACTGCAGAGAGAGAGATGAATAATGCTAAAGTGGTACAGAGAGAGAGAGGACTGCTTGAGAGGACCGCTTTAGGGGCTCCATTCATGGCTGCTGCACCCTGCAATGGAGCAACAGGCAAGTCTGATCAAAGAGAAAATAATAACCCACTAAAGTTTTTTTAATAATAACTCAACAATCTGCAAAAAGGTAAAGTTCCATACTAAAGAGAATGAAGTGGCCCTATATATATCATGATTTCCATCAATACCATGCTCCTGAGGGGACTGACCGTATTGCCTAAGCTAACCGCTGCACTTTATTTGCTCTCCAGAAAGCAAAGGCAAACACATTTGCAGATTTGCAATTACTCCACCGAAACCAGACATACACCTCCTGCAAAAGACCACTAGAAAAATGTGGCTTAGCAGCTATCAAAGAAAACCAAGGAAGCTAAGACACCCAGGCTCCTGCACAAAGACAGAGAGGACACGGTGAGCTCCTGCTCATGCATAAAACAAAGCTACAAAGGAAGACCACCACAACTACTTGTTAATTAACAATATAGCAGATGCACTACAAAAATAAAAAAGAAATACTCATGCTATAGAGCAACACTTGTGCTTTTGCTCGACACAAATTTGTTTCAGGACATACACATCAAAGCATGATATCTAAAAATGGTGACAGGCAATTAGCTGAACAAACGCACAGATCATTGGCTAAATCAGTGATTACTATTGTTGCACGCAGTTCAAGTGCTTAATTGTCCAAGAAACACTAGACCCTAACAGCAACAAGTAATTATGTTCTAACAAGGTTATTTAGATTGATAAGGGAGGAATCAGCAAGTGAACAACCTGTATCTTCAAACATTATTACATTACAGTGACTTTTTAAAAATTTAGATTACCAACTTCTCCAATTGAGCACAAGATTCAAATAGAAGAGGCAAGCTGTTGCCGCTGCCCACCTGGGATAAGAGCCAAGGCTGCTATATGCTACGTATTTAAGATGTGCTAATTGCTATATGCTAAGTATTCCTAAGCACCTGCAGCTAATCGATTCATAGGAGCTAATTTTTTGAAGACCAAATACCAAGAACCCTGCTATTATTGAAAACAAAAAGCAATGGAAACAGGAAGGAGGAGAGACACTTCGCCCGAACACAACAGGAAACAAGCTGCCTGCCTCCGCTGACGCCTGCCGACCGAGAGGGGAAGAGAGAGCAGCGCAGCTGCACAGAATTGCTATCTCAACAAGTTAGTTGCCTCCGGAGGCTGTCATTCATATGCCAAAAAGAAACAAGTGTAAATAAGAAATGCTGAATAAGAATTCTAGATGACAAATTTAACAAAAATGAGTATGAATCACTTTATATTGGCCAAGCCTTTGCTTATCACTTTATCAGAAACCTTCAGTCCTTGAACTCCAAAGGAAGACTGTCATATTACATCAGTTAAACCATCTATTGCTTATCCAGTTACTAATTGAGATAATCTTGTAAAATACACACCATACTACTTTTACTAGACCTGAATATGTGAGCATAAACACTACAACAATGCAATTCAGCAAAGGAAAATTATGTTATAGGATTGTCGACTCCCTTTGTCATATCTTCCAAATGAAATTCTAATAACCCAGAAATCAGTTCCAAGGAATAATCAGACCGTAGACATGGCAAATCAAACAAAAAAAAGCACCTTGGATTCCGTCATCCCAAACTGGTGTGCACATCAGCGCTTGGGCGCTGCGCCGATGCCGGTGCCGCGCTGGTCCCTGGGCGCTCCACAGCAGTCCCTAGCAGCTGGATGCAGCAACCACCAGCTGCCGAAGCCCTGTACATCCAGCAGATGCAAGAAGCCCGAGGCCAGCAGCAGGGCCCAACCACCCCGCGTGGCCGCCGGCCGCATCCCCGGCACCCGTCCCCGCCGCTGCTTGCCAGGACTGGAGTGCCGCCCCCTGCCACCGTCAGCACAGCACAACACAGGCTGGGTCAGCCATCAGGTGCGGCGGGGCTCTTCCGCGCGTGGATCTTGCCCAGCGGACGAGGAGGGCCGCTGCCGCGTTCGAAGACTCCATCGTGGGGAGGCCGGCCTCGTGGGTGACGAGATCCCGATCCGCAGCAGCCAGGCTCCAGCAGAGGGAAGAGAGAGGCAGGGGATTTGGGGTGGAGGAGCGCGGCCGGGACCGGCGAGGGGCCGGCAGGCGAGGGCGGTCGGGGCCGGGGGCGGTGGCGGGGTCGGGGCCGGAGGCGGCGGCGTCGGGGCCAGGGGCGCGGGCGGGGTCGGGGCCAAGGCGCGGCCTTCGCGCGCGGCCTTGGCGCGGCCCCTGGCGCGGCCGCGGGAGGGGGCACGGCGGCCTGGGCGCGGCCCTGACCGGACGAGGGGCGGCCGCGGCCGCCGCCGGTGTCGGGGGCGGTGCCGGCCGGCGGGGCCGCGGGGACGGAGGGGCTCGGGGCGGGGCGCCGCGGGGACGGGGGCCGGCCTCCGGCGGGGCCGCGCGGACGGGGAGCGTCGGTGGCGGGGCGGCGCGGGGTCGGCGGCCAGATTCCGGCGGGGCGACGGGGCGGCGCGGCGCTGCGTGCGTGGGTGTGTGGGTGCTGAGTGTGTGCGTGAGTGTGGTGTCTGAGTGGATAAGGATTGGGTTTTGTTTTTATTATTTTTTTTATTCTTCGCCGACCGCCAGATCCAGGAGGCGGTCGGCAAAGATTTTGCCATTTTTTTGGGCGGGCACGCGCGGAAATATCTTCGCCGACCGCCCGTACCCTTGGCGGTCGGCGAAGAAGTCTTCGCCGAGCGCAATTTTACGCACTCGGCAAATAATTTATTTTTTTTTATTTTTTCACTTCAAATTTTTTCTGTAGCTTGTATAGAGTGTTTACAAGTACATGTCAAAAATTGGGACATTTTTCGCACATTTAAATATTTTTTTAATACTTTTCTTCTTTTTATTTGAATATTTTTTCCCACCTAAAATTTGAACTACAGGTACTTAGAAAAAATGGAATTATGTGATTGGAAAAATGATATTCTTGTTTGTTAGTATATTTTGAGCCCTCATCTATGGACACGTGAGAAAATCCAAAAGATCTTGTCTTGCGCGAGACATTTAGATTCCCGTGCATCGCGAATCATTTTAAAAATTCTAAAAAAAAAGAAAACGAAGTTGGAAATTCATGAAATTTGACGAGGCATCGTTATATTGCATGTTTAAGCTGTGGAAAAAAATTTGAAAAGGTTTCATGCAAGTTTGCATCCCGGATCACAAAACCTAGACATCTCAACTAGAGTTTACATTTATCACATGACGTAGATGTCTTGGTAATCGCCACCCGAGATGCAAACATCCACGAAATCGACTCAAACTTTTTTCATAGTGCACACATGTGATATAAGGACAAATCGTCAAGTTTCATGATTTTTCAACTCCGTTTGAATTTTATAAATTTTAAAACGATCGACCCGTAAGTGAGTCGGCGTGTTTCGCGCACAAGATATTTGAATTTCGGTGCCTGGCCATGGATGAGGACTCAATATGGACTCACAATCAAGTTTATCATTTTTTGAATCATTTAGACCCATTATTCGAATCACTTGCGGTTCAAATTTTAGTTTTCGAAAGAAATTCAAATATAACAAGAAAACTCATAAAATATAGTAAAAAGTTTTTAAAAATCCCAAACTTGAACAATGTACTAAATATACTGTAGCTAAGCCACACAAAAAGTTGTGATAGCAAATTCAAAAAAAAAAAAATTTATACTTCACCGAACACTGAAAAAGGTGCTCGGCGAAGGCAAACTTCGCCGACCGCCGCGGGGTGCGGCGGTCGGCGAAGACTTCTTCGCCGACCGCCATCTGAGAGCGGTCGGCGAAGATCGACCCTCGGCATTTTTTTTGCTGCCACGTGTCCATGCGGCACCGTTTTTTATTTATTTTTTTAAAAAAAAAGAAAAACCGACGTCTGCCCGTTGTGAGGGGCGGTCGAAAGGGACCACGCCGTCATTTTTTTTGCTTGCCCACGTGGCATTGCGGAGTAACGGTTTTATAATTTTTTTTAAAAAACTTCGCCGACCGCCCGGACGGAGGGCGGTCGGCGAAAGGTGTCGATCTTCGCCGACCACGGACGGTGGCGGTCGGCGAAGCGCCGACAAAAAACCGTTACGGTGTCGTTAACGACGACGGGTTTTCTTCGCCGACCGCCGGCGGTCGGCAAAGAGGACGCTTTGCCAAGCGTTAGTTCTTCGCCCACCACTTGGCGGTCGGCGGTAGACCTCTTCGCCGACCGTGAAACTTTGCCAAGCGCGGCGGTCGGCGAAAAATCTTCGCCGACCGCCAACTCTGGCAGCGGTCGTCGGGCGAAACGCAATACGGTCGGCGACGATCCAGCTTTCCGTAGTGAATGGGCTCTAACACAATACGCAGCCCAATGGACCAAAAGACGTTGTAGCAACACCATGGTTTTCGATGCCGACTTGTTTCAACGATTCCTGTTGACTCAGGATGAATTTTGACGTGAAACTAAAACCATTGGTTAGCTTATCAAGTTATCTTTCCATACATATGTAGATCGTTGGGACTGCTCCTAGAATCCAAGATGGACTCCAACTCGAGTTGGACTGGGTCACCACCATGATGTGGATGAGTTGGACGCCCACGCTAGTCCTCCTCGTCTCCGTGACTTGTATTTGAAGGAGTGATGTCCTCATCAAGTTGTTTCTTAACCTATCAGTACCTTATGAAGATGAGGACTGTTACTACAGATAATAGGCATATGCATTGGATGAGTGGGGATCGCCTAACCTGGCCAAAATATCAGGCGGTATGAATTTCCGTGGTCTCGAGTCTTTCAATGTCGCAATGCTTAGCAAGAGCTAGCAGGGTTGGAGATTAATTACAAGACCTGAATCCTTGTGTGCTAGAGTCCTCAAAGGAAGGTATTTTCATGATCCATATATATAGTTCATGCAAGCTAGAAAACGAAACATGCGAGTCGGACTGGCTGAGCCCCTTGGTCTTTAGAACTAAACAGCCTTCGATTTAGGAATCGTCGTCTCATCTCTCCAACCATCTCACCACCAAACACTTCTAGTTCATCAAACAAGCTCTTGGAGTAATAAACAAGGTTTTCGTTCACGTTTGGTCTCTATGAGAAGATCACGAATCAAAAAGGTCAAAAAGCAAGCACAGCACCAAATAATAGCTTGGCTGTCAGGAGCACTCCATGGTTAGAAATTAGCCCCAACAGTGACGAGCTGTTTGCTAATCTCCACACGCGGAAGCGTCGATTGAATCTACCGAGACAAACATGCAAGATCACAGACGACACCAGAGGCACGATATTTGTTAACGAGGTTCAGCCAAAGCCTAGTCCCCGGGGCATGATTATGGGCGCTCCTCCCCAATACCAGCAACACCGGCCGCTTTAGGGTCCCAGCGACATGCCGCCGCCCTCCCGCGAACCTGTCGCTATGTCGTCATGGTTACAGCAGCAGCCCTCCTCTCATATTTATGAGGAGACCGGGTTACAGAGTCCTACTCCAACTCTACCCTATACTGCCAAATACAACTCAGAGTCCTAGCGTGACCAAACTCGTACATAATATTCGACACATATTCTAACAAACTCCACCTTGGCGAATATCCCGCCATCTTGAAGTCGTCTATGCGCGAACCTCCTTGTACACTGACTTGAGTTGTTGCCTTCGCCGCTCCACAAGAGCTGCCCGGTGAGTCTCATCATAGACACACCGAAATAAGAGCCTCCGCTATTCCTGCAACTCCATACTCCATGACCCCACCTGCAATTGAGCACCCTTCTCTTTTATCACCACAATCTCCATCAAGTAAAGTTTAGATTCTTCTCTAACTCTGACACATGCCTAACTCCCCGAAGCTTGTCTGCTCCTTAATAGGCACCACGCGAGCTAGTTGAATCAATGCCAAACTCGAACCGATTGTACACCTGATACTGAGAACGTTACAACCGCTATCTGAGTCACATATGAAAAATGCCACTTAGCTTGCTCTTTTGTGTCCACTGCAATGCTACGCCTGACGTCTTACACCATAGACTTCTGCAGTACCGACCAACCAGATTACTCCAGTTGCAAAAGTATAGACATCCGCCGTCTATATACTTCCTTCCAGCTCAGCCCTTGAAGCTTCTTCACGTCATTGGATCCACACTTCAGAATCCTGCACATGCATTTGAATCGATCCACGCCCTTGCAGATTTGGAAGCACGCAAACTCCTCAAATGCAAACCTACATCCTGAGCTCATGCCATGTGTCACCATGCCACAGAGAACGAAGAACCCCATCAGCTACCACGCTCCTATGTCGTTGTCACTGATCCTGTCATCGTCTCTGCCCACGGTATGGCTAGCCTGTCGCCGCCAGTCTCTCCGCCATGCACCACGGTATGTTTGCCGTCCAAGCAAACTGTCCGCTAGCCATCTTGAACTATCCGCCTTTGTGCCCGCGAACTGTTCGGCCCTGATCCATCAATCACAGACAGATCACCAACGAGCTGCTCTTCACCTCGACCCTGTTAGTCTGCACCCTAACTCCGTCGCTCCCAAGAACACACGTTGAAAAAACACCGCTATCAGACTCCTATCAGTCCCCATATGCACCACGACCGAACACTGTCGACGGCCTCTGCTCGCCACCAACGAGCACCGCAACACCAGCTTCGAGGTCTGGTCATCCGAACGCTGCCTTTCCTCCATCGCCTATTGCAAAATTCCATCAGCATCCACAACGTCATGTTGCGCCCTGTAGCTCCACTGTGCGCACAGCCCTGCCACAACTTCCGCAACACTCTCGTTGTCTTGCACACTGATCCAATCGACAAATATCAATGCCGATTACCAGACTGTCCACCGTTACCTAGACTCTGACCAGGTTCATCACCGAACCCACGTATCATCGAACTCCACATATGGACCACCTGGTTAACACCATCTGCAACCGAACCAGCCGCCTGCTCAATGTGCCTGCACGAACCGAAGCCTTCTCCACGTGCTTGCTTACCATATTGCACTCGTGATATCAGATCATGTCAGCTGCAGCTCTTTCACCGCAAGAGCCAAGACCATCAAATAATGTCCTCCGATATAACACGAACAGCTAGCCTCTGTGCCTCTTATTTTCTCCGTTGAACACTCAACAAATAAACGACAATATACTATCGTGTACCATATGGAGTCTCCTTGAACACGCTGCACACAATCCGATACAATCCAACATGCAAATCTCATGCAACCACACGTCACGGCTCCACACACATCCAATTTAGCATTAGCGGTGTATCTCGGTATTTGACTCGTGTCCGTCCTGGACACCTGGCGCATCCCAAATTCACATACCAGATCTGCTATTGCCATAGTAATACCCACAAGAAGCTGCACCACGTAACGTCCTCCGTGCGTATCCTGATTTCCTCCAAGGAATCAACACACCTGCCGTACACGTACGTGTACGTCCTGGCCTGGCGTCGACAATTTCGACCGGTAAACCTTGGCAACATCTGCTCCGCGCCCTCGATGATGACACAATATCCAGCCGGTACCCCTGGCCATCGTCGACGGTGCCGCCGACTCGCCGCGCCATCCGTGTGCAACTCACACGCGCCGGCCACGACCATGCTCCACCTTGCGTCGTATCCGCTTCGCATCACCATATGCTGCACGACGCCTCGTAGATGCATGTAACGACCTCGATTTTCCACGAAGGGAAATACACAGAATCGAATAATAATGTGATAGTCCCACAAGATCACTCCATCATATTATTATTTACAGTTGATATCACAGTCATACATCGTAAAAAATACAAGTTTACATGAATATACAACTCTTGGGGACTCACCTAATACAAGGTTAACCTAGCGAAGCGTAACTCAGGGACATCGAGTAGACGTAGCACGTCGGGGTGAGTGAAGGCTCCTCCTTCACGGGCTTCATCAGAGTCGGTAGTAGAGCAGCGGAAATCGACTTCATCTTCTGAACCAAACTCGGCGTAGGAACAAGACCACCTAATCCTTTTAATTCTTGCAAGTCGGGTAATCTGCACACCGCCGAGATGTGCGTGCCATGGTCAGCAACCGAATGAGCTTTGGTGGAAAATAGAAAATAAGGGATCCGGGCGATCCTAATATTTGGCTGTGGTTTGCATGCATCCTTAGCGCATGCGAAGCAAAGAACTAGTAAATATCACTATTATTAGTTCCTCGGGTTTTAGTTCCATCCCATCCACACATGTTCTTCCCAATCCATCACCACACACCACACACATCTCACCCTCTCTCACGCAGGCGGTAACGCAGGCGGTAGGACAACTCCTTCTCCTTTTGTCCATACCTAAAAAGCGGCTCAGCCACAACGGGCTCACAAACCGTAAGAAAACCGGGGAGAATAGGACACCTCTCACTACTCAGAGAAGCGTGGGTCGAGGGAAGAAACATACCATAAGCCGGCGCACACCCAAAGGCAGTCCAGGCTCGAAAGCCGACGCACACCCAAGGTAGTCCAGACCTATGATATGATATAACCATGCCCGAAGACAGGACAATACGTATTGATTCATTAACTCGCGCAAGCGTGTACACCCGTAGCCACAAGATCGCCATCATCACGGAGCTTACCGCCTAGGCCGATAACGAAGACATCCTAGTAGAACGATGCCACCCCGCCACTCAACTCGAAGTCCGAGTACCACCGAACGCCGAGATCGGAAAGGCAACACCGGGTCCACAAGTGGTGCTGCCACCTAAAATGGTGCGGGAATGGAACATCCGTCACCGCCCACCCCAACCACCTCACAAACCTAGCAAAGAATGGCACCGCCTAACTAAAGGGGCAATCCGCACCCCGCCCACCGGGGGACGAGTGGTGTGCACGTAACATTCCCTAGGAGCCGATTCTCGGAGAACAAGTCCTTAGATAGGACCCGGACAAGACATCTTCAGTTTGGGAACTCGGATTCCCTGTGCCCTAGAGCACCTCCTCCCTGGACTTCATCCCATCACAAGATTCTAAGCCGGGGACTCCACACCAAACACAGTTACCCGCCACAGGTATCACGCAACATGGGAATGCCCGGAAGCATTCCCGACAAGACTTGTCCTCGCGACTCGACATGTATTCCTATCTGGTCGACTCAACCCTCACCACTCACCCAAGACACACGCAGCACTCTCCCCATTACCAAGTTATCCACATTCTCAAGTTATTATCTAGTTCTCAAATTATCTTCATATTTCACCATTTTAAATTCCTCATCCATCATATATCTAAGTTCTCAAGTAAATATGATGGAGTAATGTGCAAGCAAGCGGCAGAGAGTGCGAGTGCGGCCTTGGTAATCGGGTGGAGGGGTTCCAATCAAGGCATTTATGGCTCAGGCAAGCATGCATCATATATACTAGCAAAGGAGTAAAAGTAAAGCGCTAGCATATCTACTTGCAATGTCTAAATAGGATTCTCTAAAGTAAGGTGCTGCCATGACACCTACGATGTCGAGGAAGTAGTGGTACAAGTCTTCATTTGTTGGTGTAGTCGCATTACACCGGGGTCTCCTCATCTCGGTCAACTCCACTTTCACACAGTCCCGTTGTCCTCCATGCTCTCTTCCTCCATCGGGTTCCGCTCCATCCAACGCTAACCTCGAAGCAACTATCTCGTGACACTACCCCCAGGCAAGAAAACAATCAATCAACTAAAAGGCAACAAGACTCAAAAGGACTACGACACCGAAAGAACACAAAAGGGGACGACCGAGCCCTCTCGACGGATATCCGATCCTTGGACTAAAGAAACAAGAGTGGTTGTTTGCTAAGCATGAGCTCAAGTTGTAGCCTAGCTCAGTACTTCATAGGTCGATCGTGTCGACCTGTACGGCTTCCGGATAAATGGCATAGACCTGAGCTCACCCTGAGCAAACACCACAGCACACTAACTTTCGATCCAAACGTCATTAGATTAACGAGAACCAAAAAGAGTGGCTAAGCACGAAGAACCAAGAAGAAGACATGGGATTCACATTGCTTTGATCCGCTCGCCATAGCAACGACGGGAATCATAGAATGGAACCAAGAAGGCAATAAACACCAAACACGCGAAAGCTCAATCAACGCCTTACTAGATCGATGAGGATTGAGACAAGAGACGAGAGAAAACAGGATCTGCACTCTTTTCGACTAACTTCGCCATGGGATGGACGAAGGTTAGGAGAAAGAGACACGGTCCAATGATCCAAACCCACTTTCGTAGGGGCACCACGACCGTGCAACTAAATGGTACAGGGGCTATTCATTCAATTCGTAGCGATGCGGTTGTCACCGCTAGATCCGACGGAACGCTAGGGTCGATGTGGTACAAGCATACGAGAAGGTAAGGATAAACACCGCGAAAAAGAAGGTAGAAACCCAATGGCCATGGCAAGACCATGAGCTTCACCTAAGCGAGTTGGCATATGTTGCTCTACTAAAAGTCGGTTCCTAATTAGTATCCCACTAAACTTGGTCATGGAGGGCTCGACATGTGCGGTTAGGATCCACGTTGATGTTTACATCGATGTCGAGTCCGCAATGACCACGTCTGAGGAATGGGAGTAGGAACTGTTGATCGCAGTTTGACGAAGACAACTAAAGAACAAGAGAGAAGGGACACGAACGACATTGCGACCATGGCGAGAGGAGCTCGCAATCGCAACGTTACGAACGTATCGATCTCTCACCGGCTCGACGGCACGGCACATAGGCAGACACAACGCACAACAACGACAACCCAACCACAACGACGAAGTAGCACGTTTCCATAGCAGGACAGAGAGACACAGATGAAAAGATAGACCGGCACAAAGGCACGGCACATGCAACGATAGAAAAGATATAACATGAGCATGAGTGATTCAAGATAGATATATTGATAGATAGATAGCTCAAGTATATGATAGTATGACGACAATTATAGTTGACAAGAATGCATTGGATTAAAAGAGAGGGTTTGTCGATGTCGCGAACGGCGTCAACGGGATCAAGGGCCCGACCTTGGAAGCAACAAGGTTGCAGCGGCTTGTTGTCGGCTGTCCGGACGGGGCCGCAAGGTCCGGTAGCGACACACATTTCTGGCAAAGGCGCAGCAAGGCCGTGGCCAACCTGTGTCATTGAAAACAGCGGCACGAAGGCCGGACATGAGATAGGAACAGGATCAATAGGTGGAAAGGCATGGGCTTGGTTCATGGTAGCTCACCGGCGGCAGAGTGATGGGACGACGGCGGCATGGGCAGCGGAGACCGGAAAGTGCGTCGGAGTTGGCAAAGGGTCCTGCAAGGCTGCTGCTTCACTGGCTAGATCATGGATAAAAAGGAAAAACAGTAGGGCCTAACGTTGCTAGCTCACCGGTAGGGTACAGTGAAGGTGTGGTGCTGCTGCTGTACTTGGTTGTAGGTGATCGGGGCTGGTCACAGGTGGCCGAAGGGGTGACGGTGCACCGGCGGAGGTGTGGCACGACTGCTGCTCGCCTGCAGCAGTAAGAAAAGCGGCACGAAGGCCGGGCATCAGACCAGAGTGCCGACGAGACCAACAGCAAGGAAGAGGGAAGGCGGAGCTTGGTCTCGATGGCTCACCGATGGGGCTGCAAGGCTGCGGCTGCTGTTCTGCTGGTTGCCGACAAAGGATGCAGCGGAGTCATGGCCATAGGTGACGGGTTGCTGCTAGACGTCGGTGGTTGACGATGAAGTCGTTGCCTTCGCCGAGGGCGGAGGCTGCAAGGCCACGGCTTGAGCTCGCGGCAGAGAGCAGTTAGGGGCAGCAGCAACAATGGACAGTTTACAAGGAAAGGGCTTGTCTTGAGGCTCACCCGGATTGACGGTAGGCTGGTCGGCGGCGAGGAAGGACAGGTGCTCGACGGGAACGCGGCTCGACGGCGAGGCAGCGGGTCGTCAGTCTTCAGGGCGTCGTCGAGGAGGAGAGGCGCGGACAGGGGCGCTCGGCGTTGCGGTGGATGGCATGACCTACGTTACACGGATACGGATACGTGTATCGGATACAATACGATCCGATACGCGGATACACTATTCTCTAAAAACAGTGACACGGGGATACGCCTAAGATTTTTTTAATAATATTAATAATAACATGATTTAATATAAAACATAGTTCACAAATTAAAATATCGCTTAAAGTCGTCCCATAGATCACGAGGACACGGGTTCACAGGACACTATTCTTTTTCTTTTCTGGACATCAACTTCAATTGGAGCACGATCATCACACGACGCCATCTACATGGTGAATACGTAACTATAACTACAAGGATCGTTGATTGCCGGACTAAATCTAGGGCTAGAGGAGATCACCCGGGGGCGAGGAGAGGGCTGCATCTGCTTGCAGTCTTGCACAGCCCGGCAGCCGTCCGCCCGTCCGCCCGATCGCCGGCTCGCCGCCGTTGGTCGATCGCCGCCGCCCGGCAAGATCGCGAGTCACAAGTCTAATGGAAGAAAGTGCGAGAGGTGGAACGGCATAATACAAGGTGACGCCGCGATATAATACGAGCGTGCGACCACCGGCCTCAGCTTGGGCAGAGACGATGTCGTGTGGAAGAGTGAAATTTGGGCCATTTAGCTTCATGGGCCGTATCCAAATCGGCCCACGTGTATCGGATACGAGTATCCAGTGCAGCACGTATCCAATCTTCTTAGTACGGCCCGGATACATATCCATGGCGTATCCAGATCCGCGGAGTATCGGATACGCGATACGCACCCCCCGGTATCCGCGTATCGTAGGGCATGACAGCGTGGCGCTCCGGCTCGTCGTGGCCCGCGGAGCCGCACTGACATCGCGGTGGCGACGTTCCGCCGTCGGGGCCGCTTGGGAGCATCGAGGTCCAGCTCGACGCCCGGCGTGACCGGTGGTTTGGCGAAGAAGCCGAGGGCTGGGTCGGAGGGTCGCGCTGGTCGACGGCGTGCTCGGCGTCGTGGCATCGGCGTCACCGCTCGGCGCGGTCGAGTGCTCCCCGTCGGCGTGGGTGCGGCTGCGGCGTGGGCTGTGGTGATGCACGGGCGAGGCAACTGGCGCCCAGGCGGCACGGACACGCCCTGGTTAGCAAATGGCGAGAAGGAGAGCTCGAGCGAGAGGCGCAGCGGTCACTAGGAAAGGAGCTGGGGCGCGGCTACGGGGAGATGGGAAGAGGAGTGTTGGGTGCTCCGGTTATACGGAGATGGCTAGGGTTCTTTGGGTGATCCTCGGCGTCCGGGCCCTTGGATGGGACAGCCGGGACACGCGGCACGAATCCAAGGGCGGGAGCGGTGAGGGCACGAGGCGCGAGACATCGGGCGCGCGCGGCATCCACTGGGGCGCGGCGGCGGCGGCGCGCAGGGAGCGCGATTAGGAGCCCGTTGGTGGGCCACTGATGCTAACAGTGGGCCGGGCTGATCTTTGATTTATTGTGAGAGAAAAGTACCGCTGGGCCGGCCGGGCCGATAAGCCAAGTGAACAGGCTCTAGGGTTCCAAGACAGGGCGGCGCGGTTGGGCTAGCTGGGCCGGGGCGTGGCGCTGCGCACGCATGGGCCGAGGCGGGGCGCCGGCGAGCCTGCGGTGGGAACGGGCAAGGCCAGTCCGGGCCTGTTCGCTTGGGTCGGCCGGAAGGGAAAAAAAGAGGGAGGCGAGTTGGGCCGGCCTGGTGGCGGGTTGGGCTGCAGGCGCTGCTGAGTGGAGATGGCAGGCTGGGCTGCTAGTGAGAAGGCCGGTTGGAGAATAAGGGAAAACCTATTTTCCCTTTTATCATTTGCCAAATTAAGATAGAATTTGATATCAATTCAAAGAGACAAAAATGAGGGATATGATATCGAATAAAGTGATTTGAAGGGCATTCAAAAGGAGATTGGGAGGAGAATGGAGAAACAATTTCTCCATTTATGACTTAGGATTTTGGGAATGATTCAAAAGGAGGATTCAAGGGTCACTCGATGAGAAAAAAGAAAAGAGGAATTTTTCTTTTCATGAGTTCATGAATTCAAATCGAGAAGTGCGAGAAGGATGCGATATTAGTTTCACGACATGTTTGGAAAGGGGTCGGGAAGGAAACAAATCTCCATTTGCCATGATGAGATGGGCGTATAAGAAGGGAGGTATTGACCAAAGGGCTATGGCTTGGAGGGCTAGGGCTGGCCAGGCATAGTTACGGAGGGAAAATGGTTATCCGGCAAGGCTACGATTGGCTAGTTGTGGTCTCTCTCTTGGCCGGCCAGGCAAAGCTATGGCAGGCTACCGTTGGTCAGGCATGGCTACACTTGGCTATGGTTGGCCGGACAAGGCTTCCACTAGCTATGGTTGGTCGGACACAGCTAGAGGTGGTCAGGAGGGCTACGATGGTTAACCGGGGACATTGACATGGCTCATCTGCTTGTCGACAGGAGACGTGGTGCGGTCTCCAGAGATCATAGGGAAAGGGGGAGATACGGGAAGGATATTCCAATTGTGGTCCAGGGAATACGAGAGTGATTCCGGGTTAGATTGGGCGGAACTCAAAAGATACGAGAGAGGTTTGAGAGGAGCTTAGAAGAAGATACGAGAGTCAACAAGGAAGTTGGGAATGATTTGAGTTGGGGCACGAGATGTCTCCCAAAAATTATTAGGAGAATTTTTTGAAAGAGAGGAGAGAAGTTGCTACGAATTTGTGCACTCCGACACAAAACCCTAACTCAACTAAGAAACTCCAACAATTTCCTACAAACAATTCTACATGTATGCAACGTTTGTTAGTGGGTCAACTTACGCTTGACCTAGCAACTACATGATTCACATATTGCAGAATTTTTTTAAAAAGTTCGTATTTTTGGCTTCTCCAAAATCCAGGTTGTTACAATGCATAATCCTCGAACTTCTAGATGATCTTCCGCACAGCCTCAAGATCCAATCCAACCATAGCTTTAGATACCGATTGTCACGGTGAAACATCAGCCTAGGTCCACGTGTCGTCTCCTGGCCGGCAACTGGAACAAAACTTGCGAAGTGTTAGACATTGTCTCTAGTCTAGGTTCTATAAAAATCGAATATTCGTACTCACCAAATGGTTCCTACCTATGACGAAGAATCGCAAAAGAGAGAAAAGGAGAACATAGTTTGCATTATGCGTGTTGGTGTGAGTTTTGACTGTCGTCGATATAAATATGATCGTTACTGCAAAAGAAGAAAATACAATATGATGGCTTCATGCTTTAGAATCGAACAGCCACTTGATTTTCGAATAAAGGCCAACTGATATTGACACAATTGACTTCTCTCAAAATTCGATTCCTAGGCTTCAGTAAACGAAGAAAAACTGGCTAGTCAAGCATGAAAATAGTATTGTAGTATAGCACTACACGTATATTCTTCTCCGT
The DNA here is from genome assembly GCA_015847255.1 of Hyparrhenia diplandra. Classification (NCBI taxonomy): domain Eukaryota; kingdom Viridiplantae; phylum Streptophyta; class Magnoliopsida; order Poales; family Poaceae; genus Hyparrhenia; species Hyparrhenia diplandra. Next base: position 54,433 of record JADLZK010011515.1, on the reverse strand, counting down.
TACGTAGACTAGTGATCCGTGACCGAGAGCTCTCCAGCTTTTAGTTTTGTTGAACTATTGTACTATAAATAAACCGCTGGACCTGCCAGAGGTAAGGAGGCCACTACTGTTTTCTTGCTATAGTGATAAGAATTCAATTGCACCCACCAACCAACAACTGAGTCTTTGCCGAGTGTTTTATCTCGGACACTTTCGGCAAAGAAACTCTTTGCCGTGCCCCCAAAACAGGACAAACTCGGCAAAGTCTCAACACTCGGCAAAGGCTAGCTTTACCGAGTGTGTCAAGGCTCACTTTCGGCAAAGACGTACTCTTTGTCGAGTGCTTGACGCTAGCACTCGGCAAAGTGCCCCCGCCATTAACTCAGCTGCGGCGTCACCTCTTTACCGAAAGTGCCTGGTGGCGACACTTTCGGCAAAGATTAACGACACTCGGCATAGTTTTTTCTTTGGCGAGTGTATGCTTCTAACACTCGCAAAAGCGGCAAAGTATATTTTTTGCTCCTGTAATTCAAACTTTTGTCCTCTACACATACCACATGTGCTACTCCGTGCAGAAGTTTGGTTATCTACCTAGCATCTATTAAGTCACAAGTAAACTGCTATACGTTGTTTTGGTTATCTACCTAGTTTTGATGTGATTGAGCAGTGGGGACAAGATCAGCAAGAGACTCGCAGCACTCCAATAACCAGGCGGGTCACTGTTTCAAAAAAAGTTTTTCAGTCCTGCAAGTTTTCAAATTGTATTCATGCTGTCTTTGTCATCGACGCAAGTGAAATTTCGTCTTGCAAGCGCTGCATATCACCTTTGCCTCTTAGTAGGGTCGAGATAGCGGACCCGAGAGGGGTGAATAGTCATTTCCAAAACTTATCGCACCTGCTAATCGAAACAAATGCGGAATTAAACTAATCGATCTAGCCAAGACTTCAACCCTCTATGTATCTAAGTTCACAAGCACCTTATAAAGATCCTAATTAGTCAACAAAGGTGCCAGTCTAGCTAGTGCTTTCCTAACCAATTCTAGCTTGCAAGGTCACACATACCTATATAACTTGTACTTTAAACAAACCGGGGAGCACCTACACCATTCTAGTAAGCAAAAGCACAAAAGCTTCTAAGCTCACTAGCAATGCTCAAAGATAAGGCTACATAAGCCAAACCTTAGAGCTCAAATTACTTAGTTACACAAACTAAGCAAAGCAACTAATTAAGCTACACAAGCTAATTAGTCACACAACTGCTACTTCAATTCTATACTACACAAGTAAGAAGGTAACTAGCAAGCTACATAAGCTACGATTGTGTTCATGATATACAAACCGCCGAGGAGATGAAGATGACAATGTTGACATGGTGATTTTCCCCGAGGTTCACTTGGTTGCCGCCAAGCTAGTCCCCGTTGTGTCGACATACACTTCATGGTTCGGGCGGTCTAATTGGCGTTTCACTAGCCAAGCCTCCCATTACAAGAATCTCGTTAATCCGAGATGGAAAATTTCACACGGATTCTGAAAACATCGGCAAATAGGATCTGTGATGGTTTTTGAAATCATTATGGATTGAGCGTCATGGATTGACCTGCACGACGGTTTGTCAAAATCCATCACGGATTAACAAAATCGATGAAGGTCTTAAACCGTCATGATAGAGCCCGAAGCCTAGTTAGTCCAGCCTAAGTCCATTTCCTCCGGGCGCTGCAAGAACCTACCACAAGTGTGGTATCTTAGTGACATGCTTCAATAGAGTTTCTCTTCACGATCCCTACGGGGTGAGCACAATACCCCTCACAAGCACTTCTCTAGAGCACTGCACATGCTCCTTGCGCGCTTCAATGAAGCCACAATCCACCAAGCCATCTAGGTGATGGCAATCACCAAGAGTAACAAGAAATTCATCAATCACAAAGATTTCCTAGTGCCACCAAATGCAATCCTCAAATGCATACACAAATTAGCACCAAGCTTTGAGAGGGAGGAGAAGGGGAGGAGGTGGATCTTCAATCTCTCATTCACACCCACAAAGGCTCTATCTTTGGAAATTTCAGCTCAAAGCCATGGAGAGAGAGGGAGAGAAGATGAGAGAAGGAAGAACAAGAACCCTAGCTCCAAGGATCCCCAACTGTGCAAGAATGAGCCAAGGGGTGAGGGAGAATGAGGGTGAGCCAACCTTATTCTCCTAGGCAGCCACCCCCTCTCCCCCACACACAAAATTTGCCCAGCGCACTCCCACGCTTCTCCTACGCCTATTTTTTGAATTTGACCATTGGGGCAAAATGCTCGTAAACCAGAGCTCTGGTTGCAAGCCCTGAAACATCACACAAAACCAGACCTCTGGTTCTGATCGGACCTCCGGTAGAAGCTGCCAGCTTTTGAGAAATCATTTTTAGAGCAAGAACCGGACCTCTGCTTTCAACTTGACCTCTAGTAGAAGCCCTCCAGAACGCCCCACCCAAAGCCCACTTACAATTGGCAGCTCTCTAAGAATCAAGACTGCCCTAACAGACCAACATATATAAGTCTTTTTCTCAAGACTTTGTCCTCACTCATGCGCACCCGGGAAGAACTTCCCGGTCAATCACCCATCCCCAAATTGCTCCAAGCCAAGCACGCTTAACTTTGCGAGTTATTTGGATTTGAGCTCGAAAAGAAGTTGCTACTTGATGGTATGAGTATTCTATCAACCTTATTAAGCCACGGGCGGTGTCACACCCTCAACCTAGAGCAACTATAGACCCAAATATTTTTACGGATCTTTGGTCCGCACCAGGACCTACCGCTATGGGCTCTCAAGTTTTAGCACCAAACTAAAGCGCCCATAACTTTTAGCTCCAAACTTTGATCTCGATGATCTTGGACATTCCGGAAAACTTATCTAGAGTGCCATCCAACCCCAAGAAACTTCATTTTCAAATCCTTTTCAAATATTCTCAACGCCACTAATTGTTCCAACATGTCAAGTGTGTGAGTTAGCATTTTTTCAGTCATTTGAAAGGCTTTTCTCTTTGCACCTCACCACGTCATTAAGCACAATGCATATGCACATGAGGCTCACACTTAGTGGCACTAGATGACTGTTTCAACTAAAAGATTTTATCTCTTTATAGTACGGCTATCAATCCTAAACTCGGTCATAAACTTCTCTACACACCAATGACCGGTGAAATGAAGTGCCCTATAGGTTATACCTTTGCCTTGCGCATCCCATTTCATCTCCTTCGATTAATCGATCACGACATATGCAAAAAAACACGATCAACAAATGATATGATCCATTTCATATCACAATGTGACCTTATTGGTTCATTGATCTTAACTTCACTTGCTCTTCACACGCTATGTTGGTCCGTCGACGCCAAGTCTTGCTCAAGCTTCACCGCCTTGCGGTCCATCACTTCAAAGCCTCCGACTTGCCTTTCACTCTTTCAACCGGTCCATCAAGCTAAGCGTCATCTTAATCTTCTCCACCTTAGTCACTTGATTCCATGTCATGTCTCATGTGCAATGAGCTCATCCTTCATCACATATTCACCTATGGACTAATCTCGTGTGTATTCTCACATAAACACATATTAGCTAGTCCACCTAGGTTGTCACTCAATTACCAAAACCAAACAAGGACGTGGACCTCTCTCATTTGTAGTTGGCATGTAGCTTTGAATTCCTTATGTAGGAGTTGGATTTCCCGTAGTTGAATCATCAACTAGTATGAATCGAACTTGTGAAGAAGTCTCGCAATGTAATGTTGTAATTGAACTTGTGAACAAGTCTACAATGCAATGTGCGCTTAAATTTATCTCTAGAATGCCCGCAATGCAATATGCTATTAAATCTGTGTTATTATTTCTTTTTGAAACAAAAATAGGGTCTTTGGTAGAAAACAAGTAGCTTATTCCGGACATGCTTTTTCCTAACGGTTTGGCAACAAGAAACAAATATGAGATTCATTTGGCGGTGGTTTTCTGACGGTTACGTGATAGGAATGGACATTGAATCCATATCGTTGTTTGGTTTCCCGGACGGCTCACAATTCATAGCGGAATTCACATGGCTGGCTAGCCGACAGAAAATACTATTGACCGGTCAAGCAATAGCCGTCGGGAACTACCGACACGAAAGGTTTCTTGACGGCGGCCGTTAGAATTATGGACTTCTCCCGACGAGACGTTTCGACGGCTTGTTCCCGATGGTCGGCCGACGAAAAAATAATTCCTATTGGTTTTGGCCGATTCGAGGGTTTTTCGGCGCCGCGGCCGGTGGTGTTAGTTTTTGTGGGGAAATCTGCGTGTGTCCGAACGCATAACGATGGAGAAGCAAGTAATAGGTGGTACGGAGTTCTCCAATGCAAGAATGAGGTCTTTGCTTAGCAATATTTCCACACTTTAAAAAAATCCCCTAACCTAGGGTTTTGTTTCCTCTAGCAGCGGCGCCAGAGTCACCATATTCTCACGTCAATCTCGACGTGATCCACTGCCAATCCCAGGAGGAACCCAGGATCACGCTCCCATCGCTGGTCGTGGAAGCCTGGACCGGGGTGGACGGCATGGCGAGTCAAGAAGACAAGGCGAAAGGTACAGGGGCGTCAGGTGAAGAAGAGGTTGAGATCGCGGGCCTGGAAAAGCATCTGGAGGAGATGGTACTGCAAGGAGAAGAGGAGGAAGATCTTGATCTCTCAAGAAGAACTGGATGAACTTGAGAAGGAGGCACGCCGGCTAGCCCTTTTTAGGGTTCACACGACGAAGCCTTTTAGTCATGCAGCCCTCTTCATTTCGATGAGGAATGCATGGTCGCCGGCGAAGGAGGTGACGTTTAAAGTGAGGAAGCCGAATCTGTTTGTGGTTCGGTTCACCGCTTAGGTGATTGGACGAGAGTAATGGAGGGAAGGCCATGGCTATTTAGAGGAGCTACTGTAGTCATGGAAGAGTATGATGGTTTCTCCGATGTAAATACAATCAAGCTTGAATAGAATCCCCGCCTCGGGCTCGAATCCGTGGTATGCCCGAGGGTCTAATGAAGAAGAAGGAGTTGGCGTAAAAGATAGCAAGAAAGGTGGGAGATCCGATCACGCGTGGTAGTGACGGATGGGAAAATAAATGCCACACCGTACCTTCGGGTTAGGGTCCGGCCGGGATCTCAAAAAAAGGTTGGTGCGAATGGTGCCTATAATGTCTTGAAGGAGAGAATGAGATATCTTGTACAATAAGAAAAGATCCCAAGCTTTTTCTTTTTACGTGGATGCTTGGGGCATGAAGTAGGCGAAAGCGGTGATGGAGTCCACCCAAAAGAAAGCCGTGAATGGGGGTTTGGCTCCGTGTTCCGTTTAACACCATGGTACCTGCAAGAGATGATACTGGAGGAAGAGGGAGAGGTAGAGGAAGAGGACGAAGGGGAAGGGGTGGTCGTGGCCCCGTACCGATGATGAGCCATATTATGATACGAGAATTCCGTAGATGGTGATGAAGATGCGGACAAAGATGGTGATTTGAACATGAGTGGAGATCCGCCATAGAATCCGATGGGAGATGGCGCCTAACGTCAATGTTAGCCCGTGGCCGAAAGAGGAGAAGAAGAGGCCGAGGATATCGGTCGAGTATGGTTGATGCGTAAAACCCCCAATGCAAGATCGACGCTCTCCTTCGAGGAGAGTGGCCGCATAATGAAAATCGTAGCGTGGAACCGCCGGGGGCTCTTGAGCTCTACCAGCGCGTCCGCGCGCCACGAGTTCGGGGCGCATAAACCCGCAGGTGTTTTTAAATGCAAAAACACACGGATAATGCTAAGGCGATGATTTGAGGAGGAAAAATTGGTTTTGACCATATGGCGGTGTATGAGAGTGACGGTAGAAGCGGTGGTTTGCTTCTTATGTGGAAGAGTGAGGTGAGGATCCGTATACAAGGCATATCGGTACTATATTGATGCGGTGGTAGAGGAGGATGGGGGATGGAAGTTCACCGGGCTATATGGTGAACCGGAGTGGAATCGGAAGGCGCAAACGTGGGAAGCAATTCGTGCATTGAAAGGGAATATGCGGCCCCCGTGGCTGATCATGGGAGACTTCAATGAGATACTATACAATTGAGAGAAGGAAGGAGGCGCAGACCAAGAACACAAATGGCAACTACAAGCTTTTCATGACGTGTTGTCCGAGTGGGGTCCGAATGATATGGGATTCATTGGTGACCTGTGTACACATGGAGAAGAGGCCGATTAGGGAACACCTGGGCGAGGCGGTTGCTAATTTGCAATGGTTTGAACAGTTCCCTCAATCGAGTCTAATTAATAGTGGAAGTATCAGGTCGGATCACCGACCGATTGTGATGGACACCCAATACCTTGTGCGAACCAAGGAAGAACGGTGAGCGAGACGTTTTGAAGCAAGATGGCTGCGAGGAAGACACCGTTGAGGAGATGATAAAGGCTGCGTGGGCAAGAGCTAAAGCACGAGGTGAAGGGCCCTCATTTGCAACAAAAGTAAATGATGTTCATGAGGAACTCCATAAGTGGGATAGAGAGATCCTAAAAGCTCCGCAAAAAGGATCTCAGATTTAAAAAAGGAGTTGGAGAGATTGAAGAGGGGACCAATGACTCGATGCCAACACCGAATCTCGAGGAAGGAGATCATGGTTCTAAGTAGAATTAATGTTAGAATAAGAGGAAATTCATTTGGTTCCAAAGAGCAAGGGTAAACTGGCTCAAGCAAGGGGACAGAACACGGGTTTTTCCATAATTTTACAACAAAACGAAAAAAAGAAGAACACAATTAAGAGTCTTGTGGATGATAGTGGAACGAGACAGGAAGATGGACTGATTATGTGCAATATTGTGCGAGCTATTTTGAGAATCTCTTCAAGTCCGAGGTTGGCGCCATAGATCCAAGCGTTACGTCGAGGTGCATCGTTCAAGAACAACCGACATGAACACGCAGCTCGTGGCTCCTTTTACACCGAAGAAATCAAGAAAGCTTTGTTCCAAATTGGTGACTACAAAGCGCCGGGGGCGTATGGAATGCATGCAGTATTTTATAAAAAGATTTTGGGAGCTATTGGGGATGATCTAGTGAAAGAAGTGCTTGAAGCCACATCAGCGGAACAAGTTCCAGAGGGATGGAATGACACTACAATTGTGCTAATCCCCAAGGTAAATGATCCCACATTGGTCTCCCAATTTCGCCAATAAGTTTATGTAATGTGGTATACAAAGTGATCTCTAAGATGTTAGCGAATAGACTACGAGAAATTCTTTCGTAAATTATTATCGAAAAATCAAAGCGCCTTTGTCCTTGGAAGGCTCATAACGGATAATATATTGGTTGCTTATGAGAGTATCCACAGGATAAAAAAGAAGCAAGGTAAGAAGGGCTTATGTGCAGTAAAGCTGGACATGCATAAAGCATACGATAGAGTGGAATGGAATTTCCTTGAGAAAATGATGATCAAAATGGGCTTTGACCAAAGATGGATTCGACTAATAATGGCATGTGTCAAATCTGTGAAATACAAGGTTAAAGTTAATTCAAGGGAGACGGAGTGGTTCTCACCAACTAGGGGACTGAGGCAAGGGGACCCATTGTCACCCTACCTTTTTCTCCTAGTGTCAGAAGGTCTTTCAAGTATGTTAAGAGGCGCTGAGAATAGAGGGGAGCTTCAGGGGGTGAAAGTTTGCAGAGAAGCACCATCGGTGTCACACCTTCTCTTTGCTGATGACTCCCTAATCCTTATGCAAGCAGATAAAGAGAATGCATGTGTCCTGAAAAACATACTGGATAGGTACTGTTTAAGCTCTGGACAGAAAATAAGTGATGCAAAATCTAGTATTTTCTTTAGTCCTAATACAGGGGTAGAGACAAAGTTGGAGGTATGTGAAACTCTTAATATTATGACCGAGTCTTTGTCTGATAAATATTTGGGACTCCCTGCATTGGTTGGGGCAGATCGAAGTGACTGCTTTCAATATCTAGTTGACAGAGTTCGGAGCAAAACAAAAGGTTGGAAGGAGAAACTACTAAGCATGGGAGGAAAAGAAGTCCTTATAAAATCTATTGCTCAAGCCGTGCCAGTATTTGCGATGATGGTGTTCAAAATCCCGAAAAACATTTGCAAAAGGGATATCGACGCCATATCCCAATTTTGGTGGGGTGATGACGATGATCATAAAAAGGATTCACTGGAAAGCTTGGTGGAAAATGTGTATTCCAAAGAATAAAGGAGGTATGGGTTTCAGAGATCTTGAAGCTTTTAATACAGCTCTTTTGGCAAAACAGGTTTGGAGATTACTGTTAGAGCCAGACTCTCTATGTGCTAGAGTGTTGAGATCGAAGTACTACCCAGATGGCAGATTACTGAATGCAAAACTGAAAAGTGGGAGCTCCTTCACATGGCAAAGTATTCTTGCAGGGTCTGGACTGTTTCAAAAGAGGATGTGTTTGGCGAGTGGGAGATGGTACACAGATTAATATATGGGAGGACAACTGGATCCCATCAAGTCACAATCTGAAAATTGTTACACCACGAGGAAATAATTTGGTTACTGGAGTAGATGAGCTCATTAATCCAGTAACAGGTGCGTGGGATGTCGATTTAATTAAATCTTTGTTTTGGGAAATTGATGTTACCAGAATCTTACAAATTCCCTTGAGGCATGGGAGAGAAGACGTAGTTGCCTGGCAGTTTACAAAGACTGGTTTTTTCACAGTGGGATCGGCTTACCATCTGCAGTGGATGCACAAATTTGGTGTGAATAATGCGAACAATCAGGCTGGAGGCGTGGGTGATGAACAAGTATGGGCTAAGCTCTGGAAATTGGAGGTGCCATCGAAGATTAAGATATTTGGCTGGAGGGTTTTACACGGTTTGATCCCATGCAAAGGAATTCTTGCAAACCGGCATATTGAAAATTCTAGCAGCTGCCCGGCGTGTCAGTCAAGCTGTGAGGACATCAAGCATGTACTGTTCACCTGTAACCGAGCAAAGGAAATATGGGCAATACTTGGACTGTCGGAAATAATCAATATGGCTGTATCTATCCATCAATCAGGCTCTGTTGTTGTGGCTGACATGATCACGGCGCCCAGGCAGGTTGAGGAATTGAACGGGATCGGTCTTGCTGAATTGATCCTAACCGGCGGATGGTATATTTGGTGGGATCGACGTAAGTTTGTTCACGGGGAAACTATTCAAAATCCGACAAGAGCGGCTCTTTCAATTGCAACACTGACAACAAATTATCAGAGGTCAGTAAAGAAAAAGACCGATTAATAAGAAGGAAGGGGATGGCAAAAGAACTCCTGAAGGCGAGCTGTTGCTGAATGTTGATGCTAGTTACATACCTGAAACAAGCACGGGAAGCTTAGGTGCAATAATCAGAGACCATACTGGAGCGTTCCTAGGTGCGAAGGTGAATTTCTTTGAACACATGGCGGACGTGGTTATTGCAGAGGCTAGTGCTCTCCGGGAAGGTCTGTTATTGGCACAAGTGATGGGGTGTAATCGGATCAGAATCAATCAGATTGCTCAGAGGTAGTGGAAACAATGAAACAAGGTGGGTTCTCGGCAACCATGAGTGCCCCAATTTATGAAGAATGCAATATGCTATGGCTTGAATTTGTGTCTATTTCAATTGAACATTGTAATCGTGAAGCAAATGTGGTTGCTCACGAATTAGCTAGAGAGGCTATGCAAAGTAAGTTATCTTGTAATTGGGTCGATGTACCCCCTAGCTTCATATTAGGAGCCTTGGTGAACGATGTATCTATGATTCAAAATGAATAAAGTGCGCCAAATGGCTTCCCTCAAAAAAAAGTAATAGGTGGTACGGGGTCAACCCAAAACCTGATAATGATGTCATTATGTCATTGCCAAGTCAAGCGTTATAGCTTAGGGTGTGTTTGGTTGGGCCGTGGCTTTTGAAAAAGCTGCTGGGTGAAGTACGTGGCTTTTGAAAAAGTAGCTTTGACAAAGCTGGCGTGGGATGGTTGGAAGGCCGTTTGGTTGAGCTGCCGTGTGGCTTTTGGAAAAGTCACCCTCACTTACAAGCGGGCCCCACATGTCATACAGTTTGGACCTTCTTACAACCGGGCCCCGTGTGTCATGCTCACAACCTTTCTTCTACCTCACATCGTAAAGCGGGGCGGGGGAGAGGGAGGAGCTGGGTAGGGCGGACGCGCTCCACCGCCATGGATGCCGCCCCGGGCGGGCGGGCGCGGAAGGACCGGCGCCACCACCACCATGGGGATCTCGCGCCCCGAGTGGCCAGGGGCGACGGCGGCACGTGGGATGAGGGGAGAACTCGTCGGCCGTCGTCGTCGCGCTTGCTCGCGGAGGCTGCGCCAGCTCATGCTCTTTTTTTGGGTAGCGAGGTGCACGGTAAGCCCTTCTGTCCCACCCGTAGGCCATCCCGTCCCATCCATCCTCTCTACCGATGGGGCTGCGTCGGATCTGGGCCCGCGGGGCCGTGCCCGCCGCGGGAACGCCCTTGGCCGGGGCGGGGGAGGCGAGGCACGGGTGCCGGGTGAGGGGCCGCCGGGGAGGGACGGGCCACAGCCTCTGCTGCGCGGGCCGGGCCGTGGCCGCTGCGAAAGCTGTCGGAGCCAGGAAGGAGAGGGCGGGCCGGGGAGCCCGCGGTGGAGCGCCGAGAAAAGAAAGAACGAAAAGAATCGAACCCCAGACGTGTGTAACGAGTGGCGGGTGGGTAATTTTTTAGACTCAAAAGTAGGTGAAAGCGGGGTCCGAGTTGCTTTCAAATTTGTACTAGGCAAAAGCTGCTTTTGGTGGCGATAACCCCTTTGGTTGGGCCAAAGGGGGGTTTTTGGCTTTTGGGGGCAAAAGCCACGCCCAAAAGCCCAACCAAAGGGACCCTTAGTATTGGCATATCACCGACGGAAGGGCGGGGCGGAGGCGGGATGAGGTCTCGGGGAGGGCTAATTAATGGAGAGTTCATAAAAATCAAGTGACTTCATGGTGATTTGGAGGCTCAGCTACAGTAATTATAAGGGAAAACTACCTCCCGAGGGGGTGCAGCCCGGGCAGCCCGCCCCGTGGATCCGCCCCCTTGATATGAACCGACAAAGGATATCTCACCTACCAATTTGTTGGTTAGTGGATATAACCGGCGGTGTCGGGTCTCTGGATCCATAGTCATGAGTCGGATCCTATTAATCGTAGTACCCGGCGGTGAAGTGAAACAGGATCATTTGTCGGCTCCAACGTATCCGGCAACGTTGGATGAGCAGAACCGTCTGTGTGTCTTGTACTATAGAGATTCCTCGATAGGGGAAAATTCGATCGATCTATTATATATAGAGAGTTTTTACAGCGCTTGGAATTAATATGGGTCCTTTATTTGGTCTGATCTAACGGTCAAAAAGCTAGAGGAACCAGGTAGGAGGAACCAAGTGGCACGTAGGAACCATGGCACAGGAACTGAATTATAATTAGTATTGAAGGGTATAATGGTCTTTTTAATTTAATGAGGAGAAGCTTCTCCCTTAAACGTAGCCCGGCCGGGCGATGGCCGTTCCGCCCAGCGTGCGCTCCGCCACGGTGGCGGCGGTGGTGCGCGGTACGCCGGCTCACGCCTCGGCTAAGACGCGCGCCATGCGGCTTGAGCGCCTCGGGCGACGCCCGCGGTTTGCCTCCGAGTCCGCGGGCTCGGGCGAATGCCGGAGCGCGGGCCGCCGGCCACGCGGACGCCGACGCCGCCGGGCTCGATCTTGGCTCTGCTTCACCTGCTCGTCTTGTGAGTAGGAGGCCTGCCGGAGGGCCTAGATAGCCACCGGCGTGATGGAGAAGCCGAGTCGCCGCTCAATCGGGGCCGCGAGCCAGCTCCTTCCTCGCCGTCCTCGCTGGCGGTGCATGCTCACGCTTCATGCCATGGGCGAGGCTCGTCGGCCGGGACCTCGTCGCCATGCATGCTCACGCCATGGAGGAAGCAGCCCCAGCACATGAAAAAGGCACGGAACTCACGCCGTTTGCCGACGCATGTGGATCTCGCCACCATGGGAGCTCACGGGCGTCCATGCGTGTCCAAGCGAGCGGGGAGAACAAGCTCCGCCCGCGGGACGCCCAGGCCAAGCGCGCCCGCCGCTACCGGCGGGCGAGCTCCCGCGGCGTGTCTTGGAGGAGCGGCGCACCGCACCTTGCCGGGCGGGACGACATGCCAAGTCCATCTGTCCCTGGTCCCTAGCCGAATGCTGCCCGCCCGTCGCCAGCTTCCGTTCTCCACGCCGGCGCTGCTTCCGCTCGCCCGACGGATGCGGCGGCGTCGCGTCTGATAAGCGGGAGGGCGCGGACGGACGGCGATCGTGAGTCTGCGCTCCGAGTTCCTCAGCGCCCGACACCGACACCACGGCCACCCCTCTGCGGTGGATTCCGCGAACCTGGTGAAGAACCCGCGATGCAACACAAAGCCGGGGACGAGGGCTGGGCAGGTGGAGAGCGGGGGAGGAGGGAGGAGGAGGCGGCTCCTTCGTTCGTGGACTGAGAAGCTGAGTTACTATTTTTAGAAGCTGATAGAAAATAAAATACTAGATTACCCCTAATTACACGAATTTAGTGGAGGAACCGTGACACGGGATAGCACGGGAGGAACTCAAGCACAGTAAAAAACTCTCTATATATAAAAACTCTCTAAAAACAATGGCCTTAGCTTATTTTACTGCAAGTCCTGTCGCTGTGTGTATAATAATATGACACGAATTTTATCCAGTTTTTCAATTATCCAAAAGTTTGCATTATATAACAAGTGAGCAACAACAATGTTTTATCAATTTTTTATTTGTTTTTGCACTATCTTGCTGTGATGCTATTTGCACTGCAAAACTAGACTCAAAAACCAGAAATGAGCTAGAGGAATGGACAAGACTAATTGCTGTGGAGATAGGAACGGTGTTTACACACTTCACTTTATCTGAGATAAGAAGTGCCACAGATAATTTCTCAGAAGCAAAAGAAACTTGGAGAAGGAGCTTTTGGTCCCGTTTACTGGGTGAGTTATCACTTCTAATTGTATGCCAACTCTATGTGGGACATTAGCATTATTTTTTATGAGGCAAAAACACGACTATAATATCAATTGTGATAAAGAAAAATTGAGTGATGCAAATCACATAAAATTGAAATACATGAAAGTAGAAATTCAAGAAGCTAGAAGAGTTATTTTACACATCATTATAATAGTTCTGAAATTGGTTCCTCTCGCTATGAATGTATTCCTGTTTTCCACACCAAGATCCAAATTGTTTTAGTGGGCTATTGTTCTGAAAACAGCCTATAAATAATATTAAATAATATTAAAGTTAGTTCATTCATCGGCACTTCATGATATACAACTCAATGTCTCAAATGATGCTTAGGTAAAGAAGCTAAAATAGTAGTAGGTAGTGTCAAATCCTAAAATGTCAACAAATGAGCTGATTTTTATCTCCATTGTGGTATTCCAATGATGCATCCAATTATGTTACATGTTCAAAAGCATTACAAGGGTAATCAAGCGGCTCTTTCAAAGCAATCTCCAATAAGCTTATCTCTGTCATATATTCATATTACTGAAATCTCCACATACAGTGTAGACTTCTCATTGAACCTGGCTCTGATACCACTTGTTAGAACTGGGCCCGACTCCTCCTCCCAAAGCCCCTAGGTTACTTGAGTTGTCCCGGCCCACATACCGCCGCTCACCCTCGGTCCACCGAGCCCCAATATATCAAGGTCATGGGACTAACTCAACTTAAAAGACAAGCCTAACAGGTGGGGACCGCCCCGCCTTCTATGTTGTGCTCCCCCACCATCAATTACAGATGTGGGACTAACCCCAACAATCTCCCCAAGTCACACATCGGACCCAACTCTTCAACTCACACTTTTGTATGGCCAAGACGTTTGTCAATGATAGGGCTCCCTCGAACGAGCTCCCTCGCTTTGTGACCATGCCGAGATTTCTTGCGGGTTCTCATTATTGGACCCGGCTTCAATACCACTTGTTGGAAACGGGCCGGCTCCTCCGGTCGGGGACCCTAGGTTCCTTGGAGCTATCCCGGCCCACCAACCGGGTGCCACTCCCCTCAGTCCACCGAGCCACAACATATCAAGGTCATGAGCCCCCAACTTTTTGTAATTCGGCCCTTTTTTGAACAAATTTTACATTTACCCCCCCGAGCAACTTAAATGCACGTTTGGACCCTGGGGGTCGGAGCCGGGAGTTCGCGCCGAGGTAGAACGTCTTGGCGCTAGCCCGCTCGGCGCCGAGGTTGGAGACAATGGACACGGTGGCGAACGAGGTGGCAACGACGTGGCGGGAGGTCGGCGCCCGGGTCGGCGCCGTTCGGCGCCCGGATCCCGGGCGCCGAGGTTGGAGTTGTAGATCCAGGGCGCCGACCTCCCCCAGATCCCGCCGCCGGGGCCAAAGTGCAAAATTCCACGCAAGATACTCTCCTCCCCGAGTGAATCGAAATCGATTCACCCCTCTCACTCAACCAAACCGGGCGCCGCCGCCGCCCCCGTGCGCACGCCGCCGCCGCCGCACTTCCGCCACGGCGGCGTCCCTGTGCGCCCCTGGCGTCGTCCGCCATCCGCCGCCCCACTCCATCCGGCCGCCCTCGTCGTCACTTGGACCTCCGCGACATCGGCGGCGAGGGCGGCCCCCGCCTCTCCCCGGGGTCCCCGCCGGCGGGCGCCCGGTGGCGGTCGCGCCCCCCATCTCCAAAGCCGCTCCCCCCAGCCGCCTCCTCCCAAGGGCGGCGCCTCGGGCGCCCGCCTCCTCCTCTGCCCAAGCCTCGTCCCCGAGGCCGCCGCCTCTCGTGTAATTTTTTTTTTTGCATTTCCACTGGTATATGTAGTTAGGAAATTTAATTAGCATATGTTAGCATCTTTAGGAAATATAGTTAGCATTTGTAATTAGGAAATATAATTAGCATATGTTAGCATATTTAGGAAATATATGTTAGCATATGTTAGGAAATATAGTTAGCATTTGTAGTTAGGAAATATAATTAGCATATGTAGTAAGTTAGCATATTTAGTAAAATATAGTTAGCTTATATAGTTAGGCAATGTAGTTAGCATATGTAGTTAGGTACTTAGATAGTTATTTAGATAGTTATGTGTAGGTATGGTTAGTTAGTTAGTTATTTATTTTAGTTATACTCATAATAACTTTGGTGTTATTCATACCGAGTAGATGGACAACATAGTCAATCTTTATTATGGAGGAAGTGTGGAGGAAGATGAGTTCTCCGAATGTGAGTTTTGTTGGAATGCGAGTGGTGCCTCTCCTATTCGAAGACCGGCCTATCTTTTCTCAGCTTGTTGATAGTGCTCGTGATGAGCTCCAATTCAATTCAACTGATGGCTTCACATTTGAGGGGGTGCTTCATTTTGGTAAATCAGGCCGTATCTTGAGGCGGTTGATTGCAATCATATCAGAGGGTCAATGGGACAAATATGTGAAAACAGTAATGAAGAGTGAGTTCCAATGTTTGGATTTGGTTGTGCGGAAGGTGTCCAATAATGATAGCCCTCATGGACATTCACCCCCTCATGGGTTGTCACTAGAGCCGGAGAATGCAGCACCCTCGGAGCCTCCGTTACCCAACCGTGAGGTGGATGTTGAACCTGTGGTTGTGGTGCCCGATGCTTAGTCAGCCCCGAATGAGATTGGTGACCCTCAGGAGATCCCTTTGACCCAGAATCATCCTAGTAAGTGAATTAGGTTCTATTTGGCTTTTCTTATTCTTCGTTCATTCCTTTCCTTTGTCTCAATGCTAGCCTTTTTTTTTTTGCATTAAATGCAGGCACCAATCCTGATAATGATGGTTGTGGTCACGTTCGTCCATCAAAAAATGTGGCCCCAGGGTTTATAGCCTCTAACAGTGTGAATGTTCAAATTGAGGATGATAAGGAGCCTTATGCCTCGGCAATGGCTGTTGATTCTGATGATGACCGCCATGTTGCAGCTTTGAGTGCAGAAGAAATAGAGCTCATCAGACGTGTTTGTCCTGATCGTGATCCACTGGTTCATGAATTCAGCTCCCTCAGCACTTGTCAACAGGCTTATAACGAAGGGAGAGATGGCGAGCTACTAGAGGCTCTTGAGTCTAGTGCTAGCTTGGAAATTAAGAAGGGCATGGTGTTCAAGGACTTGCCAACCCTAAGAAGGTGGTTACAGGAGTATCTGTGCATCGTAAAAGGCCTTTCAAGGTACTACACTCTTATGTTGAGCGCCGTTACACGGTGGTGTGCGAGGCGTCAGATTGCAATTGGAGGGTCTGCGCTCGCATACAGAAGGACACAGGGAAGTTTAAGATCACCAAAATTGTTGGTCCACACACTTGTGCCCAGACCGATCTAAAACAGAAACATCGACAGTTGACCTCTACCCTCATTGCCAAAGCGTTCTACACAACATTGAAGTGTCAGCCCAACTTGAAGGTCAAAGCAATTATGGATATGGCTCAAAAACTATTTCAGTATGAGGTAACGTACGGTAAAGCATGGAGGGCAAAGCAACGGGCATGGAAGATGATTTATGGGGACTGGGAGGAGGGGTACGAGCAGCTGCCTGCAATGTTCAATGCCATAAAAGCAGCTAATCTAGGAATGCATTACGAGTATATCCCGAAGCCAAATGAAATGAAGGATGGGAGGGAGATATTCTTCTGTGCATTCTGGTGCTTTCCACAGTGCGTCGAGGCCTTCAGGCATTGTCGTCCAGTGTTATCCATTGATGGCACCTTTCTGCTTGGCAAGTACATGGGCACACTTCTTGTAGCCATTTCATGTGACGCAGACAACGCTCTGGTGCCTTTGGCTTTCGCTTTGGTGGAGAAGGAGAACAAAGACAGTTGGGGATGGTTCATGCGGCTTGTTCGGATACATGTCATTGGCCCTCATAGAGAGGTTGGTGTCATATCTGATAGACACCAGGGCATACTCAGTGCCATGCAAGAGGTGATTCTAGGGCACGCACCTCTGCACCACCGTTGGTGCACCCGCCACCTTGCAGAGAATTTACTTTGGAAGGATGGCACGAAGGACAACTTCCCTCTATTCGAGGAGGTTGCACGCATGCTTGAGGTGCAGTTCTTCGAGGAGAAGTTGGAGCAGCTAAAAACGGCAACAAACGCAGAAGGAAAGCAGTGGCTGAGAGGATTGCTGAGAGAACGTGAGAAATGGACAAGAGCCTACGACGTAGGTGGATGGAGGTACGAGTTTCAAACTAGCAACATGGCCGAGTCATTCAATAGTGTGCTGAAGGGTATACGTGCCATGCCCGTCAATGCCATTGTATCATTCACCTTTTATAGGCTAGTTGCATGGTTTAATGAGAGACACGCTCAGGCATTGGCACTACAGAGTAAGAATAAGAAATGGGCACCTAAACCTAAAATGCATCTGGACAAGGCAAAGGATAAGGCTAGCACACATGATCCCGTTTGTTTTGACCACAGCACCGGCAAGTATGAAGTCACAGAAAGGGCTTATACAACGTCTAATGGTGAGCTACGGCCATCAAGGAGTTATGTAGTGGTTCTCTGTCAATTCACATGTAAATGTGGGAAACCAAGGCAATACCACTTTCCTTGTTCTCATTATGTTGCAGCATCTAATCATCACAATTTTTCATACGAGAACCAGATACCATATGAGTTCAGTGTTGACAACCTTGTACAGACTTGGTCCCCCCATTTCGAGCCTTTCCTAGACGCCGGTCAGTGGCCACCTTACACTGGCCCGAAATACATAGCCGATCCTACTACACGTTGGGACAAACGTGGAACAAGGAAGAGGATGAGGTACAAGATGGTTATGGATCAGGTTTCCGGTAGAACGAGGCGAGGGAGAGCAAAACTGAACCCGAGCAGAACCAATGTGGCAAATGCGGTAGACTTGGACATAAATCTCGTTCTTGCCACTGGCCACCTAGCCAGGTGAAATTGATTGTTGTATGACAAATAGTTTCCTACCACCCAAATGCAATTTATTTGGTCATATAGAACTAATATGTACTTTTCTATTTTTTTCCGGATGGAGCAGTTCCACCTCTCGGAGCCGTACTACGAGACGAACCACCGAGGGGCGACTCACCACGGAGGCGGGTAAGTACCAAGCTTATGGTTTTTACTTTTATCTACCTAAGTATTTTTTCCACTAATTAACGTAATCATTTCAATGCTTGCAGGAACTGGCCCCTCTTCATCATCGAACCCATGATAAGTTCGAGGACATGCGATACGACGACAGGTACACTCCTCTCCTTGAGAGGGCTGGACTTGACGTCGTATCGTACCAGGTTCGCCGTGGGTTGCCCCCATTCAACCCAGCGGCGATCACAGCTCTTGTGGATAGGTACCGTAATTTCAAAGTCATACACATTCATTCAGATTAAACATTGTTGTTCTCCTTATAAATGTACTGTTTCTTTTGTTTTGTAGATGGAGGCCGGAGACTCACAGCTTTCACCTACCTTGCGGTGAGTTGACGGTTACACTTGAGGACACACAAAAGTTCCTTGGTGTCCGTATAAGTGGCCGCCCAGTCATCGGCCACTGCGATCCTAGGGGTTGGAGAACAAGAGTGGAGCAATTCCATGGAAGAGAGCTTCCTCCTGAGACACCTAAGACTCGCAGAACTGGAGTACTCATCAGTTGGTTGAGGGAATATTTTGGGCAGTGCCCTGGACTTGCAAACGAGGAGACAGTCATGTACCACTGCAGGGCATGGATCATGCACCTTTTTGGTTGTGTGCTCTTTCCTGATGGGACTGGAGACAGCGCTTCTTGGATGTACCTACCGTGTCTTCTTGGGGCGGGACACGGCGGGGGCTACAAATTGGGGCTCTGCAATGCAGGGTCCTTGTGCCGACAGCTCTCTGCGAGGCATGCCGCCGGACTAAGGACAACTCTTGTTTAGGAGGCTGTGTGTACCTGCTTCAGCTATGGATGTGGTCCCATCTACCGGTCGGTCGACCCATAGTTGAGGAGCGTCGTGCATGGTTCGACGAGCCTGGCCTTCGACGACGCCCTACATATGCGTACCTTTGGGACCAAGTGAAGGGTCCCTTCGCTTGGACTACACGTGCCTACATCGAGTATGCTAACGAGCTTGACGATCTAACTCCAGGATTGGTGAGTTCTTTCAATAAACTTACTTTGAAATAACAGAAAAAAGGGTTATCTCGACTACAGTTCCATATGTAGGTTACTTGGCGGCCATTCCACAAGGATGAGAGTGACGACGATGCAAGTGACGATGACGAGGAACAGGAACAGGAACCGGAAATTGTGTACAACGTCATGTGCAATTTGGACGACAACCTCTACCTGATGCGTTGCCCATTGATTTGTTTCTATGCGGTTGAGTGGCACCTACCACACCGGGTTGCACGTCAGTTCGGGTTGAGGCAGCAGTGGCCAGTGCCCCCGTTCTCCACGTCCATAGAGTTGCACAAGTTAGTATTTCTGCATTATTTGTGTTTATGGTTCATTTCCTCATGTGCAATAACTTTATTTGCTTTTATACAACAGGATCGATCGTCATAAACAGAAGAAGGAGTGGGACTTTGAGACCTTGCACCGTCCATACATCGATTTATGGGACAAATTGCACGATAACTTGTATCATAATGATGAGCCACACACGCAGGACAACTTCAGAGCGTACCTAAATTGGTACAGACATGCTACGAGGATCAAGATGAAGGTGCAATGGACGCAAGAAGACTATGCCGATATGGCATCCTCTGAAGATGATGAGACTTCTTACGATGTTGCAACGAGGGTAGGGACATAGGTCGAAGCTACGCCGAACCTAGACCGAGTGGTAAGTTATTTAGATGCAACAGTACCGGAACGAGGACCATTTGGATGGCACCATGTCTATTCTTAAATTACTTTAAAACCATGCTATGCTTCCTTTGTGCAGGGCAACGCGCTAAAGATATCTGTGGTTGAGATCGAAGCCTTTCCGAGAAACAACGTGGATGAGGGCACACTAGACATGTTTCTTGGTGTAAGTTAACAGTACTCTTGTTTCTTTTGGGCAATATGGCACTGACCTGTACAATAAACTATCGAATCTAATTATTTACTATATGTCAATATGCATGACAGAGGTTGGCACGTAGGCTGCGGCGAGCGTGTGCTCGCTGTGGTACTAGCACACTGATGGATGCACGCAGGACACCAGGAGGTGATTGGGATCCATGGACTACAGAAGGTGCTGCAGCACAGAGCTCATCCACGGCAACTGTGGCGACTGTCCAAGGCAATGAAGACGAGGACGACGAGGGAGAAGAAGAGGAGTTCGATGACCATGGCTATGATGAGCCCCACTACTCCGAGCTCGAGGATGCCCCTTCTACACAGCCTACGCAAGTAACGGGAACAAGAAAACGTGCTCCACTGCTAAGGTACACTCCAGGCACAGGTGCTCTTAGGCGCAAGGGTAAGGGTAAGGTGAAACCTGCAGTGGCGATATTGACAAGAAAACGTAGACTATTTGGGTTGCATGTTCTTTGGCCATTTTGGATGTTCATTTTGGACTGTATCGACATTGTGGACATGGACTATATGGGTTGCATGCTAGTTAATCATTTCAGATGATACTATGTTTATCTAATTTGTCATCTCTCTATTTGTAAATGTGGATGCTCGAAAACAAGGGAAACTCTTGCATTTTTTTTTATGCAATTTCCATAAATTATGCAATTTCTTTTTTTTTTTTTTTTTTTCTTAAACTAAATGTAGGTGACGTGCTGCACACCATAGCCACATGCTAATTTTGATTTTTGAATCTTTTGTTTTCTTGATCTCTGTAATATGTGTCATGTGTTGCTAATATCGTGTATTTTGCTATGCATTTAGCTTGGTGCATGTCAGTTAACTACATATACTAAGTTACTACTTTTATATTAGCCATATATACGCAATGGATTTGCCTATCTCAAACTAAAAGACAAGGTACATTGAAAAATAGTATATTGTAATATTCACTACTTCGCCTGCCACTGACCGTCGGGGTTGCTGCTGGTCTTGGGCGGCGACAGGTCGAAGGGCACTTACATGGGTTGGCCCGTCGTCACCTTCCTGCCGTAGCCCAGACGGCCATTCCTAGAACATTGACATTTCTCGAGTCTGCACATGCATGCATCGTTGTTTTTTAAAGAGCGCATCCACAACCACAACTTTCCAAAATTTCAAAATCTTCCAAGTATTTCATTACGTAAGAAAACACGGTCTGTTCATCCTTGTCTCAACTATGAGCATGTTTTCTCCCTCTGGAAGAATGTTGTACAGCTTGGCTACTGACCAAAATATATATTTGATCATGCTTATATTGCTTCAGCCATCCTTGGAACGGCATTTTAGGTTTTTGTATAACTTTTAAATTTTCTAACTTACAGAAAACATCCGGCCATCCTGAGTTAGCGCAACTGAATGTGTAAAAAAAAAAAAAAAAAAAAAACAGGTGACGATAGACGATAGGCCAATTTATTTGTTGTCGTGCGGTGACGTGACGGATATTTGATTTGAGATGTGGCTGATATTTCCACGAGAGTTAGAAATTGCATTGGAGATCAAGCGGGTGGAAAGTGAATTGAGAAATGTGCAGGTCGATCTATTTGATAGATCAACAAGCACACATGAAATTCCGATTGATATGAAATTGGAATCACCGGTGCACCAGACCATGTGCAGTATATTGCACCAGAAACATTTAAAAAAGATTTGAGCTTTTTAATACGATTTTACAAAATTCAGGGAACCCTAGAGAAAGGGAAAGTCTGAGGAACCTTCAATTTCGATGATAACATCCATGCACAAATCAATTAAAAAATCAATTGGTTTCTCATAGGGTAGCACTTACAATGGCACTGAAAATTTTCCTCTTCTCATTTTTTTTTATGATTTGTTAATTATCTTTCTGTTAAATATATTGTACGAAGTAAATAAAAATGAGGAAAATTTTATGGTTCTCATGTCGTCATCGTACCATACACAGTTGCACAGTTGCATTGATCAGTCACTAGGCTTTTCAGTGTGCTCAGTGAGTACACTAGGCTTTTCAGTGCTCAGTGAGTACACTAGGCTTTTCAGTGATATGCTTTTAATATAGCAACAGTAGTGCAGACTGAAACGTACATCAGTAGTAGGCTTTTCAGTAAACGAATGTAGGCTCCTTTTTCAGTGAGTCATCAAATCATCTTGTATGCTTTTTAGTGAATGATCAATTCATCGTATAGTGTAGGCCTTTCAGTGAGTCATCAAATCATCGTGTAGGCTTTTTCAAGTGCAAGTTTTCAATGCACGGGTTGGCATTACTCAGATACAGCAACGACACAATGCACCGGCTACGAAACCTACCTTCCTCTATATATACAACCAGTTTCATTCAATGGTTTCGAAAAACCAAACGAGTAGAAATGTCTGGAGGCTCTTCTAGTGGGAGAGGGAAGGGGGTGAAGAAGGGAAATGGCAGCCCGTGGGAGGTAGATCCCAATGCGTTGGACGGAGGTGTTGGTCCTAAAGAGTTCAAGGAACCTGACCCAGCTCACTTCCCCGAGGAAAGTAAGAGAGATTTCAACAGAGACAACCCTCTCAAGAACTACGACAAACGCAGGAAAGAGTGGCCAAAATGTATGCATGGTGAGGATTGCTTGGTGCAGATGATGACAGAGGGCTCAAAAGGAGGTCGCCGTTTCTGGAAATGCCCGCACACTATCGTAAGTGCTATTGTTTATCCTTTTCTAATTTTGTTTCTCACTACAACTCCCTCTAACAAGATGTACTTATTTCAGAGTTCTGAGACCCGCGAAGGCTGCGGGTTCACTAGGTGGATCGATCCTCGGCCACTTTTCCCACATCAGCAGTACATCTACTACTTGCAGGACAGAATCTTCGATCTTGAAACGGAAATTAGCAACGGTAGGCCAGACTACGAAGAGGAGGAAATCTATAGCGGTGACGACTCACAGCAAGTAACATGCACCGATCCGTACTGCTCCTGCCCTTGTCACAAGAACAATGGGCCACCGCCGCCCCCACCACCTCCAGCGCCACCAACACATGATGCATACTATGGAGAAGGTGCAACACAGTTCGCTATGTGGCCACACTACTAGACACGACATAGTTGACTATGTGGCCACCCTAAGGTTGATTGTTGTTTGTTTTAAATTACCTAAGGCATGTTAGGATTAGTGCAGAACTGTTGTACCCTAGTTTGGTATGAGTTCTCACATGCCATTTCGTCTGCTTGATTGTTGCTTTAATTACCTAAGGCATGTTAGGTTTAGTCTAGGACCTCTGTACCCTTGTTTTGTACATGTTCTCACATGCCATTTTGCGTGTTGTGTCGTACCCTTGTTTTAGTGGAAATGTCAATTCATGTGTTGTGTCGGGTGAATTATGTTATATATGCTAGTTCCTTTAATTTTACCACTACTTCAATTCATTTCACTAATTCAAAAATAGTAAACTACAAAATGTACTGACAAATAACGAATCAAAAAACACAATTCAAAGATCCAATATTACATAACGAAACAACATTTGAAGTTCAACATAACAAACTAAACAACGAGCAACATGTCTTAGTCCGACAGAATAAAAGACCTACACCATACAACATTGTTCATAAATAAACCACATAACTAGCAAGTCCTGAAGACTACTGGGTGCAACGAGGCCACTTTCCCTTCCTCAAGGCATCGGGGTTCTCCTCCAACGCTGCCTTAGCTCGGCGCACACGTTCAAGCTTCTTCTCCCTCTCCTCCCTTTGAGCAGCAGCTATCCTCCTTTGCTCCTCTTCCTTGTGCTCCTTCTCTTCAACAGCTTTTTCTTCAACACCTCATGCCTCGCCTGGAGCTCCACAGTCCACTCCTTCATTCCTTGCAGATGCTCCTTGTCACTCTACTTGATCTCAGTGTCGATCCACTGCTCAAAATCACAGAGCGGTGGAGGGGTCTGCAAAAAAGGCAATTGTTACAAGGGAAATATATAACCAGGCGATAAAAAATGACAAGAAATATACTCACGAATAATCGAGTGCGACGCTATTGCTCAGTAGGCTCCCATGCAAAATTGGCACACATCCAATACCTCTGCCTATAGGTTTCCTCATCTTCCGATATATCTACTTTGCAAGGATCACCACAATAGCACATCGCTACTGGAACACCCTCAGGGAGAGGCTTATGGACATAGGGATCTTCTGGCAAACGAGTGTAGCTACAACCGAAACAAATTCATTTCATTAACCGCAACCATATGACACTAAACCCTGAACCAATGGATTACCATTTCAAGTGTAACTAATCAAAACGAAATAATCGACAATGACAACATCCTACCTTTGTTTCTTAGCTTTGCCACGCCTTGGCATTCTACCATTACATGGAAAACAAAAAAAAATGAATGCACATACTAGGGTATTGAAAAACTAGCAATATATATGAAATCAATGGAAAAAAAATTGAGGAGTGGGGATAGAATACCTTGCTCGCGAAGATGTATGGACCAAATCAAAATTTCACGGTTTAAATCAACGATTTAAGAGATTGGGAAGGTGGGGGGGAGGGAAGAAACCGAGAGGGAGGAGGAGGAAATGTTGCTCGGGCGGCCAGGGGCAAATTTGCGAGCTGAAGAAATAAGCGGACCTCGGCGCCGGGATGCAGGGCGCCGGGTCGGCGCCGGATCTCTACGGCTCCGACCTCGGCGCCCGGGATCCGGGGCGCCGACCTCGGCGCGGGACCTCTCGGGCGCCGGCCTCCCATTTTTTCCTACAACGTCGTTGCCACCTCGTTTGCCACCGTGTCCATTGTCTCCAACCTCGGTGCCGAGTGGGCCCCATACGCCGAGACGTTCTCTTGACCTCGGCGCCCGGAACTCCTCGGCTCCGACCCCCTTGATTGTGGTCCAAACATGCAGTTAAGTCGCTCGGGGGTAAATGTAAAATTTGTTAAAAAAAGGGCCGAATTACAAAAAGTTGGGTCATGAGCCTAACTCAACCCAAAAGACTAGCCTAATAGGTGAGTATCGCCTCACCTTATATGTTGTGCTCCCCCACTATCGATTACTGATGTGGACTAACCCCAACAATCTCCCCCGTGGTCACACATCACACCCAATCTCCCCCGTAGTCACACATTAGACCCAACTCTTCAAACTCACACTTTTGTGTGGCCAAGGCGTGGAGCTGGCCCGGCCCACCTGCCGGTGCCACTCCCCCTCATGTCCACTGAGCCACAACATACTAAGGTCATGAGCCTAACTCAACCTAAAAGACTAGTCTGATAGGTGAGGACCGCCCCGCCTTATATGTTGTGCTCCCCCACCATCTATTACCGATGTGAGACTAACCCCAACAATCTCACCACTAGTCACACATCGGACCCAATCTCTTCAACTCACACTTTTGTGTGGTCAAAATGTTTGTCAATGACGGGGCTCCCCCGGAACGGGCTTCCTTGTCTGTGTGTGACCCTACCGAGATTTGTTGCGGGTTCTTATATGGACCTGGCTCCGATACCACTTGTTGGAACTGGACCTGACTCCTCTGGCCGGTGCCCCTAGGTTCCTTGGTGCTGGCCCGACCCACCCGGCGGTGCCACTCCCCCTCAGGTCCACTGAGCCACAACGTATCAAGGTTATGGGCCTAAATTAACCCAAAAGACTAGTCTGATAGGCGAGGACCGCCCTGCCTTATATGTTGTGCTCACCCAGCATCAATTACCGATGTGGACTAACCCCAACAATCTCCTAGTAGGAATGTGTTCATCAATGACGATTGGCTAGTGACGCTTAGAAATTTTGTCACAGAACAAGCACTTTCTATGACGAAATTTCCACATTCGTCATAAGTCAACAGAGCCGAAGCATGAATAATAATAACCAAAACGAGAGCAATGTCATAAATTAACACAACAAAATCATCATAGATAGTGTGGCTCATGTGCCCCACCTTAATGATGAAAGCTATTTGTCATAGATAAGATTTAGTCACTGTCATAGATAGTGTGGCTCATGTGCCCCACCTTAATGATGAAACCTATTTGTCAAAGATAAGAATTGGTCCAACTTGCGATCGCACCAGCGGGTCCCATCACCACGTGGTGCACACCGGTCGCATCCCCATGTGGCGCTGTGGTCACACCATCGGGTCCCACCTCGATGACGTGGCGCTGTGGTCCCACCATTGGCTCCCACCTCGACGACGTGGCGCTGGGGTCCCACCTCGATGATGTGGAGATGCGGTCCCATCAGGGGATCCCACCTAGACTACGTGGCAGTTTGGTCCCACCTCGACGATGCAGCGTCGACGCGTGTGGCGAGGGCAGAGCATATATTTTAAATTTGTCATACTCTACTTAGCCCAAAAAATAGGCCTGCATCATATGTTTAGCCCAAAAAAAGTTAAAAATATGATTGCAAAAGAAATCAAACCCAAAAGACCATTTGCTAAATTATTCAAACTAAATAATTTTGTTACTTTGTTGCATGTATATGGTGCATATCACGAAACTAAAAATATTCTCGATGTATATGCTGCGGATGGGAACAAACCAGTACACTTCCGTTGGTTGTTTGAAGATGGGGAATTACAGTTGAAGAAATAGTCCAACTTGTCCGACCTGCCCAGCTCGCCTCTAGGAAAAAAAGAAATCGGCCAGCCCACTGCATTCCCTCCTCTACTCGGCCAGCCGAGCTCGCTTCTAGAAATATATACCTATTAATAAAGAGAGAAAATTTTCGTCGTCCATCCATCCTTCTCCCTCTTACTACCGGACGAGATGGAGACCAAACTTATCTATATCTATATCTATACCTATTAATAAAACACGAAAATTTCTACCATTTTTTTTTTTTTCACCATCGTTTTCTTCCACCTCTTTCTTGCCTTTTGTGTCCGCCCCTCTTTTTGTCCGCCTGCCCTCGAACTGTCCATATCCTCCATATCCATATCCATATCCATATCCATACAATACACGACATATGGAATAGAGATAGGAAGAAAAGAAACTGGAGTAAAAATTGGACCAAAATTAGATATAAAAATTGCGTCCAAATCCAACCGAAAATCGAACGCAACATGCATTCATCCGTCGCAACCCAAGGTAATCAAGACTCGAAGAAATCGAGTCGCAATCAAGACCCAAACAACAAGAGAGACAAGATAAATACCAAATAAAACTAGATCGAAGCTCCCACGGATCAAAATCGAGTCTACGACAGGTCAAATAAAATCCTGCGATGCTATCAGGGCTCTTGCCGGATGAGATCGAGGCACCCATGAACCAAAATTGAGTCTACCACAGACCAAAATCGGCAATAAAAGCTCGCAATGCTACTGCCGCCTCGCCGAGTCGGGTTGCTGACTTTTGCCCCGCACGGGCGAACATGGACGCGCAGGCGCGTTGTCGGAGCACTGTCGCCCACGACGGCGAGGCATCGTTGGAGCGTAGCTCGCTACTGTTGGAGCGCACTAACGAGGGTGCAATGGCGAGGTGCTGTAGGAGTATGGGTGCGAGCGACACCAGCAAGGCAGAGTGCAGGACTGCAGGCACGGGCGCAGCTGCGCGCCAGCCTCCTTTGTGGCTCCTCCGTGAGTGTGGTGGACAGTTTGCTGGGTGGCTTTAGGGATGTTTTTTTGGTGCTATTATATGTAGTAGAGATATGGACGATGAATCCGCCTCTGAGCCCCAATATTTCTTTTATGGAGACGGTTGTATCACCTTGGTCTTAGAACCAAACAATCTTCAATTTAGGAATCATCGTATCATCTCTAACCATCCCACCAACCTAAACACTAGTTCCTCAAACAAGCTCTTGGAGTAATAAAAAGGTTTTCATTCACGTTTGGTCTCTGCGCCAAGACCATGAATCAAAAAGGTCAAAAAGCAAGCACACAGCACCATATAATAGCTGACCGCAAAAAAAAAAACACACTAAATAAGCAGCTTAGCCCTCGGGAGCACTCCATGCGTCATGCTAAAACATCAGCCTGTGTTCACGTGTCGTCTCTTGCCCGACAACTGCTAGAAACTTGCGAAGTAATTAGACACTGCCGGCCTATTTGTCAACTGGTATTCCCTCGTGGCCACGAGGCACTGCACCTCCGTTTCAAATTATAAGACGTTTAGACTTTTTTGGTTCATCCATTTAGTTACGTATCTAGATATCAAATTTGGATGAACCAAAAAAGTCAAAACGACTTATAATTTGGAATGGATGGAGTAAATAACTGTACCGGATATGGCTAGGCGATTATTGTTGTCTCTAGGTTTTGCAAAAAGCGAATATTCGTACCCACCGAAAGGTTCCTACATTTCCTACCTATGACGAAGAATTGCAAAAGGAGAGAAAAGGAGATCATAATTTTTGCAATATGGCGTACGTGCTGATGTGAGTTTGACTGTCGACATAAATATGATCGTTATTGCAAAAGAAGGAAAATACAATATGATGGCTTCCTGCTTTAGAATCGAAGAGCCACTTGATTTCCGAATATAGGCCAACACTGATGTTGACACAATTTACTTTCAATTCATGGATGATCTTATCCTTATTAGAGCATCTCCAAGAGACTCTCTATTTTTTACTCTTTATTTGACTCTCTATTTGTCTCTCCATAAAGATTACACTCTATATTAAGCATCTTACTCCAACAGACTCTCCATTTCTCATCTTCTAGTGTGGCTAGCTAGATTGGCTAGCTAAATTTAGCTACCGAAGAGGCCAATTTAGAGAGCCGGATGGCTTGGCGAGTTGGATAGCTAGTCTGTTGGAGAGCTATTTTAGTGTTGAGCAGCCAAAATTTGGCTTGGAGAGCCATTTGACTAGTCTCTTGGAGATGCCCTTAGGCTGCAAGTAAATGAAGAGAACCTGCCGTACTTGGTCACTTCTATACGACTATACGTGAAGGATATCCCGAAGCAGAGCTTGTTTATTTTACTGCATATCCATGTGAGAGTTTACTGGTGTTTGTCTAATAAGTTACAAGTCAGTTGCCGAAGGATTAAAGCCTCTGAATTGTGATGCTCATATTGTTGACATGAACACTACCAGCAAGTTTGAGAACATGCATATTGTTGTACGTATGTTGATCATCACGGTCTTTTTCAGAATCACAGCTCAAGAAAATGGTGGACGATTCCTTGGTGTTGATGGGTGGGGAACAAAGACTCGTCAACTGCCCCGCGCGGTGGCAAAAATATATTGTGCGTGTGTCACAGCTCAAATACGACCCGGCCCAAGGGGGGCTAGGCCCGACCCAAGGGGGCTAGGGCCCCTCGCTGGGGAGAAGGGGGCGGCCGCCCGCCGCCGCCGCCGCCGCCGTCATCGTCAATACCTCGTCGATAAAATTAGGAAATAAAGAAATAGGAAATAAGGAGTTTACGTCGAATTAGGAAATAAAAATAAGATTTGCTTTGTAAAGGGATATTCCGATTTATAAGAAAATCTCGTATTAGGAAAACTAAATAAGATTTGCTTTGTAAAAGGTATTCCGATCTATAAGGAAACCTTTAGAGATTACTTGGTGTGCAAGTCCGACCGAGCCATGGATCATGAAGATGGAGATGCTCTTCATGCTGCAGCAGGACATCGGCCCCGATGATTATGTACGGTACCTTTGCTTTTCACCTTACAGGTGCGGCACAACTCACGGTTCCTCCGCGCCGACCGGGAGGCGCCCCCGAGTTGTGGGACACCTTCGGCGTGGTGCCTCGCGCGTGACTTCGCCGCCCCGTCGACCCGCGACACTACTGGCGACCTCGCGCCACCAAGGCGGGGCGACACCACCGAACGACAACATTGGCGTCTTGAGCTACGCCACGCCGCCGGCTTCCCGAGCGAGCTCCATCGCGTCCACATCTTCATCTCCGGACTCCGCACGCCGCTACGGGAGGCGGTCCAGCGGAGGCGCCCGCCGCGATGGACACAGCGATCCACCTCGCTCGTCACCTCGACGCCCCCCCTCCACATTATCCGCCGCGCCTTAGTGACGGCGCGATCGGCGACATCGGCGGCGACAACGGCAAAGACGCGCCGGCCGAGCCGATGGCGCCCCGAGCCATTGCAAGGGTCACCTCGCCATGGACGCCTTGGGCGACCGCGTCCCCTATGAGCTCCTCACCAAGCTCCGTCGCGCCCTCTAGGGACCGTGAGCTGCAAGTCATCGCCACTACCATCGAGCTCCAAGCTGCGGCGCCAACCTCGACACTATACAACGGCATCGTCGGGTACACCAACCGCTACTACATCCCGGCAAAGATCCATCCTCTTTGCAAGATCTTCTCTGCGGCGGCGGGATTCCCCATGGCATCGTGGTCGGCTTCCACCTACCGACGACCTCGCCATCCACGCACGCCTTCCCGGCGAGCATCCTGGCGATGGAGGCATGTCCTCATGGTTTCCTGGAGGGCGTCACGATCCTCCTCTTCGACGACAATGGGCACCAGTTCATCAACGTCGACAACGTCGTAGTCAGCCATGGAGGTGCGGCGTCCCCTCGGTCGGCCCCCGCCGAGAACGCGGCGACCGCTCTCTGGGGCGCCTACTACACTTCGCCTCGACGCCCCCGGCCTTGGTCGGTCATGCGTTCTGCCGTCACATACGCATGCATGTGGCGGTCGGCTCCATCTACTCCATCTCAAGGCCACCAGCGACCTTGCAGACTCTACACTTCATAGGTATTCTACGTGGCACCATCATGGAGGCAGCCAGGAGTGATCGGCCATATGTGCGAGGGCCAAACACCTACTACTTCTCCATCTACTTCGGGCACCTACACTTCGACCTCTCCTTCGATGACGACGCCTACTACGTCAACGAGGCAAGGGACAGGATGGGGCACCTTCGCCTACGCTATGGTGCGGCCACCGTCGCCCCATTGATCACTTCCAGCTACGCATCGACTTGGAGCGTATGCCAACGCGAGGACGCGTTGCCTCGAGGAACGGTGGGGAGATGTCACAGCTCAAATACGACCCGGCCCAAGGGGGGCTAGGGCGCCCTTGCGCGCGGGACAAGGGGCGGCCGCCGCCGTCATCGTCAATACCTCGTCGATAAAATTAGGAAATAAAGAAATAGGAAATAAGGAGTTCACGTCGAATTAGGAAATAAAAATAAGATTTGCTTTGTAAAGGGATATTCCGATCTATAAGGAAATCTCAGATTAGGAAACTAAATAAGATTTGCTTTGTAAAAGGTATTTCGATCTATAAGGAAACCTTTAGAGATTACTTGGTGTGCAAGTCTCTTAGGGACTATAAATAATAGGGAGATGTAACCTTTTGTTTTCAAGCAGTCAAAGAAAATATTTCCCCCTCTTGCCTCCTAGCCGCCGCCGTCCCCTGCTCCTGCTCACGCGCCGCCTCCAGCGCACCACCACCGCGCCCACGCCGCTGCATAGTCGCCGGACCCCCTGCCCGGGCTGTGACAGTGTGGCATACATGTGACTGTAGACACATATGTTCTACAAGTTCATGTATCCGTTTATATGTCTTGTAACTTGTTGGACTAAAGTAATACAATCATAAAAGTTGTTTTATGGTAAGCAACTGGGTACTGATTCGGCCGGTATAGAGGCTAGAAATTACCTTCCTATTTTAAAACAATTAATCTTGTTACGAGGAAAAGCGTACCTTATATCACCATTACGAACAACGTATGTTGCAGCAATTACCAAGCTAAAAGCGTCTCTAATGGTCCATTATATATTCGATTCACCCTAAACTTCTACAGTATAAATTGGTTCCATCTAGATAGTCAACACGCAAACAGAACCTCTTTACTTTCCGCCCCTACTTTTCGCTATCGGCCTAGAATCAAAAGGGCCGAACAACTGTCAAATTATATGGACTCATTAGGTTTAAAAAGATTCGTCTCTCGAAACAGCCACAATCTATACAATTAGTTATTTTCTATTCATATTTAATACTCCATGCATGTATCCAAACACATTAGATGTGATAAGGAATTAAACATCTCCTATATTTCATAGTGTCGACACGGGAACTATTGCTATCACATTGTAGCTAAGACATGGATGCGCACCCAGATACATATATCATGTGATAGTTTCATTGTTTGATTGACATATAATAGCAGGTAGTAAATAAATTCAATTTATTGGAAGGCTCTGTCTGTTCCCGTGGGTCAGTAATACACGGCCGGCAGTGATGATGCATCATGAGTTCATACCATAAATTTTAGTAAAATCAACTCATTCCTCGTGTATATACTAATTATTAGCTTTGAGAAATAAGATGATGATGAATCAACTCATTCTATTTCACAAACTAAATATAAAAAGTGAGGAGTGAGAAGATGGACCACCTTATTCATCAAACCAAACACACGGACCGCATTGAAGATTATATTCTCTGCTCGTGAGCACTACGTATAATTAGCCATAAGTAATGTACTAACCCAGACAGCTTGATTCCTTGTCCCATTCGTCTGACTTTTTCAGAAGATGAGAAGAAATTTCTAGCTCATCTTATGAATAAGAGGTGATGAGAATTGTGAGCGAAGTTACACTAAATGGTCCGTCGCCCTTTGTTTAACATTTAGTTTGTTTAGTCGGTCTTTATACAAAGTTAAATAAGTCCAAATGCTTTTATAAAAGTATTCCCCACAACACGAAAATATGCTCGAAAATACATATTTACACAGGTAAAAAATAAAATAAGTATATATTCTACCAAAAGTTCTTTTTGAAGGAAACTAATATATTTATCTATATCTATATCTATATCTCTACCTAATACTAAAAAAAGCAAAATTTTTAGTGTATTATTTTTTTTCTACCACCTTGGAAGTCCGGCTCGGTTTGTGTGCCCTTATAAAAGTTTGTTTGGTTCTACATGCCCCTCAAAAGTTTTTCTTGACCTGTGCGCCCAACTTGAATTTCGTTTTTCCCCACGCACCCTTCTGTCAAGTTCTGAAGGTAACGGAGGTTAACCGCAGTGATAAAAGACTTAAATGCCCCTATACTCACATGCTGTTCTGGGAGCTGTTTTTTGGACCTTCGGGCTGTTGTTTTGGCGCCCAAAAGAGAGGGAGGAGAAGCTGGCAAAAATGAGACAAGGCAATAGGCAAATCCATGGGTGCTACACACCTTTGCTGGCATAAATCACATTTTTTTTCATGTTTTTTTTTGGCAAAAACAAATCATGCACGTCCATGGTTGCTACACACTTTGGCTATACCAATCGCTGCGGTTGCGTCCAGATGAGAGCGGCACTCGGCGAGGGGCCAGCAGTCGGCACATTAGAAAACTTTTAATGGGGTCGCAGAAATTCATAACCAAATTGCGAGTTGACAAGATCGCAGAGTATTCACGGAGTATGACAAGAGAAAATATTGAAGTTCTTGCCATTCAATTTACAACAGAATCTAACAGAGTATATGTGACCCAAAAATTGGTTTCCTTGTCCATAACCTTCCATCTCTGCCTTCGTAAAGAGAAGGCACGATCCGATTCTCCAATGCCTGAGGACCGCCCGCTGCCTGAGGCCTGCCCGCACGCCGGATGCGCGCGCGCGCGCCTGCCTGGAGCCCGCCGGATTTGCGTCCGCCGGCCGGATTCGCCGCCACCCGCCGGAAGCCCGCCCGCCCGCTCGATGCCAAACCGCCCGCCGCCCGCCGGATGCGCAGCCGCGCGCCGCCCGCCAACGCCCGCCGGATGTGCAGGCCCCGCCGCTCGCCGGATGCGCAGGCCCCCGCCGGATGCGCCGCCACCGCCCGCCTACGCCAGCCAGCCGCCGCCGCCGCTAGGCTTCAGTCGGGAGAACGAGAGAGGGTGCCGTGGGTTTCAGTCGGGACAGAGAGAAGGACCGGCCACGGACTCGATTCAGGAGTCACGGGACTTCAGTCGTAAGATGCCCAACTCGCCTGGGGCATGATGGACATTTTCACTTCCGGGTCCCACATGTCAGTACGTCCAAACGGAGAAAAAAACGAACGGAACACAGACGGAAGGGTACGTGGAACAAAATGAAAATCCAAGTTGGCACACAGGTCAAGAAAATTTTTTTGAAGAGCCAAAACTTTTATAAGAGCACAAGGTAAAAACCAAATAGGCCGACCAACCGAGATTAGGACTGAGGGAGAAAATAAAAGGAAATACAGGGTTCCGATGTAAAGATGCTAAAGAGAAAGAAAAATGTGGGAAAACATTAATAGTTTTTAAAATATATCAAGGTTCCTGATGCAAAATGTCCGGAACCGAGTGGACCTCCTGGTGGCCTTCTTTATTGACCACGGTTGAATTCTCGGACTGGTCCTGTGAGCTAGACCACGCTCATTCAAACCCTTTTTCTCCATTCCTTTCGTTTTTCTCTTTGTTCTATAAAAACTAAAATTATAGCTTTTATAGATTCTCAAATATTGTCTATGTCATGATAATCATAAAATAATAAATTGTTGTTTAAAATTTTATAGAAGGATAATATATAAATAGTCATATGCATTCTTGTTCACATTTTCTATGAATATTATAGCTTACATTCTCAGCATTTTTATTCTCATTTTCTATGAATATTTGATAGCTTAATTATTTGCTCCCGTTACAACACATGAGCATATTTGCTAGTAATGTTAATTAGCGGTGTCAAATATGGTAGTTGTAATCCTCCTCCTACTGACCAAATGAAAGCACCGTTTAATTATATTTCATTCAGACTATTTAGCGGTGTCAAATATGGTCCGATCATTTATTTAATTCACTATTTAAGGCCTAAACGACACGGGTGGTATGAGCACCATTTCTAGTATACCATATCATTTTAGTTTGTGTTGAGCAATCCGTTCATTAACCACTGCCACATCTAGACTGATGCTCTCATGTAAAGCTTGCAGTCGAACAAATGAGGAGTTAGGCAATACAGGATGTGCTTGGGACTGCTCCCCACGAATTTTGCTCCACAAACTTCACCATGGTCAGACTCTACTAGATTTTTTAGCAAATTTTGCTCCTCAAACTTCACCGTGGTCAAACTCCACTAGATTTTTTTAGCAATTCTTTGATAGGATGCGCTCCTTACTATAACAGAAGTTTGTAAATCTTCAGGGCTGCCTCCTCTAGCACCGATGATGAAATTGATATAACACCGACATGATTCTGCATTGTGGAATCTGGCTGTGACATTATTAATTTGATGGACTACAAGGAACGACCATAGTGCATTTTGTAGCCATCTAATCGGCATAGGTTTCTACGGTAAATTTCATAAGGATAATAGGATGTAACAAATTTAAAAATATATAAACTGAGAGGAGGATAAAATTCCTTACTATGGTTCGAAATGGGAATTGCATTCGCCGCAAAGTTGGCTCGAAAGTTATAATCTAGAGAAAAATCCAGGTGCCTCAGTGGAGGTGGACATCCCTGCATACAACATACCTAATGTAATAGAATGTAGCAATTTTCTCGACTCTTTAATTTACTACCAAAGTACTATATAAAATGTGTATAGTTTTATTATGAATTGTTAACTATGCAACAATGTACTCCTGACTAGGATTGTGGTGGGATACAGAACTGACATTTGCAGCGGAAAGGGGTTGGAACTGTAGTATGGGGAATGCTACGGTACTCCATTTACTTGGTAGGAGGTAATATCTCAAACAAATCTGAGCCCTTAATTTTTTAGATTTTTAAAGTAACTAATTGATTAATTAAGTTAGAAAAATAAAAAATAAATATTGCCAAATCCCCTATCGATGGAAAGAAGCCAGCGCAAGCCCTTCCGTTCCTGCGTGTGCAGTACCTTCTTTTTAATGGAGTCATGAAAAAAATATACTTATGCATGTATAAATCAAGTGGATATTTATTGTCTTCAAAATTAAGTTGATATATCTAAATATAAATCAAAATTCGTACTATTCAATTTGTTTTCGCCTATGATATGTGTGGTGCTTCCATCAAAATATCAATAAATTAAATTAATACAGCTTTAAATTTTTATAGGTACACGTACTTTTGCAAGTTAGGTACACGTACCTATATTAAAAAAAGGGTCACGTACATGGTAATCAGGTACAGCAACACCTAATCACATATTAAGTCCAAATTTGCAAAATAAAAAACACTTACCATATCAACCAAATCACGCATGTATCAAATCTAAAAAAAGATTTGCATATTTAAAACTTTCCTTCTTTATCCTATTTTACAAAATAAAAAACTAAATAAATATATATTTCACATATTACCTCCTAGGAGTTAATAGGTAATCACAATCGCTCGATCGAAATAAATAAACGGCTCACAGTCATTTGGGTGTACTATAGCAATTGCCTTATTACTGACATTGGAGCAATAGAATGATTTAATCATTCTGCAAAAAATTAATTGCTGAATGATGCCTACACCACTCATCTAGTTCATTTGAAGAGAGATGTGAATAAAATGTGCTCCAACTAAGACAAAGTGCTCTAGATGTGTACTCCTAAAAATGTAGCTTTATATATATGATTTCCCCTCTCGATCGGTTCCTTTCATAAGCTATATATACCAAATCATGTTCATATGATTAGATAGGTTAGGGTGGCTCACTATGGGGTCAATGTGAGGAAAGCCAGCCTCGGCTAGCAAAGAATGACGGTGGTGCTCCTTGGGGCGACATGGATGAAGACGGTGCTCGTAGACGACGGGAATGGGGCCAGGGCTCCTCAAGGCGGCATAGCGATTAATTGGTGACAACGCTCCTTCGAGTGGCAGAGAATGGCGGCGGCTCCTTAGGGCAGGGTGGATGAAGATGACAATGCTTCTTGGTGGTGGCAATGAGAGATGAGAAGGCGGAAGGGAGGGGTGGGAACGGGGACCACGGTGGTGCTCAACAGTGATATAGTAGTGGAGAGAGATGAAATGTTGACAGCACAGAGACAATGATGGAGGCAAGGAGATGAAATATATAGGGAGAGGCTTCACTGACAGGTGACAACAAAGCACTGCAGTACTTGATGCAAGAGCATCATTGTTGTTAAAGATGGCAGTGGTTCGGTTTCGGTTCGATATCCGCTGGTTTCGGTTCCCCGGGGTTTCGGTTTTGGTGCTGAATTTCACCCACGGTTTTGTGTTGGTTTCGTTTTGTTTTTTCTTTGGTTTTGGTGCTGGAATTTCACCCGTGGATATCCAATGGATATCCTAAATAAATCATTTAGAATTAAAACTCATGTTTTATAATATGTTAATAGTAACTTATTTACTTAGATTATTAAATTTATTCAAAGTTGATTCATGAAAATATTTATTATTTGTTGTCTCTTGTTTATACATGGTTGTGTATATTATCTACGTTCCGATTTTTGGGTTATCTGCCGCTCGGGTTCGGTTTATCCGGTTTCCACCCGATTTCGATTTTGGTTTTCGAGTGATTCCACCCGATCACCCGTTTTGATTCTGACCCGGTAGTGATGAGAGAGCATCACTGCTGGTTTATTTGTTCTTTCAGCCAGCAGTGATATAGTGGCATCACCATCACGGCTAGGTTTGTCACTGAACCGACAATGACATTATGCAAAACCAGGGAAAAAAAAAAGTTTAATTGTTGCATCCATTCAGATTGTTGGATGCACCTACTGAAGTACATGTATGATCAGCAGCCACAACCTTATAATAATAATAATAAGAATAAGGCGGAGAGTACAACATCCATTCTTACAAGCTTTCTCCTTTAGACGCCTGAGAAGGAGCCATCTCTCTGTAGCATAGGAGCAACCGCCGGCACCGCCGCTGCGACTTCCCTACCGCACTCCTGCCCTGCAGCCGGGCGTGGAGGTATGGCGGCAGGGGCGACATGATGCTGGGCGGAGGCGGGAAGACGCAGCCGCCACGGCCACGGCTAGTGCACATATTCGGCTCGCCGCCAGCGAGGGCCGCATACCGGCGCGCCCGGCGCCTCGGGCGCCGTGGGCGGGTCTCCGCCCCCAACGCCGAGGTGGCGGGACATACTTTCACCGACGAGGGAGCGAGACCCGCCACCGGCTCGACGACCGCCATGGCGACTGCCGTCGGGGCCCGGCCCGAGCGCGTCGGCCGTCGGCGCATCCGGCCGATCTGTTTGGCAAGTGCCTCAATTACCTTTCTCCGCGCGTGGGTGGCCGCCGGCCGGAGCTACCTAGCGATGTGCGGTGCAAGGGCCGTCCGTTGCGGCGTGGCGCAAGCAATCAAGGCGCGGCGTTCGTTGGTGGCCGGGCGCCGCGAGGCCGGTTCGCTCCGCTCGTCCGGGAGCCTCGCGTCCCTACGCCGGCCTCGGGCAAGCGGGCTCGGCGGTTCTCGGGCGAGGATGGGCACGTGGTGATGGGCGGCGGCGGCGATGCCCGCGGCGGCGGGCGCCCGCGGTCGTTCGGCGGGCTGACCCAACAAAGACGGATCGCACCTCTATTGCCGTGATGCCCAGGCGGTAGCGGTGACATGATCGGCGTGGTCCTCGTCGAGCTCGACCGGCCGGCGACGACAACGCGCCTGACGCCCGCGCTTGACCGCGGCTTAACGAGAGGACGATCTTTGTGGAGCTCGCGGCCGCGCCGGTGGTACTCGGGCCGTCACGCGGCCTCCACCGGTCGCCCAACTGGTGGTGATCACCTGTGTTTGCACGCAGGCTTCGTCCCAGCAGATATCGCTGACGCCCTTGACGTCGCCTCAGCTGGGGCATTCACGGGTCACGCCAAAGCGTTGGTGTTCGATGGCCCCTCCGGGTTGTTGCGCCCATGGCGGGTGAGGTGGACACTTCCGTGCGGTGAACGGAGGATCCGCCTCCACTATCGCGGGGCGGGAGCGAGGTCGCCCACGGTGACGCCGAGCTTGGTGGCGAGACGCCCACGCCACACGTGAGGCCGCTCGACGCCTCGCACGGTTTTACGGATGAGGTGCGAGTCGGCGGGAGCCGCCCCCGATTGCCTCTCCACCACGGCGGGAGGTCGCCCCTACCTATAAGACGCAGGAGCAGACGGATAGCCGCCCAACCGTTGGCTCACATACCGACCTCCCGGCGAGGCGCGGTACTCCTCGAGCAACGGTTCGGCAAAGCATTGCTGGCCAACCCGGGTTCACCTGTGCCCAAGAGTATACTGGACGCGTTGCATTCTAGGACTTTGTCATCGACCCAGGTGGAGGCCCTTGACAACGCATTCCCAGCGTTCAACGGGCGTGCGTGGGAGCTCTTCGTCGACGATCCGTAGGGCGTGGCGATGCTCACACTTTGGTTGTTCCTTTTATGTAATATCGACATAAAAATCTTCTGCTAGGATGGTCTAGCTACGGCTGTGCATGTTGACCTCCTTCGGGGCTCATTGGATGCGCGTTGTATATTCGTCTGAACTCTTCTCCTTAATACAATGATACGCAAGTCTTTTGCGTATTCGAGAAAAAAAAAACTATATTTCAAAGGTGCTAAAATAATGCTCGTGAACATGAGACCACGTCAAAGTCAGTGCGTGTTGGGAGTGATGCCTGAGCAAAGCATTCGTTATTGCAAGAGTTGCCTATAGTTGCGTTGTGTTGGATTGATCACAAGCAGCAAGTGTGAAAACACTTGACCAATTGTGGGCTGCAACAGTGCTCACTCTGAGATGTGCAGGAAGACTTAAGACTTCCATGAACCAGCAATAAGTTGCTCTGTCCTCTGCCTTGATCAGAGGCAAGGACTTGACTAAGCCAACATTGTTGACAAGGAAAGCCCCCTCAATGTGCAGTAGCAATGTTAAATAGAGGGAGGCACCCCAGAGCCTTTTCACCCCAGTGAAAGCAACCTCTAGCCACTAATCAGGCAGCTACTAAAGCACTGGGAAGGGTTTCCTAAAACCTCTCCTCTACTGCATTTTGCCTGCTACGACCAGGTACCGGTCGTTGGAATGGCCAACAATCCAACGATGGTATGAACAACCACTCCACCCCTTTTCTAGTGTCCTAGTGGTGGACCTTAATGATCCTGGAAATCTAACAATGGCATAAGAGAAATAATGAGACTTCATAAAAATTATGGCACTATCGTTTGGGCCATATTTCGAGGGAGAAAGTTGAGCATCTCATTAAAGATGAAATACTCCCTCCACTAGATTTCTCTGACGCAGATAAATGCATTGATTGCATTAAAGGAAAATATGCTAAGCAAATTATGAAAGGAGCCATTCGAAGCACCAGAGTTTAAGAACTCATCCACACAGACATATGTGGGCCATTTTCAAAAAAATCATTAGATGGTAATGATTCATTCATAACATTTACTGATGATTACTCCTATTATGCCTACATCTATCCTATAAAGGATCCATCTGAGGCACTAGACAAATTCAAGGTCTTCAAGGCTGAAGTTGAAAATCAGCATAATTGCAAGATAAAGACTGAGATCAGATCATGGTGGAGAATATTATGGAAGACGTACTCCATATGGCCAAATTCCTGGACCTTTTGCTAGGTTCTTGCAAGAAAATGGCATAGTGGCTCAATATTCTACACCAGGTGAACCCCAACAAAATGGAGTGGCTGAAAGGCGTAACCGAAACTCTTATGGACATGGTACGAAGCATGTTAAGTCACTCCACTTTGCCAGTCAAGCTATGGATGGAGGCATTGAAAACTGCTGCACATATTCTTAATCATATTCCCAGTAAAGCAGTACCTAAAACTCCATATGAGTTATGGACTAGGAGAAAACCGACTTTGAATTATATGCATGTGTGGGGTTGCCCGGCTGAAGCAAGAGCCTTCAATCCAAATGCAGGAAAATTGGGTCCTAAGACTATCAGCTGCCTTTTCATTGGGTATCATGATAGATCAAAAGGATATCGATTCTATTGTCCAAAACAGTTCATTAAAAGGATATCGATTCTTGGCAGATGAGCTGATGAGGGGGAGTGAAGCACCCAGAGAAATAGTTCTTGAAGAAAAACGGGTTTATGTCCCAACACCAATGATTCAAGAACCTGTTCTCCCAATTTGTGCTTAAGTTGTACCTCTAGTTGAAAATACTGCTGATACAACACTTGCTGATATCATAACTGATGAAGTACTTGATGAAGATACTCAGTAGCTCCCAGATATGGTAGATGAACCAAGTGATGTACCTTTTAGAAGGTCACAACGAGCAAAGAAGTCCTCTATCTCTAGTGACTATGTCACTTGAGTGAGGATATGGATGAGTTGATGTTGGATGATCATCCAACCTCTTTCAAGGAAGCCATGAAATTTGAGCATTCGTCTGAATGGATCAATGCCATGAAAGATGAAATGAAATCCATGAGCACCAATGGTGTATGGGACCTAGTGGAAATTCCTGATGGAGCCAAAACAGTAGGCTGTAAATGGGTCTACAAAACCAAACGTGACTCCAAAGGGAATATCGAAAGGTTCAAGGCAAGACTCATGGCAAAGGGCTTCACTCAAAGAGAAGGCATTGATTATAAAGAAACTTTCTAGCCTGTCTCTAGTAAAGACTCATTCAGAATAATCATGGCGCTTGTGGCCCATTATGATTTGGAGTTGCATCAGATGGATGTTAAAACAACTTTCCTAAATGGGGATCTAATTACATGGAGAGGAAGCAAAAAAAGAGGTTCTTTAGCAATGCCTTCAAGAAGAAAATCCTCAACGCTGGCCTAGCCAAGGCGCCTATGTAGCGGCTCCCACACCCGAGCACCGCAACGGGGAGGCCTCGGGGGAGCAACATCAGCACGCTGTTCGCGATGGGTTGTGGAGCTCCGTGCTTGGGAATCCCGTGGACCAATGACGCCACTCATTGCCGTGAAGGCCGGTGTGGAGACGGCAAATCTGTGCCCCCGGGGCAAGATCAGCCCCGCCAGCCACCCAAAGGATGCCGCCGATGATGGGGAAGAGGTAAGGAGGGGGAATGGCGGGGTAGCAAGGAAGGTTTGTTGGCCGCGTATAGATTCCCATTTTCGAGGTCCACCACTGTAGGAGAGGTGGCTCCGAGGGAGGGGTGCTAGGGCGCCGACGAGGCTCCCCTCCCCTCCCCCCCCGAAAGTGGTCGCCCATAGGGAGCTCCGGGGAGGGACCCTCACCAGTTACTAATGGGCAAAAGTTCAATCCATCTATTATATATATGTACACAAGATGATTGCGCTCTCCAAACGAATACTCTAAATGTAACTCTATACTTGTAGCTGAACCTAACTCCTCATCCACCATGCGCATGCAGTCCCTCGCCTTCCTTATTACGGCAGTGCTCCTGATCTTGCCGACGGCCACAACCGATGACGAGGTGACGATGGAGTTCATTCCTTCATACTATACGTGCAGCAAGGATGGTGGCCGGTACGGAGAAAACAGCACGTACTTGTCAAACCTGAAGGAGCTGGCCGGGGTGCTCTCGGCAAACGCAAGCACAGACAACTTCGTCTCCGGCGCCGCCGGCCAGGATCCTGACGCCGTCTACGGCTTCGTGCTCTGCCGTGGGGACTACACTGGGTCCTCCTGCAGCAGAAGCCTCTACAAGGCATTC
Organism: Hyparrhenia diplandra; assembly: GCA_015847255.1. Taxonomy (NCBI): domain Eukaryota; kingdom Viridiplantae; phylum Streptophyta; class Magnoliopsida; order Poales; family Poaceae; genus Hyparrhenia; species Hyparrhenia diplandra. Next base: position 11,980 of record JADLZK010011515.1, on the reverse strand, counting down.
CACAACGCCGTTGACAAGGGCTTCCTCTGCCGGCTCTACAAGGACGTCATCATCTACTACGACGACTACATGCTCCGCTTCTCCGGCCACGACGTCCGCCGGAACCTCACGAACAGGCCGGCTTGGGTCGCGTTGAACATGAACAGCGTGACTCGTGTCGCCGGCAAGAATTACGGTGAGAAAGTCGAGAAGCTGACCAAGATGATCGTGGACGTGGCCGCAAGTTCGCCGGGCCGCTACGGCACGGGGAAGGCGTGGGTGGGAGGCAACGACGACGTGAGCACGGCTTACGGGCTGCTGCAGTGCACGCCTGACCTCCAGGCGGATGACTGCCGGAGCTGCCTGGCCGACCTCGTCTCGATGATGCCGGCGTACTTCAGACACGAGTCCAGTGACTACTACGTTGGCGGGAGGATTCTTGGCCCTCGGTGTAACCTGCGGTACGAGAAAGAGCTTTTCTTCCAGGAGACCAATGCCACGCTCCTTATCGACATGCCTAAAAGTAAGTACATATATATACTTCTTTTATTTAAGAAGAAACCAGTAAATTAATATGTCCATATGTTGCAGAGTATATATAGGCTGTGTCATATGTTTCAATTATCTATATGTCTTAACTAAAATTAGACACTTAACCATAGCTGGACGCATACTTTTCTGTGTTTGGCATGATTCTGTCCCTAGCTTCAGCAGCAACTTTCTGCGGAAGAGGCGTACCAACACTTTATTAGGAGGAGGAATCGTTTTATGGTGAAATAGTAGAGGACACTACAAAAAAATGATTTGTAGAAATTTCTCATTTTTGGGCAGGGGTGGCTGGCTCTCCAGCCGTTCTTACAGTGGCAAGCGCGCCCCGCCCCGCTGGAAATCGGCCACCCCTACAAATGGCACAGTAGGGGCAGCTGGTATTACGAATCGGAGGACTTTTTTTGGGTGTAGAGGTGCCGCGCGCGCAATTTATGGGATCTCCTCCGGAGGAGCGCTCAATCGAGAAATTGTGCCAACATACCTTAACTCTAAGAGTACAGATCTTAAATTTGGGTCACATGGATAGAACAAGAATTATAACTCTTATATCTAATTCATCACGTACGTGCTTCTTTTCCTAAAAATAAGTACATATACTCCTTTTATTTAAGAGGAAAAAAAACTAGATATCTGGGTATAATAGTAGGATTTTTTATTTTTTGGGACGTGTCTAGAGGATGGTATTGTTCCAGTAAATTTCAGAGTTTTTATTTTAGTTTAACTTGCACTAAAGGAAAAAATAGGTTTATAATATCAAAAGATCTTCGGCTTACAAAGAATATCACCAAAAATCTTTTGACCTGAGAAAATGTCACTAAAAGTTGCACCCATATTAATCTACCATGTGTGTGCCCATTTATTTATACCTCGATGCTAACTGCTTTGTACCGCACCCGGCCGGCATCTCGTCTTCGGTTTTTAATTTGCAATTGCCGCATCTGAATGGGGATATATACGTTGTTCCAATTAGCATTATTCCTCCACCTAAATCCTTTTGAATTGGTCTTGGTGCATTCTTGAAGTTAATGACATATATACCATGCATGTATTACAAATTAAATCAAATTATTTTGTCTTTGTTATCATTTACAGATCACCACGGCAAAATGGAGATAATTTCAATCACCATCGCAGTTATCCTCTCCATCATAATTCTTGTATATCTACTAGGATGTGTCATACAATGGAGAAAAGGTATAATATTTGACTACCAGGAAAATATTACTGAAATGAAAAACATGTTCCGTGCAAAATAATATTGCTGGATAACCTTTGTCATAAACTTCAACACTTTAGCGACCACCATATGTGTACTTTCTTTAGGACAATGATTTAATTTATTCGAAAATCTTTTGTAGTAGACATGTTGTGGTATTTGTGAGTTGTGACGCCTTATTCCCAAAGTTGAGACAAACATGAAACAGTAATGAACCACCTCTTCAAATTTGTAGGTTTTGTTGGTGCAATTGTTAAGCTAATATTTGTAGGTTTAATGTATTCATTCATTAGTTTAGTCCCTTGTATAGTATAGCTTTATTGGTGCAAGTTGTTTTGGCTATAAACCTGGACTAGTCTTGCCAAGCTACACTGACATCCCTTAATAATACTTTGGGATGAAAGTGGTACAAACAATGACCTTAACTTAAGTTACTGCAAGTCCTGTCTCTATGTATAATAATATGACATCCAAAAGTTTACATTATGTTATAAGTGAGCAATGTTATTTTTTATTTGCAATACAACAACCAGACTCAAAAACCAGAAATGAGCTAGAGGAATGGACAAGACTGATCGCTGTGGAGATAGGAACGATGTTTACACACTTTAGTTTATCTGAGATAAGAAATGCCACGGATAATTTCTCAGAAGCAAAGAAACTTGGAGAAGGAGCTTATGGTCCCGTTTACTGGGTAAGTGTATACCAACTATGTGGGACATTATCATTATTTTTTATGATAAAAAACACGAGAAGAAAAAAACACAATTGTAGTATCAATTATGATAAAGAAAAAAAAGGGTAATGCATAAAAATCACATAAATTCAAATAAATGACAATAGAGGTTAAAGAAGCTTGCAGTTGAACGTTATTTTACACATCTTTAGATTAGATCCGATTAGTTTTTGCACCATGAATGTATTCCTTTTTCACCAAGAATCAAATTAGGTATGGAATGGCCCCTGGTCAGGGTTCCGCCTTTCCTAAGTATTCTAGGATTACTCAGGAACGTTTTTCCCCTTGCCATTCTACTTCGCTTAATGAAACACGTGTCACAACGACACGCTTACAAAAAAAAAAAACAGAATCAAATTATTTTGGTGGGGTTGGAGAGTTTTGAAAAAGACTATAAATAAAGCCAGATTTAAGAATTGTTATTACTTCATTCTTTTTTTTTTTGAAACAAAATTATTACTTCATTCATGGGCATTCTATGATATACAACTCAATGTCTCCCTCCATTGTGGTATGCCAATTGTCCATCCCATTATGTTACGTGTTCCAAAGCATTACAAGGGTAATCATGCAAACTCTTCCAAAGCAAGCTCCAACAAGCCCATTCTACTAATAGTAAACTCTCATCCCTATCTCTACGTCATATATTCATATTACTTAAATTTCCATAGTGTAGATCACATCTTTATGAAACATTCACAACGATGGTTAAAATAACATTGCCAAAGATCCTTCTACACCGATATAAAAAGAACATTACGTGCGCTTAACCAACTGCTTAAATACATGAGTGCCTTTTTGCACAGGGTCAATTAGCTTGTGGAGTTGTGGCAATCAAAAGATTAGCAAAGCGTATTCAAGTCAAGGTTTGGAACAGTTCAGAAATGAAATTAGATTCATAGCAAAGCTTAAACATTTAAATCTTGTCAAGCTGATAGGTTGCTGCATGCAACAAAAAGAGAAGATACTTATTTATGAGTACATGCCCAACAAGAGCTTGGATGACATTTTCAAAGGTATGTTCGGCTGTTCACCACAAGACAACACCTCTTAATGAAGAAAGTTATTGTCATTCACAAACTCATCCATGCAGATGTTGCGAAGTGGGCATCGTTGACATGGCCTCTGCGTCAGAATATAATTGATGGCATTGCTCAAGGACTTCTTTACATTCACAACTTTTCATCAGAAACATGCATTGTCCACAGAGACTTGAAAGCAAGTAACATTCTATTGGACCATCAAATGAATCCAAAGATTTCTGATTTTGGGATAGCAATGTTTAGCTCGAGCGTGACAGAATCACAAGATACTGTACCAATGGGAACACTGTAAAAATGCATAAGTAAATTTCTTTTGTTTAGATCAAGTGTGATAGCACATATATAAGTAATTAAATTTGTATTGTCATGGCATACTACAATTGGAATAATATGAAGATGAATTATATAGAAGTGGATATATACAAGATACAATTTGTAAGGTTTTACAGATCGATGGATATATGTATACGTTTCAATATGCATTTTGTCTACCATTATCGCGTCTTTGCTGAAAAATCTATCAATAGTGATGTTTAGCTTACTTTATAATGACACCGCACAAATAGCGTGTTTAAGTCAATTGCAGCAAAGACATATATAAGTAGGTTTGCATTACCATGGCATAAAAATGAGATTTGGAAATGCATCACATGCAAGGGAACATAAACAAACTACATTTTTATTGTTTCAATGATGGATATGTGCAAGATACATTTCGGTATGCGCTATTGCCTAGGTAATTTGTCTTAGCAGGAGAGAACAATTTCCATGCTCTATTATGCTTTTGTATGAGAGGAGACATGTTCAAGTTGGAAATTGACAGGTTTACTAAATTTACCAATTACTTCAGTATGGCTATATGAATAAATTGCCGATTGCTGATTTATTTTTTTTCTTTCCCAAAGGTTACATGGCGCCGAAAGTGCTTTCTTGGGAATAGCATCTCAATGAAATCTGATGTTTTTAGCTTTGGAGCCTTGATTTTGGAGATAACAAGTGGAAGGAAAGTCGCGACTAGTTTTCGCCGATACAAAAGATCGGATAATCGATGGCTTACGTGAGTAATCTCTTGTATACAAGAACAACTTTGTTGAGTAACTGTACCACCTGCTTTATTTAAGGTTACCAGGTCAAATGATCTACTTCTTTTGGAACAGGCTTGGCGACTTTGGGAGGATGGAAACTGTAAGCAGCTCATCGACAACTCTCTAAGTGTTGAGGAACAAAACAGAGAGTCAGAAATAATCAGGTGCATTCAGATTGCACTCCTATGTGTTCAAAGCCAACCTAGAGGACCGGCCGACATGGCGAGGTTGTCGATGCTAAGCATCAAGGGAGCCCAAATGGACAATCCTAAGCATCCTCGCTTACTTCGATGAACCAATCGTGGCAACAACAAGCAACCATAGCAAAGACTAAGTACCTCACACCATACATGTCCATCCAAATTTAATAGATAGTATCGAATAATGCATAGCGCATCAAGCTTTCACGCTTTCCCTTCAGGTTATAGCATGTTTGAATATGTTTTACTACAACCTTTTCATGATTTGCTCTTTATGACACTCTTGAGTCAAACCAGCCTCTTATTATATATGAGGTTTGTACATAGTGATCAGACAATGAAGTTGTTATTCCAAACTGGAGGAAATAAGTTTAGAAGTTCAATTATTTTAGTGCCTACAGATTCCTTTATCTTAACAAATCTAGGCTGTCTATAAGGCCTTAAAGTTAGTTATTCAGAACAGGCTTGTACTATGCAATTCATCACTTCAGCTTGGGACAAAAGGCCCGATACTCATTTTCTGCAATGTTGATTTGTGACCAGATCATTTAAAAGCCCATAAATACCTAAATGATCAAGGAAAACCTGATTAGCCATTCATAAGAAGAATTCTACAAACCGTCCTATGAAACCATTGGTCCAAATAAAATGAGATTCTTCTACTACCTCATTCCTGCATTCCAAACGCTATCCCTACGTCATTCCTATGTTTTTCTATTGCTTTGTTCTACCATCACATTATTTTTCTATTCTTGTATTTTATCCCATTCCTGCGCTTTTTATTCCTCCGTTCCAAACAAGCCTCAATCCCCTCAAAGGAAAACAGCATCCATCACAGAAGGACACTGTGCAGTTCACTTATCTAGCACCTAAAAAATAAATTAGCGCGTCAGCAGCAAAAGCATTGCGTTAATTTGACATCGACCAGGAGGGCGCACTATTGGCGTGGGAAATCATACCTAGAAGGCCACGAAAAGACTAACCTTGTAGTAATGGCGGGTGGGATTCATCGTGGATGAGCCGTTGGTCGAAAAGATGCCCTTACGGGTTCACACGGTGGAGCATGGAAAAATGCCACCGCCGTTTGCCGGAGATCGCGAGGGCAACGAGGTTTCCGCCGCCGTGGAGGTTCGTATTTGGGGCTTTCCAGTAATGAAAGGAGGAGTGCAGGCCATGGCTTGTTGCGTGGCAAAGAACCGACAATGGGATTCTCTTGTTTGGGCTATGGAAAGGAAATAAGGCCTCGCTCCATTATATGATGATGATCCGGATGGGTCCTCAACGTCCCAATGGTGGAGCGCAAACGAAACCGTGGCGTCCTATTCAAAACACTTTATATTTCTACTTAATGATGTCACCAGTAATATTCTTTTTTTTTTTAACCACGCCATTACAATTTTTCAACTTGTCGATATGCCATTATTATTTGTCTATTTCAAACATGCCCTACAATTTTGCTTCAAATTTAAATCCTACTATTTTCTACATATTCAATAGTATTGGGCCCAACTATACAGGACAAAACTGCCCCTCCACCATCTCTTTACATGTCCCTGACTTGTGGATTCCACTAGTCATCTTCTTCGTCCTTCCATCCCCCACCTTCTCCATGGCACTGTGTAGAACCTCCTCCCCTGCCCCTCTTCTTTCAAGTCGGAACTCCCTCACCCCGCGGCGGTGCTTGGGTGTCCATGTCATAGTGTGGCGAGCGGCACGGCGCTGGAGGTGTCGGAGGTCGGTGCAACGCGTGTGGTGGGTGGCGGCCCCGCCCAAAGATGTGCCCCCTATTGCTTCCGACGCCGGCGTCCGCGATGCCACACTCGTCCGCCTCTTCGAATCTCACGGCGGGGGAGCTCCGCCAGGGGCCACGCACGGAGATAAGATCCACATCGATGACATCAAGGAAGTCCGTCAGGCCGTGCCGGCAACCTCAGCCCAACCCTACGTGCGTCGCAGAGAGCTTCGTGTCGACCGGTGTCGAGGAGGTCCACCTTGTCCACGCATGTCGGAGATCTCCACCCCGGCGACATGCCCTAGCGAGCTCCGCACCGACGGCGTCGATGCGATCCGCCCAAACCACGATCGCCGCCAAGCCACTATGAGTTTTCTAGGGCGGTCTTTGCAGCGATGCCGATTCACCAAATGTCGAGGGGCGCACGTCCATGGCGTGTTGAAAGGTCCCTGTTGGTTTTTGGTAATTGAGTGACAACATTAGGTGGATTAATAATGTGTGATTGAGATAATACACAGGAGATTAGTTCACATGAGATGATGCATTGAAGGAGCTTTATTGTATATGAGACATGACATGGAGTCATGTGACCGAGGTGGTGAAGATCAACATGAGGCTTGGCTTGATGGACCGGTTGCAAGTGTGAAGGGTGAGTTAAGGCTTTGAAGTCATGGACCGCGAGGCGGTGAAGCTTGGGCAAGACTTGGCACCGATGGGCCAACGCAACGGTGAAGAGCAAGTGAGGTCAAGATCGATGGACCAATAAGGTCATGTGATGATATGAAGTGGATCATATCATTCTTGATCGTGTTGATGCATGCGTTGCATCGGCACGGAGGAGATGGAGCGGAATGGAAATACGCAAGGCAAAGGTATAACCTAGGGCATTTCATTTCGCCGGTCATTGGTGCTTAGAGAAGTTTATGATCGGGTTTAAGATAGATGGCCGTACTATCAAGAGGAGTGATCTTGTTTGCATATCGGTCATCTAGTGCCACTTGTGTGATCTAACTTTGTGATGTGTTAGGATCGAGTGGCGTGGTGAGCCTATGTGAAAAATCCTTTGAAAATGTTTGTGAAAATGCTAACATACAAGCACATGGAGATGTGCACTTGGTAGTGTTGGCACATTTGCAAAGGAGAAGAAGTTTGGCTCGAAGAGGAGAAGTGTTGGCTGCTGGAGGTGCAGCGGGACGACGCTTCATGCGTCCCGAGCCTGGCCGGGCGCTGCTCGGAGGGGGCGCGCCGCATGGCGCCGCTGGGAGGTGGCAGCACCGACGCCAGGCGCGTCGGCTACCGCCCAGTGACGCGTCCCCGGGTGGGTCAAAGGGAGGTTTGGAACCTCTCGGGTGCCTTTGTGGACGCTAGCTGCAGAGGCAGCGGACGCGGCCCGTCAGAGTGCGTCTGGAGGTCCCTAACAGCGTGGCGGTAGCCGTTGGAGCGTGCGGATGCTCGGACATGTGCGTCCGGCATCGCGCCACGCCCCGCCTAACTTGGCGCTGCGTGAGGGATTCGACCGTTGGAGATCAATGGGCGTGGTTTGAAGCGAGGACACGTGGCAGCCATCCGGCGCAGCGGACGCCGCACTTTTGTGCATCCACCGCCGGTGCCCGTCGTCCGCTGCCCCCGGAGAAAGCCCATTGAGAGTGCTCAAAGGCTCTATTTTGTGGGGAGCCTATAAATAGGTGTTTGGCCGGCCTTAAGCTGGTCTTCAGCACACTTGGGCCTTGGTGGCTTGCATAGTGGTGCTAGAGAGCCCTCCTACTCATATGAGATTGATAGTGTTCATCCAAATCGAGTGAGGAGCGATTCTAGTGCGATTGCATTGAGAGATTGCATCGAGTGGCACTAGGTGATTGAGTTACAAGCCGGTGTGCTTGTTACTCTTGGAGGTTGCCACCTCCTAAATGGCTTGGTGGCAAGAGACTCCGTGAAGCATGCCGAGAAGATTGTGCGGTGCCCCGGAGGAGGATTTGTGAGAGATTCATGCTCACCTCGCGGGGATCGCGAAGAGCGACACTACTTGAGCGTGTCATTGAGTTACCGCCCTTGTGAGTGGTGTCTTGGAGAGCTCGGAGGAGCCAACTAGCGAAGAGATCGTCTAGTCCAAGAACCATCAAGGTGTTGGTCGACACAACGAGGAGTAGGGGGAAGTTGGCAAGCTTCCCGATACCTCGGTAAAAAATCACTGGTGTCAACTTGTCTACTCTTCTCGGTGGTTTGCATTCTCCAAATCACAAGCTTCGTATTTACATTCATTTATATATTGTGCTTGTGGAGTAGTTCTTGCAATTAGAAGCTTGTGTAGCTCACTAATTATCTTCTTGCTTGTGTAGCTTGTTTAGTTGTTTTGCTTAGTTTGTGTAGCTAAGTAATTTGAGCCTTTGGGTTAGACATATGTTGCCTTGTCTATTGTGCATCTAGTGAGCTTAGGTAGGCTTTATGCTTTTGCTCATTAGAATTATGTAGGAGCTCTCCTTTGGTTGAAGCACTAGTGCATAGGTTTGTGTGACCTTGCAACAGAATTGATTAGGAGCTCAAGCTAGGCTCGGCACCTCATTTGCTTTGTGTAGGATCTTTTAGAGGTGCTAATAGGGTCATAGATAGAGGGGTGTAGTCTTGGCTAAGCGAATAGTTTTAATTCCGCATTATATTTGGTTAGCCTACGTGATTAGTTTTAGAAAGGACTATTCACCCCCCTCTAGTCTGCTATCTCGACCCTTCACGTGGTATCAGAGCCGTGGTCTCTCATTTAGTGGTCTTAACCGACCTGAGAGGATGGAAACTGGAGGGTTTGATGATGCTTGCTTGTGTGACACACATATTTTTGATAGCACACACTTTGCATGGTGAAAACACCATATGCTTGATCATTTTCGTGCCATGGGACCTAAGGTTTGGTGGGTTGTCACTCGTGGTCTCACTCTTGTCTTGGATCACAAAAATCTAACCAAAGCTCAAAAGGATTTATTTGATCTTGATGTCAATGCATATTTTTATCTAACCGATGCTTTGAGCTTTGATCTACTTGGCAAGGTGAACCTCAAGGGTTCTGCACATGTGTTGTGGAAATCCATAAAGAACACCTTCTGCGATGCCTCCACATGGGATGATGGTAACTTTGAGGATGAGGTGCCAAAGGTGGTGGTTCATGAGGATGTTGAGCAAGATTGCTTCACCTCATGGTCAAATGATGAAGATGAAAGATCCACCACAAGTTCACTTGACAAGGTTGATGATGATGCCTCAAGCGATGCAAGTGATGATGCTACCTCATGCACACTTGAAGGCAAAGTTGATGGTTCATGCTTGATTGATGATGCTACTACAAGCCCATCCACTACATCAATATATTGTTTTATGTCACAAGGTGACACAAAGATATCAAGTTGCAATATGATTGATCATGTTGATTCATATGATGAGCTTGTTAGTAAACTTGCTAGCATGACCATGTCTTTAGAAAATGAGAAAGCTAAAACATTAAAATTGGAAAATGAAATCTTATTTCTAAAGAATACATGTGAACAACAAGAGCATCTGCTTTATGTTACTACTTGTTCACATGATGTGCTAAAATTGGCTCATGAGGAACCTAGTGTTACTCATGATAACTTGATACAAGACCATGTTTTTCTCACTAACATGTTTTCAAATGAAAAATCTAAAACTAGTGAGAGCTCATCTCATGGGTCAAATGATCAATTGCAAAATGTGGCTAACCCTTGTGATGAAGGAAAGAAGAATGTATCCACCTCTTGTGATGATTTACTTGATATATCATGTTCTTCATATTTAGATACTTGTTCTTCTCCTATGTCTTGTGAGACTAACCTTTTGAAGGAGAACAAAAAGCTAAAAAAGGAAGTGAAGAATTTGATAGCCAAGATAGAGAGGTGCTACAATTCAAAAGTCACCTTTGAGCAAATGTTGAAGTCTCAAAGATACTATGGTGACAAGCATGGCCTTGGATTTGAGAAGAGGATGACAAAGGCCGAAAGAAAGGGCAAACGAAAAGAAAAAAAGAAGATGGAGAGGCTTCAACAATGGAAGCTATCTCACTCCATGTGCTTTCGGTGCCATGAAGTGGGACATCTTGCTAATACTTGCCCAAATCAAGAAAAGCCACAAGTTGAGCAAGAGAAGAAGCCCCAAGCTCAAGTCAAGATCAACCGTGAAGATCAAGTTGATGACTTGAAGATGAAGAAGAAGAAAACAAGAAAGCGTGGCAAGGCATATGCAAGGCATCCAACTCCTATCCAAGATGCCAAGATGATGAGCAAGATTCAAGAAAAGAAGAAGAAGTTTGTTCACATCAAATGCTTTGAATGTGAAGACATGGGACACTTTGCCTCAGAGTGTCCCACCAAGCTTGAGATGAAGAATCAAGCAACCCTTAAGAGGCAAGGCAATGAGGAGCATCACATGAGCAAGGAAGAAAAGACTCAACAAAAGAGAAGATGCTACTTATGCCGGGAAAGGGGACACATGGCTCATTCATGTCCCCTAGGTAACAATTCTAAGATTAATTCAATTGATAATGATAATATGCTTAGAAAGGATGACAATGGTATCTTATTGGTTGCTATTACAAAACATCCCGCTATTCATACTAAGGCATTGCCTAAGTATGTTGTGCCTAACTTGAGAGGACCCAAACTAGTTTGGGTACCATCAAAAAGTGGATGATTGTGAGTAGGTACCATGGCATTGGAGACTTGATTCAATTGAGTTCATATTGTTCATCATTTATTAAGTCAAGTATTAAAGCTTATTGCTATTCTTATCCCAATGCCAAGTCATGGCATGTGAAGTCCAAGTGCTATAACATACAAGTGCAATAACTCTACTTGTGGTGACTCATTGGAATACTTGAAGGCTTGCAAATAATGATGAAGCTTGCTATTGGATGATCATGATCTACAAAGGTATATTTCTAGTTGATCACATACATTTGGGTGCATATGAGTTGATTGAATTGGAAATATATGCATATGTTGCTTGCTATGAGATGCTTGAATGGATTAAATGCTTAGTAATCAAATTTGAGTTAGTTTGAATAGATATGATCATGAGATGACCTTTTATGAGTGGATTGAATGGATATATGTCTTATGAAAGTATTCAAACAAGTTAGCTTCAAGTTTGATTCAATTTGTTGAAGCATAGCTCAATTACTCAAATCTGTCCACTATTGTAAAATCTGAGTGAGCTGTGATTTTAGCCATGTTTGGATGATCAAATCTTATTGGATTGGCTTAAAATTTGGTATGCATGCTCTAGACTTAAGGTACAAGTTGCTGTAAAAATTTCATAATGATTGGATAAGGGATACTTCGGTTTTGGAGTGGAACCTTTCAACTATATTGCAGCAGTTTTCAGCATGTAGTAGTGTGGGAAGATGTGAAATCTAGTAGTAATCCATAAGGACAATGAAGCT